>JBBMKD010000222.1:6664904-6707219 GCA_037834095.1 Argya squamiceps | reverse complement strand
CCCCGCTGGAGAAGGTCGCTGGTCCGGGGCCAGCCCGGCTCAGGCGCCCGTGAGTTCCCACACCAGGACGGCGCTGTGGGAGGCCGAGAGGAGGCGGCGGCAGGAGGGCGCGAAGCGGCAGAAGTGCACGGTGTCGTCATGGCCGGCGTAGTCCTGCGGGGCCCCGGCGGGGCAGGGCTGCAGCCGCAGCAGCCGGTCTGGGGAGAGGAGCGGCTTAGGGCTGGGCCAGAGGCTCTGGCTGTGCCCGATCACCCTCCAGACCTCCTCCCTGGGGCTTGCCCCTGCCACGATCACCCTTCCCTATCATTCACAGACTTTCTTCATCTCTAGACCCTGCCAGAACCACCATTCGTGGTCACGTCCCACCCCCTGTCCATGTCTTGTTCTAACCAGAAGCACCATTCCCCATCACCCCCAAACCCTCTCCATGTCTTTTCCCAGCCAGAAGCACCATTCCCCATCACCCCCACCCACTCTCCATGTTTTTTCCCAGCCAGAAGCCCTGTTCCCAGTCACCCCCAGACCCTCTCCATGTCTTTTCCCAGCCAGAAGCACCATTCCCAGTCACCCCCAAACCCTCTCCATGTCTTTCCCAGACAGAAGCACCACTCCCAGCCACTCCCCAGGCTCTCTCCCCACTGCTGAGCTGGAAGTTGAGCCACTGAGCTGAGTGACACAAGACCCAGCTGATCCAAAGCCCTCCAGGAGTGAGGTGCCCTTGCCAGGAGCAGGGTCCTGCCTGTCCCCATGCTGTGGGAAGGTCCCTGCTGCCTCAGGGGCTGCAGCTCACCCAGCCACACAAAGGGAGACAGCCCAGCGCCCCGGGGAGTCATTCCAGTGACAAACCCTGCCTGTGGACAAGCAGGATTGACCTCATGCATCTCATTTCTGACCCAGGAGTCTCCTGGAGGCTCCTCCTTGCCCTGGACTGTAGCTCCCATGTTTGAGGACATCTTTCTTGTTTCGAGGACTAAGGACACTTGTTTCCCCTCTGGCAGAAGGAGGAGGGGCCCAGGCACGCCCAGCACTCACCACCAAAGCCAATGGCCATGAAAGGGGCAGCTGGGGACAGGCTGAGGGACGTGGCAAAGGCTGGCAGGGAGATCTTCCTGAGCACCTGCAGCCCAGCAAGAGAAACAGCAGCAGCTCAGAGGGGGAAAGGCAGCACCCAGAGGTGTGCAGGCACTGCCCTAAGGAGGGTAATGGGGAGGCTGAGGGTGCAGAGCTCTGAAAGCTGCCCCAGGCATCCAGGAGACAATAGGGACAGTGTTAATGCTCTGGAAGCAGCTGCCCTCCCCTCCCGTGGGATCAGGGACTGGCTGCCTGCCTGGATGCAGCCTGAGGCAGGGGCAGGGCTCTGCTGCTCACCCGGGCCACACTCAGCAGTTTCCAAGATGAAAATCTGTTCCCTGAGCAGCTGCCTGAGCCCACCCCACCCCTGTGACTGAGGGTAACACACAGAACAGCTCTGCCAGCCCTCACTGTCCCCACTGCCCCACTGGCAGGGGACAGGTACCTGTTTCTTCCTCAGGCTGTAGAACAAAGCTTCCTTCTGCAGCCCAAAGCCCACGTAGACCAGCACCCCGTGTTCCCAAGGGCAGAAGGCAGCCAGGCTGGGAGGGAGGCTGTCAAGACCCTGGGGAGGGAAACCAAAGGCAGCAAAACTGAGGCTGGATTCTCTTATTTCCATCAGTGAGAGATAGGAGAGCACAGAGGGACAGCAGGGCTGTGAGTGTTTGAGCAGTGGGACATGAGTATGGTGGAGGCTGCTTCCTGCCTCTTTCCCATCTCAGGCTCAGGGAAAGCAAGGAACAACCACACCCTGTCAGGGAAACCTGAAGCAAATAGTTTAGTGTTGTAGGAGCAGGTCCCCTGAGGGTCCAACAGGTTGAATTCCCACTGAGATATTATTGCTGCATTGGCTTGAAGCAGGGATTTGGTTATGGATCAGTTTAACACAAGAAAACAGGGCCCAGGAGGCAGATCTTGATCAGTGGATGCAAGATCAAACCTTCATGCTGTAGGGAGAGTTGTAGTGAGCTTCTTTCCATCTTTTTGGAAATGACCAGAATTACTGACAGAACCCAGCTGCTGTATAGACCAAGGCTGAGGCACTGCCTCTTGCCTCCCAAAACCACCCAATTCTCCCTTCTGTCTGCCAAAGTCACCTGGAGCAGGGACCATCTCCATCCTCTCCACCACAGATCCTCCTGCTTTTCTAGCAGGTGTCCTGCTGCCCAAATCCTACCCCTGGGCTGGAGCCAGGGGCTTGTGCCAAGCAGCAGGGACACACAGGGCTGAGTACTTGGCTCTGGGAAGTAGAGAATATTCCATGCTCCTGGCTTGGAATATTCACACTCCTCGGGAGTGTCAGAATTAGCAGTACACTCATAATTAGCTGTCCCTCCTGCACACCCTGCTCACTGCTGGCACAGGGCTGTCAGCTCTTTGCAGGTGCAGTTTAGGGCTCCTAAAGTTTAAAAGGCAGTGCTCCAGGGCAGTCTGGCACTGCTACACTTTGTTTCCACACCCAAGAAGGTGCATTGACAAGATACTCTGTCAACTGCACTAACAGAGATGCCTTTCCTAGGCACACACTCCCTCTCTCAGAGCCCTGTGCCTCCCTCCTCCATCTCTGCTGGTGTCCAGCCTCCTGCCAGGAGCAGGCAGGGCCTGGCAGGTGCCACACTCACCTCAGGGCCAGCAGGAGCTGGGAAGCTGAGCCAGTCGAGGAGCTCACACTTGTCCTGGAGCCAGTCGGAGGCCCAGACGCTGACCCGGCGGTCGGAACTGGTGGCCAGCCAGAGCTCCCCTCCTTCCACCCCAAAGTCATGGTACTGTGGGGAGGAAACACAACCCTGTCCAGCCAGAGCTCCCCTCCTTCCACCCCAAAATCATGGTACTGTGGGGCAGAAACACAACCCTGTCCAGCCAGAGCTCCCCTCCTTCCACCCCAAAATCGTGGTACTGTGGGGCAAAACACAACCCTGTCCAGCCAGAGCTCCCCTCCTTCCACCCCAAAGTCATGGTGCTGTGGGGCAAAACACAACCCTGTCCAGCCAGAGCTCCCCTCCTTCCACCCCAAAGTCATGGTACTGTGGGGGAAAACACAACCCTGGCATTCTGGGGGCACAGAGGCTTTGAAGGAAGGGGGCAATAAGGAGTGGGAAAAGAACTCATGGGAATATGGAGCTTGTGTTTAGGGGATCAAAGCCAGGATTAACCTTTGTTTGTGGCTGCACCATCCCTGGAAGTGTCCAAAGCCAGGCTGGATGGGGCTTGGAGCAGCCTGGGATAGTGAGAGGGGTCCCTGCCCATGGCAGGGGGCTGGAAATAGATGATTATATTTCAAGGTCCTTTCCAACCCAAATTTTGGTCTGAATGACACAGTTCTCTTTCCTGGGACACCCTCTGGATCTGCACATCTCCCAGGGGAGTTATTTCCAATACCATGTGTCCCATAACAAGGTCCTTCACCTCACATCAAGGAGGATTTTCTCAGATTACCAGGAAACACAGCCTTGTAGTGTAGATGATCTTAAAGCCTGGGAGCTCAGGGAAAACTATTCCCATTTCTGCTGTGGAAAGGAAAAAAACCTCTCCATGAAGAGGAGGACAAAGGAGGTACTCAAACCATCTCATGACTGCACAGCCAAGTCTTCCCAGCTCCACAGAGCTGCCAAAGAGCCTTTTTGGGGGGAACAGGGGCTGCAAGCCCACAGCCTGGGCTGCTCTCCAGGAGCCTCTGGCACAGGTTCATGTCACACCCGTGTGCAGGGTGTCAACAACTGCCACCAAAGGTCCCCCTGCAGGCACAGCCTCACTCAGGCTGCACCTGCAACACATGGAGCTACATTCCACTGAATATATCCCTGGAAAAACTGATCAGAAGTTGCTGGAGGGGATGGAGGAAGATTTCCAAAGAGGAAAAACAAGGGACACCAAAGCAAACTTGCTGACCATGCTGCTTCCCAGAGCTGTGCAGTGACACGTGGGAACTGGACTCACCCCTGAGGTCTCACCTGCTTCCTGGTGCACTGCAGAACAGTGATGGGGGAGCCTTTGTGGTCAGCCAGGACATGGATGGTCATTCCAGTGCGAGGGCTGCTGATGGCCACTGTCCCATCCTTGCCACCTGATAAGATCATTTCCCCTGTTGGCAGAGGAGAGGAAAGAATGGACACTTCTTGTAGGAGGAGAAAAAGGTCAGAGGAGAAAGGTCCAAGACTTTGGGATACCAGTGTCCTGAAACACTGTGAAAGGCTGGGAACATCCCAGTCAAGGGCTGGGTATGATGAGATGTCTCAGAGACACCCATTAAACATCCACACTGAGGAAGAGCCACAGCAGATCATCAAACAAAGGTGTACCCAAATCCCTTGGCTATCCCAGAGACAAGGCACCTCCCGTGTCCCACCCACCACATGCTCAGCTGGCAGAGTCACCAGAGCTCACTGAGACAGGTTCTGTGGCTCTCCTGGCCCTGGGGTTTTGGGCAGGTGGCCAGGACACAGAGCAGCTGCAGGTCAGGGTAAACCCAGGCAGCACCAAGCCACATTCCCCAAGGTCACACGTCCCCACTTGTATTTCTCTGGGTTATGGTTTTTCCCCCAAGGACCCCCTGAAACCTGAAGCCTAAAACCTATAGGGCTTGACCCTTCATTCCTTTCCTGACCTGGTAGGCTGAGCCCCAGCTATCCTTCCTGCCAGGACACTAGATAAGGCCCTGGTCTCCCTTATTCTCCCTCTTTCCCCTGAACACCCATCGAGAATAAAGCCTGGAGATTGGAACAGGGTAAGGGCCTCTTTTCAATCTTTTGTCCTGTCCCTGAAATATTCCCCCCAAGGACTGTGCCAGCCAAACAGCCCTGGGGGCTGCAGGGGGGAATGTATCAGGGCCCTGGCCGTTACCTGGGGCACGGTGTAGGGCGAGGGGTTCATGAACTCGCTGAGGTCGATCATGCACTCGCGCTCGTCCTGGGACACGTGGATGGACTGGATGGGGGGGAAGCGGGGGTAGGCGTCCCGGAAATCCTTCAGCTTCAGCCGCCGCTGCACCACGCTCAGGTTGGCCCTCTCCACAAAAACCTCGGGGAGGAAAGAGATGGTTGGGGGCTATCCCACAGAGCTCACAGGCACTAAGACAGTGCACGGGGCCAGGGAGGGAAAAGGGCAGAAGTGTGGGACAGATGGATCATCTGCAGAAGCACAGCCTGTTTGCCACTCACTCAGGGTTTGTGAGCTCAGGGGGGTGCAGGATGGTGTTGGGGTAACCCCATCACTGAATGGCAGCACCCACCATCCCCCTGGGTGAGCTGAGGGAGATGACAGGGACCCTCTGCAAGCTCCTTCTGAGCAAGGCAGGCTGTCACCCTGATGCAAAAGCCTTTTGGTTGTTTACACTCTTGAACTGGAGTTTCTCACGCAGCTTCACAGAAACAATGCATATTTTTAGCATTTATCTATTGTTTACATTTTTCTGCTCTGGGTGGAGAAATGTGATGGACAGTGATGTTCACCATCCAGGTGGAAGAGGTGGCAACCTGTGTAACCAATCTCTTGACCTCTGTACAAATGTATACAAGTAATGGAGTCAGATAATTAGAATAGAATAAAGAAGTAGAAGCTTTCCTTTGACCTGCTGTGTCTGCCTCGTTCCTCGGGTGCCCTGAAACTGCCACAGCAGGCAGCAAGGGCCTGAGACAGGACTGAGAGAGCAGACACAACCCAGTCTCCAGGCAGCATCACCCACCTTGTGCTTCAGCAGGACGATGAGCTGGGAACGCAGGATCAGACCCCGCAGCCCGGCCACCTGCAACAGGGCATCGTGTGTGAGGGTGCCACGCTGCAGCCAGCCCTTGTGTGGGGCTGCATCCCCTCCCCAGGGGCACCCCCAGCCCACCTGTGTGGTGTCAGGGTTGCTCTCCACCACGGGGAAGCCGTTGTGGTTGGAGGAGGTGTCACTGAGGATGTCCACCACCGTGCCCACGCGCTCGATCCTCCGCAGGCAGGTGACAGGAGTGCTCATCACCTCCCTGCAGGGAAAGCTCTGGGTGAAACAGCCCCATGGCAGCACACAATGAACAGTGACATTACACACTGGCTGGGTGGGAAGGGACCTATGGACTCATCTCATCCCAAACCCCTTCCATGGGCAGGGACACCTTCCACTATCCCAGGCTGCTCCAAGCCCCGTCCAACATGGCCTTGGACACTTCCAGGGATAGGGCAGCCACAACTTCTCTCCTCAGACCCTAAATATCCCCCTCAACAACTCCCCCACACAACTCCTCCGTGCTGATGCCTCCTCTGTCCCCAAAAGCTGCCAGGGAGAGAGGAAGGAACACCCTGCAGATCACATCCCTGCTGGGGAAGAAGCTGAGCTGTGGTACCAGGGGGCAGCAGGCTCCTGCAACCAAAAGGTCACCACCTCCACTCCCAGCTCAGGCCAACAGTGTGGTCCAAAGGCTGCTGCCACAGCAATGCCCAGCCCACCTACCTGGCTGTGAGGGAGTGGGATGTCACTGGGGCCTCCCAGTGCAGGAAGGGCACACTTTGCAGCTGGATGTGCATGTCGTACAGTCCCTGCAACAAGAGCCAAGCCATCAGGAGAGGCCTGGTGAGGTGCCAAGGGGCACAGCCAGGCAGCAGCTCATCCCTCAGAGTGAGTACATGCCTGTCCTGGCCCCCCATGGCCCCCCAGCCCTCACCTCTACAAAGTAGTCTCCCACAATCTTTGCTGTCATCAGCACCAGCATGATGGGGAAGCCGTAGGTGACGTTGCCTGTTGCCTCCATCATGATGACTGTGAGACTCAGTGTCATCCGCACTATCCCACCTGCCAGAGGGGTTGGGGGGGTTTAGAAGGGCAAGGAAACACAGAGTGAGGGCATCACACAACACCTGAGGGCCCTGAATCTCTCAGTGATCCAGGACTGCCCGCCCAGGGGTGCCCTGGGTGAGCCCAGCCCTCAGTGTGCTTGGCAGGGTGATTAGGAAGCTGAGAGCCAGGCTGGGAAGGAAACTGTCAGGGTAGCAGGGAGTGCTTTTTCCCATGACATCTTCACCCCAACCACCACTGTGCCATGGGGAACTCACCCAGCTGTGCAGCAGCTCCCATCAGGGCATACTTCCCAGGATCAGCCCAGATCTGAGCACAGGAGAGAGAAGAAGCCAAATCACCTGCTGGCTCCAGGCCATTCAGAGAGAGTCAGCAGAGTCCTGGCCCCCAAACCCTCTCCAAAGTGGGGAGAAGTGCCTGAGGCTGCTGGCAGGGCTCCACTGGGACGTGGGGAGGCCCAGACCCAGCTCATGAAGACATCAAGAGAGGAGCCAGCCCAGTTCAGAGCTCTCAGCCAGCTCCAGGCACGCTGCCTGAACATGCCAGCAGCCAGGGAGGAGGGCTGGGTGCCAGGGCTGCCCAGGCAGCACTCACCGAGCCCTTGGTCAGGTAGGACAGGGAGATGCCAAAGAGCCTCCCCCAGGCTGCCCCGATCAGCAGGGAGGGGATGAAGACCCCTGCAGACACTGTCAGGCCGTAGGTCCAGCAGGCCAGGAAGAAATACATCAGAGTGAACATGCCCAGTGTCATGGGGTTGTAGGAACCTGGGGTGGGGACAGAACAGGGTCAGGGCTGGTCCCACCACCCAGGGGACTCTGTGAGGGGCTGTGCCACGGATCAGGCAGCAGCAGTCCCATGAAGGCTCTCCCAGCAGTGAGAGCCCCTCTTCTTGGGCTGTACCTCCTGCCCTGGCAGCACAAGCCTTTCAAACTGGCCCTTCAGGTTATTCCTGCCCCCTCCAGCACCCCCCACCCAGCCAGTGCCATGCCAAGCCCTCACATCCCATTCCTCCATCTCGTGACTGGTCCCCTCCCAGCCCAGAGGTTCCCAGACTCCCATGATGAATTTCAAAGCCCCAAGGGAGGGGCTGCCAGGGCTGAAGGATGAGGTTGGGAGGACAAAGGTCCCACTGCCAGCTTTGGGATCAACTGAGCAGGGCAGGTCCTGTAAACTCCCTCCCACAGCTGCTCCAGGCAGTGCCATGCTGTCCCACAGCACAGGCTGTGCCATCCCAGTGAGAGCCTGCTGACCCCACAACCCAGCTAAGTGCTATTTTGGGATTGCTGAGCAGCCCAGTCTAGTTTAAACAAGTACTTTGCAAGCCCTCCTTCAGACAGAAGCCTTGAGCCAGGGAGGACCCAGCACTGCAGCCCCAAGACACAGGATGGTCATCTCTTGGCTGCAGTGGCCAAGCTGCACCTTCTGGGCTGGGGATCTCTGTTCCCCACCCACGTGCAGCTGGGCACAGGATCCAGATTCCACAACAGGCAGAGGAGCTGCTGGGGTTACACCAGGTCCAAGGAAAATGGAGCTAGAACCTGGGAACCAAACTGCATTTCTCAAGCAAATCCAAACCCCAAGATCCACCTCCACAACCTGCCCAGAAGGTAAAGTCATTATGGGGCAAGTGGCCCTGCTAATTAAGAAAACATCCCAGCAACATTTCCAGAACAGACTTCAGACAGACAGCAAGGGTCAGACACACACTCACACAGCTCAGAAGCAACACAACCTGCAAATGTGCATGAATAAAACCAGGTCCTTGGCCCCAGAGCCTCCCAACACCACAGCCTTTTGGCCAAGCTCAGAGGTGCACAGCACCAGGCACAGCACCCATCCCTCCTCCTTCCACTGTAGCACAGTGTTTTGTGAAGTGTTTTGTGAAGCCCTCATGGCCTGATCATCCTCTGCCTTGTCCCAGGAGTGGTCAAGGAACACCTGGACCCTCTCTGCTCGTGTTCAAGGCCTCAGTGCTGGGTGCACTGACCTGGAGGGTCATGGAAGAGGTTGACGACGCTCTTCTCGGGTGTGTTGAAGAAGGCAGTGGCCATGGAGTTGTACTCTCCATCAGCACAGAAAAGCTGAAAAGGCAAGATAAGAAAGAGTTAGAAGAGGCAGGGAAGGCTGGGGGACACGTGCCAGTGAAGAGGCAGCTCTGGGAAGGGACACCTAAGCATCCTTGGGTTTCCAGCTCTGCCTGCACTGGAGGGCATCACCTGCAAGGTCCAGTGTCCCAAACCCTGCAGGGTCCTGTCTCCCTGCTGAGCCCCCCAGGCTCGGGGTGCCCCCACCCTGAATGCTGCTCTGCAGCATGTCCTACCTGCAGGGGATATGCCACGGAGCTCCCCTGGATGGGCTGGCAATCCCTTGAGCAGTAAATCATGACAAATCCCACCGTGGCTGTCACTGCTGCCACCAGCATGGCCTCAACCACCTGGAGGCAGGGCCGGTGGATGTACCTGTGAGCAGAAGAGAGGAATGAGGGTGGCACCCAGGGGTGTGGGCAGGACCGGCCCCAGCCTGGCTGGACATGTCACATCAGGCACATGACAGCCTGGCTGCCTCTGCTCCCTGCCCAGACCCTGCTGCTTGAAAAGCTGGTGACAGGGATTGGCTGGGCCAGACTGGTCTCAGCTGGCTTTAGCAGCTCTCTGCCTTCTCTTAGTCCTCTCAGAGCACATGACAGTCAGGTCTGCAGTGTCTGCACCCCTCTGGGCCCTCCAGTCACTGGAGGGAAATACTTGGCAGGGTCAGAGCAGTGCTGGGATGCTGTGGGTCACAGCCTCAGCCACAGGCAGCAAGAAGCAAGTAGTGTCTTTCAGGAACTGCTGTTGCTCATGTTAAATGACAGATTACAGCCTTGCTCCATCTGGGAATGCCACTTTGAGGGAATGCAGAATGCACCAGCCAACCCACATCAATCCCCTTCATCACCTGCAAGCTCTCACCTGATCCGGAACATTGTCAGCCAGTAATTGAGGGCATTGAACAGGGCCCCGAGGATCCCACCTGGAATGCGACAGAGGAAAAGCTCAGCACGCAGGGCCCACAACACAAGGAACCTCTGAAGATCATCCACAGCCCACCCAGAGTGACCAGCAGCCCTGGGACAAGCGGATGCTGTCCCTGCAGCCAGCCAGGACCTGTCACCAAGAGGAGCCTGGCACCAGCAGCAGGTGGCCAGGGCCAATGTCACAGTGCTGGCACCAGGCAGGCAAAGGACAGGCCAAATCCATGGGGATAATGGCAGCAAGGGGCTGCCCAGGACTGCAGTGCAATGACCCTGCTCAACATGGGTTAAAGGGGCTTGACTTGGTACTAGGGTTGGGCCAGGATCCAGCTCTCATCCCTGCCTAAGCCCCACAAGCAGCCTCTGCTCCAGAATTTAATGGATTCCCCATTTTCCCCAGGAAACTGGATGCCAAAGCTTTTTAGACCCAGAGAGAGAACAGAGGAAATTATTCAGACTAATCAAATTGAAAGAGCAGCATTCTCTTACCAACCACTCCCATAAAGATGAAGATAGGAATTTCCTGGATCGTGTATCCCATTTTCTGCAAGGGAAAGAAGTGGGTTTCAGATCTCCTGGCCCATCTGCAGTCCCACAGGCAGTCACTGACTGCTGGGACAGCACAAATCTATGCAGGCACAAGGCTTCCAGAGCTGCCCCAAAGTCTCCCCTAAACAGCCCCCAGAAATTCCCTCTGCTGGGGCTGGTGGAGCTGAGATGTGGCCAGACCCCACAGCCTGCTAAGGCAGAGCCTGCCTCAGCCCCTGGGGAGGTTATGGACAAATTGATGTCCCCAAAGCTGGTAAGGGCAGTTTCTAACCCCTCACCAAAGCCCCACATGGGGAACACCTGTGCCTACCTCGCTATCAAATCTGCCAAAGTTGATAAGCCCAGGGCTGGAGAGATCCCAGGCATTGCCGTGGTAAACGCTCAGGACAGAGTTCAGCGTGAAGGTGGAGATCATGGAGGCAAAGAACTGGAAGGAAACGCAGCCCAGAGTCACTGCCAGATGCCTCCAGCCCCATTTCCTCCCCACATGCCCTGTGCACTATCCCAAACCACCCGCAAGGCCCTTGGGCAGGGCTTGGTGCTCATGGTGGTGGGGACAGCAGGTGACATTCCCTGTGGCAGCACTTTGGGCAGCTTAGGCTGACCAGGGTCTCACTTCTCCTTTGGCCTCTCTGTTGCCCTGGGGCACAGCCCAAGGCAGCCCCCTTGGAAAGGAGCTGGCAGCAAGATGGAGCTCAGTCAGGCCCAAATTCAGCCCCAGAGGAGCAGGGCACAGGAGGGGAGCTGGGATGCTGCTCCCTGGGATGGGTTACCCAAGGGTCCCCGCTGGAGCAGGGCTGTCAGGAGGGCACCCAGAAAAGGCAATGCCTCACGCCAGAACCACCAGCTCTCCACTGCTTTCCAGCACTTACGATTCTCCACGTCAGGAACTGGTTCCAGAAGGAAGCCCCTTCCTCCAAGCTGAACAGGACACCCCCTGCAAACACAAGACACAACATCTTCACAAGGGGCACGTGCCACAGCCCCTTGGCTACAGCACCAGCTGAGCACACACAATTCATCCCAGGCCACATGCCCACACTGTCCAGACCCTCACACAGGCAAGCCCACCAAGCCATCAGTGATGAACTGATCACAGCAAAGCCCCCCACTGCCATTCTCCATCCCAGGGAGGCAATGTTTGAGATCTGAGATGAGCCCCTTGCCCTTGGGCCAACACCTGCATGGCATGGCAGGAAAACTTGGAGAACCCCTGCACATTGCCCTGTACAGATCCCAACAGCTGCCTCCAAGCAAGTGGGAACAATTTTCCTGAGGGAATCCATGTCCAGGCACTGCTCAGAGAGCCAAGACACACACCCACAGGGGCACCAAAGGCAGCCGAGACGCCGGCAGCAGCTCCAGCCGACACAAAGTCCCTCTTCTCCGTGTCTCTGCGGAAGTACTCGAAGATCTGAAACAGAAATGAAGGAGCTTTAGGGCTGGCCACGGGCTTGAGTTTAGGCAAGACAGTGAATATAACATGGATGATGCCAAGCCAGGGGGAACAGCCTGGTCTGAGCACAGCACAACCCCTCGGACCTCAACACCGACCTTGAAGTCTCGCTTTAATGACGTGGATCTTCCCTGGGAGATCCCAGCAGCAATCACAGATCCAGAGTGAATCATGGGGCCTTCCTGGGGGCCAGAGAGCAGAGTCAGATCAGGGAAGGAAGAACAGGGATGGCTGAATGCTGCTCACCAGCTTGCAGTCCTGAAGCTGGGTGGGAATGTTTCTCTCAGGGGAAATACACTTCCCTCAGGGAAATACAGACATGGACATTTTCGTCCTTCCCATCCTGGGAGTGTTCAAGACCAGGTTGGATAGAACTCTGAGCAACCTGGTCTAGTGAAAAGTGTTTTCTGCCTGTGCTGGGGGTTTGGAACGAGATGATCTTTAGGATCTCTTCCAACCCAAACCATTCCATGGTTTTATGAAACTCTTATTCTGGCATGTGCCTTGTCCACCTCCTGTTCCCACCAGCTGAGGAAACAAGTGTTTCCCTTGCCTGCTTTCAATCCCAGCAAGCCAGAAAGGTCCCAAAGGGACACCCAAGTCACCCCCATCTACTGTCTGCAGGGACAACCACTGATGGACAGAGGCTGCTGCTCTCCTGCCCTCAGCCAGGCCACACTCAGGCTGGCACAGTGGCACCACGTGCCCCAGGGGCTCCCCAAACTTGGCAGTGCTGCAGTCACCTTGGCCAGCAGACACCAGGGGATAACACTGAGAAATCACCACAGGGCCCCCAGCACAGGACTGGTGACAGGCTGTGACACAAGTGCCAGCAGAGGGGACCAACACATCAGAGAGTGCTTTGTGCACATCACCTTCCCAACAGCCAGGCCGCCGACCACCGAGAGGATGACCCCGCAGACTTTGATCACCAGGGTCTGCAAAACAGAGAGGGGCACAGCATGTCACAGGGCTGGCACGAGGAACACGGCCATGGCAGCCACAGGGGACACAGACACAGTGGGCCCTGAGGCATGGGAGGAGCCAATAACCCCGGGGAATTTGTGATTCTCAGCCTCCCTCACTGTGGCAACAGGGTTGGTCAGTTTTCTTCTTGGCCAGAGTAAAAATCTACCCAAAGCTGCTCTTCCCAGGGCAGGAGATTTAACTCTGGGCACTGTGGGGGGAAACAGCTACGGAGCTGGGAGCTCATGCCAGCTCCTGCTGTGCCACAGTGTGGGCAGGGACCACTCCAGGACGACACAATGTGCCCAGGCCACCCCACCACCTCCTGCTTCCTACCTTGAGCCGGACAACATGTGGGATCTTCACGCCGTTGAGGTAACATTTGATCTGGGGAATGCCACTGCCAGCTGCCACGGGCTGCAGGGAGCAGGGGGAGCTGTCACATACAGCATGGGGACACTCCAGCCACCTCACCCCTGTCTCTCAGCCCAGGGCACACACAGCACACCCTCAGGGTGGCTCTGAGATGAGGCCAGAGCTTATCAACAGGCTCTGGAGATGGGCTTGAGGGAGGCACCCACTTCCTAAGGGCAGATGTGCCAGGGAAAAGGAGCTGGCTGGGTTCTTGGGGACACTCAGGTGTTCCCCCACCCTGTCACAGCTATAGAAAAGTCACACTTGCTGGCCAGGGAGAGCAAGGACAAAGCCACAAGGAAGACACTGTGGATTAGAATGATCCATAGGGAGTCCCAGTCTCTGGCTTGTCCTGCAGAGGCTGTCCCTGAGGCACCCAGCCAGACTGGTCTCTGCTGGTATTCAGGTACCCAAAACAGAGAGGCTGAGCTAGGGCCAAGGCTTGGGAGAGCTGCACCCCCACCCAAGGCTGGAGCACAGCCTCTGCCCCAGGCTGTCAGCACATGCAGCAGTCTGAGAGCCCCACAGAAACCCCAGAGCACAGCTGGAGCCAAGGCCAAGGAGCTGGTGCTACCAGTAGCTAAACTGGCAGAAATACATTCACTGTTCACAAAATTTTGCAGGATTTCTGGAAATGTTACCCTGCTTTGCCCACGTAAAGAACCCAGAACAGTTCCAAACTCTTACCTCTATGAAGGCAACGATCAGAGAGCCCACCATCACCACGCTGGCATTCAGGGTGGCCCAGAGTAGCAGGGAGAAAGAGAGGCCCCCTTTGGCTGTGAACTTGTCAATGTCTGGGGCAGCAGCTCAAGGAAAGGCCAGCATTGCTTGGGTACCATCCCTCCCACCACAGCATCTCACAGAACCACAGGATGGTTTGGGTTTAATGCAACCTTAAAAACCATCCAGTTCCAACCCCCTGCCACGGGCAGGGATGCCCTTCACTGGAGCAGGCTGCTCCAAGCCCCCTTTCACTTAGAACATCCAGGGCAGCTGGAATGAGCCTCCTCTGTTGTGGCAGTGCCCAGCCACAGCTCAGCCCTGCAGAGAGCTGGGCAGCAGAGTCTGTGCCACCAAACCAGAGCGAGAAAGCACTGCCCTCTTGTCGGAGTCCAGGGCATTCCTTTGTTGCCCTGGAAGGTCACAGACCTCGGCAGAGAGCCCTGGGACCTGAGAAAGAGGGTTTGAATTCTGGACAGGGGGTCTGGGGTCTGTGCAGGGGAGCTTGAGACCCTGGCACAGAGCCCAGAAAGACACAGGCTTTGATTTTAGTCCATGAAAAGGCTTCCAACATTAAGAGAAGAAGTCACAAAGGTGTGAAAGACAGTGGTGTAGTTAATCACTGGGTGGAAAATTTGGTAGTTTTGGGATTATTAGAATGGAGGTGAATGGGGAGCAAGATGGAGATGTCAGGGCAGTGCCCTGGATTCTTCTTGTTCTCCCTTGGCATCAATTTTCTGCAGTGATGGTGGCACAAAGTAGTGTAAGGAGATTGGGTCAGAGTAGAAATGACCCTTCTAGCATAGGTACTAGGCATTGGCACAGAATTGTAAATAACAGACACATAACTATCTGTATAAGAGGCAGTGACTTCCCATCACGGGGGGAGTCACCTGTGTCCGAGCTGCTGTGAACATCTCGGCCAGGCACAGAGAAAATGTAAGATAAGAAATAATAAACATGTGAGAAACTCAAGAAAAAACAAGACCTAGAAGACTCCGTTTCATTCTTGTGCCAAACTCAAGAGCCTTCAGAGGGCAAAAAAGACTCACTCAAACCACCAAAACCACCACCTGAATCTCGGGTGAAGACAGAAAACCTAAACCCGAGACCCTCTTCCCCCACAACCCCTCTCAGAGCTGCCAGGAGATCCCAGAGCTCCCAGCAGGCAGTTCTGTGTGAGGATACTGTCCTTCACCACACGGTACTTGAGGCCAGCCAGGTTCTCCACCACGATGTCGATGAAGCAGGCCACCAGCCCGGTGAGGATCCCGATCATGGCGCAGATCACCCAGCGCTTGATCTCCACTGTCCGGAAGGCCTGAGGGGCAGACAGCTCTCACACCCTGCTGCCACCCAGCCTGGCATCCAGGGGACCTCAGCATGCCTGTCACCTTCCCCAGCACGCTTCCCACCTCCCCCAGCACAGTCCCAAGCCTGGGAAGTTCTGAGGAGAGCCAGGAAGCACCAATGCTGGCTGACCCAGAGAAGCTTGGACACAATTTAATGATTTTAAGCATTGCTCTTGTATCTCTTTGGGATCTATGAGCTCCTTCTCCAGCTTGCCTGCCTCTATTAGGCCCATCCTGTTGGGATTCTTGCTGTGGCACTGATTCCCAAAGCCCTCAGGGCAAATGTTTCACATGACTCCAGAAGTCCCTGTGCTCAGGGACCTGCCCCATACCACCAGGCAATGCCACCATACACACCCAGATTAGTTCCTATTCCAACCACCTCATGCTGAGTCCTTGATGTGGTTTCACAGCTTGTCACAAGCTGGGCAGTGCCCATAAACCCATCCTAGGTTTAAGCACAACCTCCTCTGGCACAAAGAAGCCCCCCAGCAGC
This sequence comes from Argya squamiceps, assembly GCA_037834095.1. Classification (NCBI taxonomy): domain Eukaryota; kingdom Metazoa; phylum Chordata; class Aves; order Passeriformes; family Leiothrichidae; genus Argya; species Argya squamiceps. Next base: position 6,691,412 of record JBBMKD010000222.1, on the reverse strand, counting down.
CGGGCAGGGGGAACAGCTTCCCTGCCCACCCCACCTGAAATGATTTGGGGGCAGCCCAGCAAGACTCACCGCATGGTTTATCCTCCTCTCCTCCTCCAGGAATAGCTGGTTTTCACTGTTGTCATAGTCCAAGCTCTAGTTTGGGAAAGGGAGATGCTGTTATTGTCTACCAGGCAAAGAGACCCCCATATGCTGGGGAGTGCTGCCTTCAGCCCCTCATCCTGCTGCCTCATTTCTCTTCCTCAATTCCACTCTTTGCTCACTGAAACGGCCCTCACTGGGCAGCTGTGAGCTCACACCACCCCTGCTGCAGCCCAGAGAGCAGAGCTGAGGTGGGGCAGAGGAGCACTTACCTCATACTTGAGTGACAGCAGCTTCTCGTTGTGGGGGATCTCGTTGGGACGCTGCCGAGGGACCTCTGTCTCCTGTGCGATGTGATGCACAGCTTAGGATGGCCAGGTTGGAGTCCAGCCTTCCCATTCCACGTGCAACTGTCAGTTTAACTGCTTTTGATGCTCAGGAGATGCACAGAGGACTGCAGGTGCAAGCTGCCTGGCAGGGATCTGGGGTGATTTCCCACCAGTTGGTGGATGTGTGGGATTTAAGGCAGCTGGACCAGCTGTCAGGGGGGCACCCTCACCAAGCACCCCTCCACCCCAGGATGACAGGATGTCTCCCCAGGAGGGTTTGTCCAGCTGGGTACCACACTGCCTCGTTGACCTGGCACTGAATCCAAGCAACTCCATGCTCTGGTGGAGGGCAACCTTTCACCTTGGCAGGAAATTCCTTAGGCCAAAAGCAAGGAGCTATTTCAAGCAGACCCATGTTTTTTGGGCAGAAACCAAATCCAGTTTCCCAAACGCCTTTGACCGTGCAAGCTGCTCCCAGCCCCAAATTAGGGCATTGACTGAGGATGCCAGAGGGGCCCAGGCCACAGAGGTCACCCAGCCCAGGAAGAAGGGCTGGAGTCCTTGTAGAACAAGCTGAATGTGAAAGAGGGAACAGCAGCAGCTGTTACTGGAAGCAGGGAAGGGCTCTCAGTAACTGTGGCACTCACCAGCTCGTGGATGTCCTCGTTGAGGTCCACATTGCTCAGCTGCCCGATGCGCAGGAAGGAGGAAGGAGTGAGCTGAGGAGAGAAGGGGAAACGAGGTCAGCTCCTGCATGCACTTCAAATCTCAGGAGGAGATTTGAATCTCAGGATCAAATCTGCAGGAGGAGGGAGCAGGCATGCAAGATGCTGGTGCTCTGCCTCCCTCACGGAGCTCTGCCTGCCAGCCACTGCCAGAGCCCCCCAGAACACAGCACCCTGCTCTCAGCACACACTGAGGAGCTGGGACACAACACCCTGGAGCAGCAGCTTGTCAGGATTTGGATGAGCTGCTCCAACCCATCAGCTGGCAGAGCCAGCTCACCTGGGGAGGTGCCAGCCAGCAGCAGCTCACTGGGGACTGGCCCCCACCAGCCCCTGGCACATGTGGGGGTTTTATCTTCTTTTCCTCATGTTAGAGCTGGGATTAAGGCACTGGAGTCGCAGTTTTGTGTTCAGACTCAGATGTTTATTAATTCTTGTCTATAATACAGTCTCACGAGTTATGAGCCCTAGCTAACAAGGTAGAAAATGGCTCTGCCTCTAACTCTTTCCAAGGTCTTTTAAGCCCTATTCATCCAATAACGAGATGACACCTATATAATTTATACTTTTAACCCAATAGCCAAATACCAAAGATCTGCAATGTGGACCTTTTCACCCAATTAGAAAAAAACACCCAAACCCAGGAAGAAGAAGGTGAAAGACAAAGAACTTAGCCTACACCCTAAACCCTCCAAATTGCTTTATATATATTACTATATACTAAATTCTGAAGATTTTATACCCTGTGACATTACACAATTCTATTCAAACCAAACACCCATAATCCCAGTGCTATCACTCAATTTTGGAAGCCTGTTCCACAGCCTCAGGTCAAATGCAGTACTTGCTTGAGGGTCAGTGCCTGTTTGAAGAGAAAGCCTGAAATTCTCAGCTTGCAGGGCTCCAACAGGCAGGGAGCTGACAGACCTGTGCTGAGCAGCACGTTCCACACTGCCCTGGGGCTGGGGAGGGACACAGCCCCTGGACAACGCCACCTCCACAGCCACAAGCTCACCACAACGTGCCAGCAGCAAGGGACAGCTGAGGGCACGTCTGGCCCTGCCATCTGCTCCACAGCAGGGAGAGGAGCACGTCACCTCAGCCTGTTTGTCACCCCCCAAGCAGCTGGGACCAGAGTGACAGCCCCTGGCTGCCAGCCAGGAGCAGGAGGAAGTGGGGACACTGCTCCTGCACAGCCCTGGGGACTCTGGGGTCTCTCTGGGCCAGCCCCAGTGTGATGCTGGGAAGCAGCATTTGCATCTTCCCTCTAGGGAGCAGGTTCTCCTTTCACTGGTGATCACTCGGGCTCGTTACTGGCAGCACAGTTGCACAACAGGGGAGGTTTTGGACTGTTTGGGGCACCTCTGTCTCCTGGATGAGGCAGGCAAGGGCTCAGGCTGCACTGAGCAGTGCCACAAGGGGACCCAAGCTGCTGTCACTCCTCCATCACTGTGAAACACAGGGAGGCACAAGGACCTAAGCACAGCCCAAACAGCACTCCTCAGCATTCACACCTTCCCCTCCAGAGCCTCACCCCTCCCCAGCTGCCAGCTTAAAGGACTGGAGGACAAAAGAGGAGTGGTGAGCAGGGCTCTGGCACGTTGGTCTCTCCCTGCTGGCAGGTCCCAGACTGAGCCCCTCACTGCTTTAATCCCACAATCCCATCTGGAACGAGCAGGCCAGAGCTGCTGGGAGCCCTGCACGTCACTGCAGAGGAAAAATATCCCTTTGTGCTTGCAGCCTGACCCATTTTTCCCTCTGCTCCACATTCTCCTTCACTCCCTGACCTGCAGATGGGTTCTGCCCCAGCTTCTCAAACCCTCTCTGGTGGTTTAGCCCCCAGCAGCAGCCCCAGCCCAAAGTGCTCCATGCTGCCATTTCCAGACACTGGTCTGACAAACCCAACCTGGGCTTTGTTTCCCCCAGTGGAAAGGATCCAGGTGGATTTTTTTCCCAGCAGTCAGAGCAGATCACTGTGGAGTTCTCAAGCTGGGCACACACAAAGCTGTCACCTCCCTGGATAGGAACTCAGGGTCACGAGCTGGATACAGGAACTGCCTGTCCCAGTGCCTGCCAGTGCCCAGCTGCTCTGGGGGCAGCCTGAGGTCCCAGCCAGGCCCCCACCATCCTGGGGAGGGGGAAGGACACATTCCTTGCCCTGAAACCTGGAGGGACAAAGAGGACACCTTGCATGGGAGCACATCCCCACCTGGACTGAGGAAGCACAAGGATTTCAGGCTCCCATTAGGTGCCACACATCTAGGGCAAGATCAAGGCAAGGAGATGGAAAATGTCACTCATGCCATGTCCCTTGTGTAAGACCTCAGACAGGACCAGCTCCTCAGGGAAAATCCTCCTTCTGTTAGCTTTGGGGTCTGCAGACAGACCAAATGTGGCTGAACCTGTGACACCCCACCCTCCTCCCTCCTTCCCTGTGGAGAAAGCAGCCAGGGCACAGCAGCTCAATTCCCCATCCATTAAGCACCAGCAGGACACAAGCACAGATGAAGGGAAAGGAGGTGCAGTGGAACCTGAAGCTGAACTTCCTTAGACAAGCAGCACATTTTTAATATCCTCCCCCCAAATCCTGCCACCCCTCTGGCATCTGCGGGCAGAGGCTTGGCTCCTGTCTCACCCACCACAGGGATCACATGCCAGGAGGGCAGGAAAGAGCTACTTCCAGCAGCACCCAAGGATGGTAAGAGAAAAAGGAGAGATTGAGGCAGCCTGGATCCAAGAGAAAAGGTTATTTGTGCACAGCTCAAAGAGCCACTGAGCACTGCCCTCCTTGGGATGTTTTCAAACTCAGCCAAGGCAGCTGCTGATGCTGGGTACGTGTGATGTTGGTGTGACTGCTGTGATTATCTCCACAGGAAAACATGCCCTGCTGCCAAAACCCAGAGGGCACAGATGGGTTAACAGCTCTCCTGCCCCAGGAGAGGCTCTGGGACATGCTGAGCCTCACTCTGCCAGTGGCACATCAGCACCCACCCCATTTAGGTGGTAAAGTTAATTTCATTCTGAGCTCTGCAAAGAGATGTCTGCAGCCTTGGTCTGAATCAAAGTAAGTTATCATCAGTGTTAGTGGGCAGGAATGTCAGCAGGCAGGGCTGCTCCTCCAAGGGACCTCACCAGGCTGCAGGGAAGCCCCCAAATTCAGCAGAGGCAAATACAAAGCCCTGCACATGGGATGGGTGAGTACCAGTGGTCAGAAAGTGGCTTAGCTGGAGAAGTCTTGCAGTGACCTTGTGGGTGAGTGGTGTCAGTGGGACAGACCCAGAGGGGAGGTGGTCAACCCCCTCCTGGGTGGGGCAAGACCCCTGCCAGGTCTGGGGAAGGGATCCCAACCTCCACCTGGCACCTGCAACAGCACACCTGGGACTGGGCACCCAGTTTGGGCTCCCTGGGACAGAAAAGGCACAGAAAGTGAGCTCAGCAAGAGAGCTGGGGGCTGGAACACATGGCAAGACAGACAAGGAGAAGCTGGTGCTTCTCAGGGAGTTCTTCATCTCCAGACACCCAACAAGAGGTTAGAGACAGGACAAAGGCAGACTTCCCTGGAAGTTTTGCATGGATGGACAAGAAGCAGTGGATGAACTGCAGTAAGGAAACTTCTGCTCAGATATCAGAGCCAAATGTTCACCCTGTGGCTGGTGACACACTGAACTGGGGACCAAAGAGGGTGCAGAGTTGTTACCCAAAGCTCCTCTGGATGTGTCCCTCAGGGATCTGCTCTTAGGAGGGGCTGGAGTAGTGCCCGTAGCTCTACCCTCCTCAGGGACTCCTGAGTTCCCTTTCCCCTTTGCCATGCTGGCCCCCACTCTGAGACCAGCAAGAGCAAATTGAGGATCAGCCTCAACATGAAAAAAATCTAGCAGAAAACCTCAACCACCACCTTCTGCTCATGCCCTGAATGCATTATCTCCATGATCCATCCCAGACTGTGCCCTCCAAACATTGCCCTGGAGCACCATCAGTAGGGAGTGTCTGACTCTGCTCCACAGCCCATTTCCACAGGGATGAGCCACTGAGGCTCCTCCCTGCAGGACATGACCCAGCATGAGGAGAACCCCCTAAGCACAGCCCCTTGTCACCATCCTGTGCTCAGTAATGAACTGGCAGCACGTGACTCTGTTATCTGTGAGATAAAGCCCAGCACAGACCACAGAAGGAGCCCACAGAAGCTGTGAGAGGGAAGGAAGAGGATTTCCAGCCCCCAGGGCTGCAGAACACTCTGCTCCTCATAGCAGCCTGGGTGGAAGACTCCAGGCTGTGTCACCAGTGTGTCACCAGCACGAGAACTCTGTCACCTGCCCTGGCAGTGAATGGGGGAGATGAGCTGCAGGGCTTTGGAAATCCCCCTCCTCTGACAGCCACAGCTGGGACAGGCTTCAAACCAACCCAGCATCACCCCCAAAATGCTCCACAGCAGCAGAGAATAGGGCTGTGACCTCCAGGCTCATCACAGGGGAGAAAACACCCAGACTCTCCCCAGGCTGTCACCTGCCAGGCTCCTGCTGCCATTCCCAGGGCACAGCAGCTCCTTGAGCCTCCCCTCCACGAGGTGACAATGCTGTCACTGCCCTGGTCTCTCTCTTGGCACAGGAGCAGCACAAGGATGAAGCACTGCCACAGTGGCTCGAGCAACCTGTAGAAAACTCCCTGAAGTTCCCATGCTTGGGAGAGCTCCTGCCACCACTCGAGGGCAGTGGCTCTCCAGGACAGCCACCTCCAGGCTCACAAGAGCAGGGACAAGCAGCCTCTCTGCCAGTGACCTTGGCTGTGCAATCTGCAGCCCATCTGCCAGGAATCAGGGCTCACCCAGCACTCACACTTCCCTTTTTTCTGCCTCCTCCCACCAAGATTTCTTGACTGCAGCTTGGCCACTTTGTTGCACCTCGTTACTTGAGATGGAAGAAAAGGAGACCAGCAACACCCAGAGATGCAGGGTAAACACAGAGGGGCTAAGAAGGACAACCTGCCCAGCAGCAGGTCTTCAGGATGGTGACCCCTTGCTCCAGGCCCCCTCTGAAGCAGGAGCATTAAACCAGTCCCAAAGTGAAGGCACTTCAGCACAAACACCTCACAGCACATCTTTGATGGTAATAAAGGAGAAATATTCTTCTACAAAAACGGTTTCGTGATGGAAATTGGCTGCTCTTACTCAAATTTTCCACCCACATCCCAGCCTGAGAACCAACAGACAGGAAAGGGACAGCCCACAGCTCAGAGGTACAGGCTGCCTCTCACCCCTTGATGTGCTCCAGGCACCACAAAGCCCTGGATGAAGGCTCAGTCACCTCAGCTGGCCCCAAAAACCAGAGGAGACCTCAGGGACAGGCCTCTCTCAGGCCTCAGGTGTGTTTAACCAGCCTCTCCTCACCTCCTGCCCACCAGAACTGGATCTCAGTCCCTCACAGCTGTCAGCTGGGGAGCTACAGACCCGTGTTTCCTCTGGTCACCTTGAGATCACTTTCATTTCCATTAAACAAGCACGTGAAAAAGGGAAAAAGCTCTTTCATTGTATTACCACAACCCAGGTTTAAACCTCCCCTGAGCTGAGCAGCTCCAGCCTCTCTTTATTTCTCTACCAAAGCTGTCCTGCCTTCCTGCTTCAACCCACATGACTGAATGAAAGTCATCTGGGGCAGAGGGAGAGGCAGCTGCTCACAAATACACCAAAATACAACCCCAGCCCTACAGTGACAACCCAGCAGCCACTGCCAGGGGCAGGGGTAGTCTGCAGCTCCAGTTAGCTTCTCCCTCTCCTCCCTTGCCAAGGAAAATGCCACCTCACCAGCTGAGCTGCCCGTGCTGTGAAGGGACAGAGTGACAATAAATCACATTGCTGGGGCTGGGTGTCCACCTCCAACTGCCCCTGCTGCATGCAGGCCTCAGGCACTTCTTCTAAACCACCAGGAAAACCCTTTCCTAATGACCCCCAGCCATGAGATCTGGTTAATCCCTATCCTAACACCCTTCAAACCTGCAAAATTCTCTATGTGCTGTAAAAATACTGTTGCACTGCCCAGGAGAATTACTTTTGTTTTCACCCCAGAACAGCTGCCATGGCACAGCTGCCATTCCCTGCTCCCAGAGCACTGCACAAGGCTCTTCCAGCCTAACGAGCCCTGCATTTCCCTCTAATTAGCCTGCTGTTCTGACTTGCCCAGGAGCAGGGCAGCACAGAATCGTGCTGGGCCAGACATCCCTGCTAACAGCTGCCAGAACCTGGCACTGCTCCTCCCTGTCTAAGCTCAACTCTCCCAGAAAACTCTCCACAGGAAATCTGAGGATGGCACCTGGAAGCAAGGCCTGTCCCACCTGGTGCTGGCACAGAAGTGCTCCATGGTCCCATCCTGACATCCCACCCACACCACAGCCCAGCACAGCCCACCCACCCTCAGCTCCACTCTGGATCAGGTGCTGAGTGCCTCAGTTTTCTTCACTGAGTGGGGGAGAGATCACCAGGCAGGCAGCCTGAGGGTACCCTGGAGAAAAGTTCTCCTCATTTAATTATCCCAAATTAACCTGCCAGAAGGAACTAGCCTCCCTCTGTAACATGGCTCACCTTGCACCTGCTTTTTGCCAGTGTAGCTCCATACATCCCACAGGACACCCTCCACCACTCCAGTGTCAGAGGCTCTTGTGCCTGAGCCCTACCTGTTGATCTGGGCAGCAGCTGCATGTCAGGCTCTCACAGAAAGACAATTTTAGCAGAAACTCATTCAGTGCAAATTAATTTTACACGAAAAGATACAGAGAGAACAAAGGGGGAATAGCTTCAAACTAAAGAAAAGAAGGATAGATTTGATGTCAGTCAGAAATTCTTCCTTATGAGGGTGGTGAGGCCCTGGCACAGGTTTCCCAGAGAGGTGGTGGCTGCCCTGTCCCTGGAAGTGCTCAAAGCCAAGTTGGACAGGGCTTGGAGCAGCCTGGTCTAGTGGAAGATGTCCCTGCCCATGGCGGAGGGTGGAACGGGATCAGTTTTAAGGTCTCCTCTAACCCAATCCATGCCGTGATTTCCTGAATGAGAGCAGCCCCAGCGGGCAGGAGCAGGGCCCTGCTCAGCGGCAGCAGGGATGGAGGCGGCCCGCAGCGCTGCCGGCTGGGCACTGACTCAGTCCCACGCTCAGATTTTCCCCGACCAGCGCCCTGTGCCCCGGCCACGGCTCCCCCCGGCCCCCTCCCCACACCGGGTCCCCACATCTTCTGCTTTCCCAGCCCGCAGGAGCCCGGAGCGACCCCGACCAGCCCCGGGACAACGAACTCGGTTAAACACCACAGGGGAAGGAGGGAGGGGGGCGCGGACACGAGCCCGCCCCGCGGCCCCAGCCCTGCCCGTGCTCCCTCCGGTTCAGAGCCCCCCGCTCCCGGGGGCGGTACCTACCTGCCGGCCGCTGCCCGCCGTACCCGGGCCGGTACCGTTGAGAAGCGGGGTGGTTTCGCCCGCACGTCCGTCCTCGTCGTCTTCGCGGTCGCGGCCGGACCAGGACACCTTCTTGGCGACGTTGGCCATGCGGGGCGGCGGCGGCTCCTCGGCCGCGTCGCGCTGGTTCTTCAGCCGCGAGCAGCTGGAGAACACGCCCTCGCGGCGCTGCGGCGTGGAGGCCGACAAGGAGCTCTCGTACCGGCAGCAGGCGGCCAACCTCATCCAAGACATGGGCCAGCGCCTCAACGTGTATCCGAGCGGGGACGGGCGTGAGGGCGGCGGGGGCCGCGTGTGGAGGGGCGGCGGGAGACCTTTTCCCTGGTGTGGGAGCCCTCGCCGGGACCCTTCCCGCTGCTCGGCAGCCCCGGCCGGCGCTCTCGCGGGCTGGAGCCGTGGCCTGGAGGCACAGAATGGGAGGAGGAGCCTGGCGAAGCCCCCGCGCCGCGCTCTTTGTCGGCGGGTGAGGGGCTCGGGTTCCCACCTGCCCTCGGCCGCCGTCGTGGCCGTGCCTGGGCTTGGGGCCCTTCGGAAGTAAATCCCAGTTGCCGTTTTCCCCGAAACGGGCAACTCCTCTTTAGCCATTCTTTTATGATTTTTAAAAGGAGAAAAAAAATCGATCGGAGCAAGGCCGAGCCCGCAGATCCCTTACTGAAATAGTTGAAGTGGAACAAAACAAAAGCACTTGAGAGAGTGTTTCGGTGTATGTCTCCCATTGAGGAGTTTTCGGTCCGTGGGTGACTGTGGGAGCCTGGCGTAGGAATCTCCACATGCTCTGCGAAACAGATGGGAGCGATACGTGTTAATATCAGTTAAGGATGTGTTAATATCAGTTAAGTTCTGAAGTGTCGCGTCCCTTATCCATTTTCGGCTGAAGGCAGTATGTTGAGAGCAGTGATTGATGTGGAGAGCGCATGGCTTTCAGTTCTTGTAGACAATTTTCTTAATATGTGGTGTTTCCTTCATTTAATCTTCCAGATCTCAGCTTACAATAAATACTGCAATTGTTTACATGCACAGGTTTTATATGCATCATTCCTTCACAAAATTTAATCGAAATGTAAGTATGATTTGATGTTTGGTAATAACATGCCCATGATTTTGTCAGTTCTGACTGGGAGGTGTTACATGCAGGAGTGTGAAGCGTGATTTGTTTTTAGGAATTCTAGCTTTTTATCAATGGTTTGGAAGCAGTAATGATATTTGTTTTCAACTTTAACTAGTGGCAATTAGATTTTATCTTCTGCCATCAAAATAAAAAAAAGTAAGCGCCATCAGCAAGCACATTTCAGATGTGTGAAGAATACATTTAGATGTTTCAAATGTGGCTGGTGCTTATGTGCTGAAGTTTGAAAGGCTAATGTGTAGGAACACATTTTTCTCGGTGAAGTCAGTGGAAGTTCTGGCATGGTGTGTCTGACAATGATAATGTGTGTATCCATATGGGTTTGTAGGTATTCCTGAAGCAGTGTAAATTCTTTTAGCTAGTCTAGTCTTAGGTGGTGTGATAAGTCATGTTAGACAAGACAAATTTTTACATCTGATGAGGTAAATCTTGTTTTACCTAATAACCTGGACATGTTGACTCTGAACATAATATGTGTTGTTAAAAACAAAATTTTTCAGTAAAAACGCTAGCTGTTGTTGAGGAATATTGTAACAGGTATGGAACTGGAGATAACAACTTGGAACTGTTAGGCTTTTTTTTTTTTTTAATGCCCAGTACTGGATGCAATAGGTGGAAAAATAATAATATAATAGTCTAGGTGTTCTTGGGGTTTGTTTGTTTGTTTCAAGGAAGAACAGTTAATAGTGATGGTGGTTTGCCATTAAATGTTAAGGATGAGTTTTCTTAGCTCTTTTAATGACAAAATAAACAGATTGAGACTGGCAGATTTCAGGTCTAGGTCAGAGCAGACCTTTATCTACCAAGGGGTAGATTCTTGCAAACCTGGCACTGTCTGCACTTGGGGCAGGTACACAGTGGGGAACAAGGAAAGCCAACTCTTCTTTCTGTCATGAATTTGTTTATTATTGTTGAGCAAATGGGCATTTTATTTGGAGCCTGTTTAGCTGGAAATGCTTATTTGTTTGTAGGTACATTTCAGAAGTGCATATAATTATTTATCATGCAAAATCTGAGCTAAACTCAAATTTCCAGCAGCTTGTTACCAAAATTGCAGTGTTCATCCATACAAGCTCCTGTTTCTCCCCTCCTGCTGCTGCCCTGCCCATGGAGCAGTAACCTGGAGCTGCTGAGGCATCCAGAGTTTGAATGGCTTGATGGACTAGAGCTGCTTGGAGTGGAGAGGTGGCCCAGTGCAGAGCTGCTGTGTTTATATACAGACCCACATACCTGTTACATCACCTGCTGCACTGTGGGTGCTGTCAGCTGGTAATCTGGGCAGATTTAGGCAGCAAGGAGCTTGGGATGCTGTGCTTGGGTTTTCTCTGGGTACTGGGAAGTGACAGGCACTTGGAGCTGGCAGCACAGTAGTGTTTGAATGTGCTGTGATCTTTGGATTAAAACTATGGCTTAAATGATGAATCTTAAGATTCACAAGTAAGCTCTGTAAGGGCAGAATTCCATGGAAAATGCAGCTATTACAGGGGAGGGAAGTGTACTGTTTAATTAATTGTCAGGTAATAATGTTCCAAGTTAAAGAGAAGTGAAGTTCAGGTTGTACATCAGTAATGCTGATTCTTGCTGAACTCCTTTTTGTAATTCTTAATGAGCATAAGGCCAGAGAGTGGCTTTGTGTATGTGCTGATGGGCAAGAGCATTTTCTTCTTACAATTCTGCAGGGTAAAGAGGGTCTCAGTGAATGGAGTCACTTTTAAAATACTCCCAAACCATCCATTAGGGCCTCTGTAGGGAAAGCAAAAACTGAGAACTCTGATAAAATACTTAAATCTCAGAGTAGTTGGCAAGCTAAAGAATGTAACACTATTCATCTGTGCGACAAGAAGGTAACCCTTAGAAAGGAGTGGTAAGGTAGGGGCAGCCTCAAAGGTAAGCCCTAGACAAGCTATCCTACAGCTTGTGCAGTTTATCTCTAATATTTCTTTGTTGTGTGCACGTGGTACTGTTTATCCATGGCAGGAAGGAATCTGAGTGCTGGGGCTAGAAGATTAGATGGCCATTAGTCAGAATGCCTTATGATCTTCTGCTGAAAAAACGTGGCCTGTGTTGTCTTGTTTTATTGGTAGATGAATGTTTTTGGTCTGGCAAAAAGCACTTGCACATTTATCATCCTGTATAACTGCCAGGTTACACAAATGTACATGTATGTCACATATTGTTAACAAACAGGGCTTCTCATGGCAGCTCAGTTGCTGAGTAGATGTTGCCTTAATTTTATGGGGTTTTTTTACAGCATAAGTTACTGCTAAACAGTTTTATTGAGGCTTTCAGGAGTTTGAGTCACCTGGGAACAGGGAACAGAATTCCCAACAGTATCTTCAGTCTGTGGAGCCACAGGGGTGGCATGTGTCAGTTAATGAAGTCTTGGTTCATTGGGGATGTGTTACATGTACTGCTCTAGTGGCCAAACATCCCTTTTTTGTAAAGTTACTGTGAGTAGGAGGTCACTGATGAGTTGCTGTGGATTACCTACAGAGTGCCTGCATTTAGGTGCAAAGAAGGAAGTATTGAGGTTCTGATGGTGCAGCCAAGGCAGGCAAAGTTATTGTGCCCCAGTGAGGATGGAGACTTGGTTTGTCCATTCTGGGAAGCAGAATTGGAAGCCCTGACCACTAATTTCCTTGGCTGTGCAAATGACAGGAGCCACTGTGGATCCCCAGCACAAATCATTCTTTCTGTGTTGTTGAGCAGAGCATGGGAACTTTGGGTTGCTGAGGATAAAGTTAGTCTGTGCTAATATTGGGATGGGAGGGACCCTGCTGGCTTTTTGTAGGCAGTACTAGCCTCACTGTTACACTTTAAAATATCTTCAAAACTAAAATTCTTCTGCAAATACTGTTTCTACAGTACTTGCTGTGTTACATTGTTATATAGCAAATACTTCTTTTAGATGCTCCCTCTTCAGCAAGTGCACTGTGATTTGTAGAACAGAAAGGGGGGGAGATCCTTCCTGTGCTGTCCATGAGAGGTAAGGCATCCAAATGGTAGCTGTAGTTTTTAAATAGAATCCTTAGAAATGCCATATGGAATACCAAACAGCCAGTTGAAAATAGTCTTGATAATGTCAAGGGGTTTCTGTGACATGCAGTGGAACTTGGTGAAGAGCCTAAAGAAGGCTGCATGAGGGATGTTTTTCCTTTAAGTGCAAGGTAGGTGAGTTTGTGGAGGGTGTTTTGTTTCCAGTCCTTCTGCATTCCCTTCCTTGTCCCCTCTCCAAATCACAGTATTAAACAGTTGACTTTGCAGTTCTGCAAAGTTCTTGAAACTTTCATAATACACTTCAAGCTCTAGTGAAGCTGTTTTGGGTACTTCACTTCTGGTTTTAATATTGCAGTTTAGCATATTTGCTGCTTTTATGCAATGTGAGCTCCTGGTTACAATAAAAGAAATTCCTCACAGCTCTTTGTGTTCAAACTTGAAAACCCTCTCAGACTAGAAATACTTAGTGTCTTAGGCTAAACTGTATCAAACCTAAAAACATGCTAATATTGGCAGTAGAAGGGAGAGGGAGATCTCAGAAAACTACATGCCTGCTGCTGCTGTGTTCTGAGACTTTTCTGAATGCCTTTGTCTTTATACTGTCTTGCACTTTTTAACTGAGAAAGGATTTGTACCACAGTTCCCAATGAAACTTGCTGTATAATGCTTTTGGATTTTGTTAATAAGGCTCTCATGTTTTGGGTTTTTTCCTATTTCTGTGGGACTTGGTTTCTGAGATTCTCAGCAAGTAATAAAGTGGGGTCTAATGTCATATACCACATATGTTCTGAAGATTTCTCAAAGTCTTTAAGACTATTTTGGGTGCATAGTATATAATCACTCTAAATTATTTTGGTTGGTATCAAATTAAGATATTTATATATAGGAAATGTATTATTGCTTTGTCAAGTATATTTCTTTAATTTCATTCTTTTTTTGTTCAGCTTTGCTTGGTTTTTTTTGCCATTTTTGGTAATTGGAAATGAATGAAAGCATTTGAGTAACTCTGCCAGTTATACACTTAGCAGGGTGTGTTCACTCAAGACTACATTTGTGCCAAGTCTGGAATTTTACTAGGATGTCTATTTTTCTGAATCAATACCAAGGGAGCTAAAAATAATGGCCTACTCTAAACTGGGAGTGAGAATACTTGTCCTAGATAAGACAAAGACCTGAAATTCTTTGGCCAGAATCCAACTCCTCTTTTTGAAGGAAATAGTTAATTGGGCTGTCCATGGATTTCTGATGAACCAGAGTTAAATGAAACTTAATCAGCTTGACTTAATTAGCCTCCAGAGCTGTGTTTTGTGTAAGGTCCTGGAGATCAGGAATTGTGTGGAGACTTCTTGGCCAGATCTGATCTGCTTCAGTAAATGAGAAGAGATCCTGAAGCCAGGCTGATGGTGCTGTTTTGGAAGGAAGTAGAGCTGTGGTGCAGTCAGACACAGAGTAACAGTGAGGGAGAATTTGCTGATGATTTAATTGTGCTGTCATTGATGACTTGGTTCAAATAAAGCCTCTGTGAAATGGAAATGTTTTCAGCCATGGCAGTTGTTGAAAACTGAGTTCTGTAAAATACCTTTGTATGATATGTGTGTGTTGGGTTATGCCTTTGTGTGCTGCCTGACATATTCTGCATTTTCTGCCTCTTCAGAGCTGTGGATACTCTCACTTTCTGAACCCCACAAAGTATTTTCATCACATTTACTGTTAAAAGTTTTATCTCCCAGTGTGAGACATATTTCAAGTAGTATATCCCTGGCAAAGGAAATTCCAGAATTTCAAATCATGACTTCAAGCAATGGGGGTAGGAACTTCTGCAGACTCATCAGAAGTATTAAATGACAGTGCTAATATGGCCTTGTTCAGCAACACTTCACTTTGGGTTTTCATTTCATTTGTTCATCAGGCTTAGGTTACAAGAGCCTTAAAAAGAAAACAGGGGTTCTTGTCTCCCTTGTAAGAGAATTTTCTCCCTGTGACTTGTTTGGGGTGATTGATTTTTATAGACTGAGATTTTTGCTAGATTTCTCATGGCACACTTCTGCTCATCAAAGGGTATTGCCTTACCAGGGTGTCAATTTTCAAGTCTGCCAACTTTAAAGTTTTGCTTAAGATCCAAGCAGACATTTCAAAGTGATTTAAGGATGCACAAAGTACTCTCAGTACATTTGAAAGCTTCTGAAATTGAATCCCTTAAATGTTTAATTAGCTTCTTGCAGTTTTGTATATATTGTAAATTTTTATACCAAATGTTTCATTTTGGCATAAAAAAAGGCTGCTTACTGGCAAAAAATCAAATCTGACTTCAGGGGGGCTCTGCCTCCTGTTTAGCCTGGTTCTGTTTGGGCAGTGAATGAGAAATCGATACATGCACTACTTGCACCATGCATTAATGAAATACTCAGCAAGCAGCTATTTCAGTCTCTAATAAATGCTTTATACTGGCTTAATTTTAACCATTTTAATCAGCTTATGTCTAGATGATTTCTAGCACCATTTTAATTCCTGGGTAACATGGGCAGCTTTTGCCTGCAAAGAGAACCTAATTCATCAGTGATTTGTGGTTTGCTGTGTTCTGTCTGCACACATCAGTCACACTGGTCCACAACAGGCACCAAAATTGTGCCTCACAGCTAACTCTTAGATGATACTGGGCTGCCACCTTATGACATCTAGAGTCTGACATAAATTTCCATCTTTAAATGGATTGTGTAGCCTTTACTAACATTTGATATAGCTGGTGGTTTACAAATCCTTGTGCTTTGTTCTCCAGATAATGCTGGGCATATAGTGAAGTTTCTAAGAATATGTATGTATATATAAAGTTTCTGTTACCTGTAGAGCCTATGTTTATATAACAGGCTGTTTTTATTAAAGTTCTCTGCAAAGTTTCTCACTCTTTGGGAGAACTAAATGCTAGCAGAAGTTGTCATCAGCTGTTTCACTGAAAAGATGGTGTAGTGACTAGCTCTGTGCAAGAAATTGGATGAACTTTCTCATGAAGTATATTTAACTTGAAACAGCCTGTTCTACTGTAACTAAGTCTTCTGGGCCAAAATATTTTTTTTATGTTGAACTACAATTAGTTTGACCTCAGACATCTTACTCACAAATGCAATTTAACATCATGCTACTCCTTCCCTGTGCTGCTGAGAGGATTGCATTAGTTACAAAATAAAACATGACTAGTTATATTTTTGTTGCCTTGCATGACTTCAAAACTGAAAAAAAAGCCACAAATCCAGCTTCTTAAATCTTTTCTATGCTAGTTTAAACTCCATAAAAATTGAAGTCTTGCTTGTAAAAAGTTAAAAAATACACGTTTTTCTCCTCCAGATAATGTCTCCCACGGCATTGTTTTTGGCTGCAAAAGTGGAAGAACAGCCACGGAAACTTGAACATGTTATTAAAGTAGCAAATGCCTGTCTTCATCCTCAAGAGCCACAACTGGATACAAAGAGTGATGTAGGTGGAAGTTATGGTTTCAAAGATACATGGTTTGAAAGATGACATTTCATCTAATGATTTGTTACATTGTCTTGCTGGATTTTTGCTGTCTGCAGCCTAGAAAAAAAAAGGCTTTGTTTTTACACCATTTAAGTCTTTCTATTACTTAATGCAGTTTCTTAAAGACTCACTTATTTGTTATGAAACTCAAAGAGATTGCTCCATCTTGAAATTCTTACAGCAGCCACCTGGCCTCCCAGAAATGCTTTGCTGGGATGGATTGTCTGAGATGCAGACTTCAGTTAATCTTCCTGTGAAAGGCAGGCAGGTGGAACTGAATTTGCATCAGTGCCTGTGCTGGTGGAAGAATGTAACCCAGTGTGAGTGTTGGGAGCTGTCAGTGCTCACTGCTCGTGTTGCTGTGCTGGATCAGAGGGGCAGGGTGTGAGGGAAGCTCTCAGGGAATCACGTGCTGTGTCTTCACCTGTCTGCTTGTTTGTTTCAGGCATACCTTCAACAAGCCCAAGAGCTGGTTATACTTGAAACAATAATGCTTCAGACTTTAGGTATGTCTTCCTAAACACTTCCTGTGCTTGCCATGAAGAGCTAGTGGGACCCAAATAACTGGATTTTTGATGTGCTGTTGGTACACTAGCATTTAACTGTTTTCCTGTGTGATTTCTGACCTGTGAATTTAGTTTTGTGTTAGCAGTTCTGCTGTGTTCACTGTGGAGAAGAAAGGTGTGTCTGTACTTGTGAAAGAGATGTTTCTGACAGTTGGAGTTAGAAGTGTGTAGGCTTCCAAATAGATTTTACTCCAAGTAGTAATTACATTGACATTTTTTCCCATAAGGTAACGTGGTGTAGTAGGCTGGCTCTGTGTGTCCTGGAGCAGTTGGAAAGAGCTTTGTACCCAATGCTCTTCCCCAGCCTGACTTCCCATGGAAGAACAGGATGTGATTGAGCAGGTGCTGACTCTGAACAACACAATTGTAGTGTAACCATTTAATGAATTCAGATTATTCCAAAATTTGAACTGGAATGTTCTACCAAGACATTCTCCTGACTAAAACACTAAGAGACAATTACAGCCAGAGGCCTGAGAACACTGCCTTGCTCAGATATTCTTAAATACCACTTGGGGTATTGTTAAAGAAAATAGCTCACAGTAGTGACCTAATTCTTAACACTGTGTCATATACCAAGAAGGGTTTCTTAAGTCACTGATCTACAAATGGATTTAATTTCTGATTTCATACATGCAACATATTTAAGTGCTAGAAACCAATTAATAGAAGTACGCAGGCACACACATTGTGTTTGCAGTACAGTTTTTACTGACTTATTAACTTGCTAGAATTGTTCAGATACATTCAGCTTTAAAAAGAGTAATTTCCCAGGTTATGTGTGTACAGGATTTGAGATTGCTGGAGGAATATTTTAGTAATGGATTACAAAGTGGCTTTACCATCTGCTATTCAAAAGTATGAAAAGGTAAAGAATAAAAAGGCACTTCAGTAGTGTTACTTATTCTGCAGTGCAAAGGTTTAGCAAGTATTTTGGGTCTCTGGGGAAATGTAAGGGGTTTGCTTTTTATTTTACAGATGCAAATGTATAATTCTAAAATGTATTTGTAACTCCTCAGGTTTTGAGATTACCATTGAACATCCACACACAGATGTTGTGAAATGTACACAATTAGTGAGAGGTCAGTGACTTTAACCACTTCTGTAAGTCCTTTTTTACCTTTCTAGTAAAATTTGAAAGTAATGTTATTTGTCTAATATGGTTTTTCACCAAAGAGTATATTTAAAATTATTAAAAGTTTGATCTTAACCTTTACAGATTCATAAAGAGTCCAGTCCTCTGCCCTTCATATTTTTTTGTTTTCTTATTAGCTTTGATTTGTATAGTACCTGTTCATGTGTTCTGGAAGGACAGAAGCAGTCAGCATTGCAGACTGATTGGCCAGATCCATGGTGTCCTTCTGAGCTGATGGTTTTCACTCTGAAGGAGTTTTACCCATTGATTAGCCAGTTTTGCTGGCTAATACCAGCTTTTTGTCTTAGCAGATTTTTCAGGTAATGGACTGAGGGATAAAGAGAGTGCATAGCAAGTCTGCTGTGACATGCAAAGAGGTGTGACTAATTGTTTTTCTGGAGCAGTGTGTCCTTACTTGTTTTGGATGGTAGCACAAACCCCTGAGCCTTTAGTTAAACATATCCTGTAACTTGTATGCAGCTCATTGATGGGGCTGGCTAGAAAAGCTGGTTTGTTCTCTACATTTCTGGTGGCACATCTTCTTTAATTCTTGAATTGGTTTCTTTTGGAGCTTTAAAAAAAGATTAAAACACCCTCTTATAAGATGTAGAATGGAAAAAATTAGGGATCAGTTGTAAAAGCATCTAAAATAAGCTTTTCACTTTAATTATTTTTCTTAAGTAAAAAGTGTTTTGAAATCATCAGACCTTGGTTGTTAGTCTCCAGTCATTAGCTGGTTTTGCAGTGAAAAAGGCATTAAATGCTTCAAAGTTCTTGGTGTTTTTTCTTCTCCCTCTATAAAATATATAAAAGTCAGGTACAGCCTAACCCTGTTAACTAGATTTGGTTTGCAGTAACTCTGGAATTAATGGTGTTCTCTTCAGGAATTGTGTCTCTTATGTGCTGGAGCTTCCTGATGTTGTGTCTTTGGACACTGAATAGGGCTGGTGCTGTAACTTATTTGCATATAAAGTATTTTTATTGCTATAAGATTATCTAAGTAGTGTATATATGTAAGATTATCTAAGTAGTGTACATATATAAGATTATATAAGTAGTTTTATTGCTGTAAGGTAATGATTCCCTGCTTTCTGCCCAGACTTGGCTGTGACTTGGTGCATGAGTCCAGTTGCACCTGAAGTCTCAGTGCTCTGCACCAGCTGCTCTGTGGGGTTTTGCTTTGGTTTCTCTTAGCTGTTGGTCACTGTAAATGTGACTTGGGGAGCCCCTGTGGTTCTGTTTGGTGTTGGAGGCTGTGGGGAGGGGGGGGCAATGTTGTATTGCCTCAGGATTTCCAATCAGTGTGTGTCACTCAAGCCTGCAGGCACACTGCTGCACAAACTGGATTTCCTTTCATCAGGGGTAGATACCACTCTGAGGCAGTTCAGCTTTTCCCTTTGTGTTTTGTAAGCTAATTTTTTGTACTGACAAAATTCATACTTTGAAGATAATATGAATTTTTTAATTTGACATCTTTAAACTAGTACTTAATGTCAGCAGACTTGAAAAAATACTTCAAAGTTTAAAGTGATATCAAGTCTTGAAATCTGAAGACTTCAGTGAGGGCTGCACATCCATGTAGCTCAAGGGCTGGTGCACAGTGCATGTGATATCTCTGATGTTTGAAAACCTGCTCAGGGAGGGAGGTGTGCTCCTTAGTGTGTGTTTGGAATCCCTGGGGGAATGTGTCCCTAGGAATGGTGTAGAATGGGAACACGAGATTTGAGTACCTGATATTAAAACAAGAAAAAGGAAACTAATGAATTCATTTAAAACATCAGGCATGAAATTTGAAGTCATCTGTGCAAGTCAAGCGAGGACAGAATAACTGCCATGGAACACTGGGTTTGTGTGTTCAGAGGACAAAGAGATGGGCCTGTGGGCACAGGCATTATTTTCCAAGACACAGTGCTAGGAGTTTAGTTTTCTGTCCCTGAACATTTATTTATGGGACAGTTTGGGTTTTCAATGTCTGTAGATGCAACACTCAGATATCTGAGTCCTGAAGCTTTCAAAATATACCTAAGATTTGTCAGTGTTACACCTTTAGTGCTAAAGGAATTGACTGAGAGGTTAAAGTCCAAGGTTACTTCATCCAGTTCTGGTAACAACATCTTGGACAAAAAGCTCCATTTCAGAAGGCAGAGATGCCTTTTTGGAATAAAGATGATTAATTTATCCTGTTATCCAAGCCTGTTATAATTAAAACCTCCAACTGCATGTTTGTAGGGAGGAGGAAGGGAGGAATGTAATGTCTGAGTATCAAAAAAGAGGCAGCAAAGTTAGCTGAGGTCTGCACATGTGCTTCAGGATTTGGCTTAGGGTTTGTGCACTGCACTGTCAGGTGGTGAGGAAGGGCCCTTTGGCTGACTAAACTGCAGTGCCTCACAGGGTGGCTGATTCTCTCCACCACTTTTTGCTGTCTTACATCCAGGGTAATTTGTTTTATGTAGTCACTGTAACCTGTTATTAAGCTGTAAGCTATCCCCTTTTGAAAACAAAATGAAAAAATAAAAGCCCAGGTTGTGTTGATGGTGCTCAAAGAATTCAGCCAAGTCCTTTGTCAGAAGACTGTCTAGTCTGGCAGTGGCTCACCAGAATCAATTGCTGAAGCTGAAGATGAATTAGTAAGTGGGAAGGTGCAAATAAATATAATTGCTTCAACATACAACTAAAGAAAAAATGAATCTTCTCTAAGTGTGAAGCCTTTTTGAAGGTGTTACTAGACAACACAGATCCTTGCAGAGAAGGGGTGACTGGATGGATAAATAATGATTCATGATGTTCAGGCATACAATATCTAGTTACTCCTTCTGGTCTTCAGAGACTCATGGGTTAATGAAATTGTTCCATCTTTGCAGTTTGGTCAGTGTAGCAGACAAGGAAAGTGGTGTGGGCTTAGTATTTTTTCTGCACCATTCTTCCTCAGTGTCAAGAGACTGAGAAGAGGAGACAGGACCATCATTCCTTAGGATCCCACAGGTCCAAGGAATCTGAAGGCAGTGGATATGTGAGGGCCTGTCAGCAAACTTCAGTGCCCATTCCAAGAATGCTCCAGAAGTGAAGAGAAGAAAGGAAAATAAAAAAGGGGAACAAAAAAACCACACCAAAACACCAAAAACTGTTCTGGTTTTGAAGCTGGCTGCCTTCAACACTAGCTGAATGATCAGGAGTGAAACTGCCCTGGTGCCAAGACTGTGGCATGGTCCTCTTACACTCTGGTGCAAAATCAGTCTGTTCTCAGCCTGCTTCTGGTGAAACTTGGAATCTGTATCCTCACCTCCATCTTGTGAAGTCTCCAGTCACTCCTTTCTCTGTGTTGGAACACAACCTTTTGGGACTGAAGAAGAGATCTCAAGGATTTCTAGGACTGTTCTCACTACTCTGCAGGTTATCAGGTATCTTGAACACCCATGATCCTTACTAATCTTTTGTGGAAATTGCACTGTCAAATCCTTCAAATATCCCATAGTATCTGTGTGCAGATGCCATTGCTTAACTCAGGCTGAGAAAGACAGTCAGCAGAAGAGGAGGTGAAAATGCATCAGCTTTTTCAGAGGGCATTCTCATAAGAAAATTTAAATCTTGGTGGTGTGGAAAAATGTGGAACACCAGCTGCACTCCAGCACTGCTACGGGCGGCCTGCCCATTCTGAACTTTGACTCAGGCTTTTATGGGCCTGTTCCCAAGCTTTAAATACTTGCAAGAGAGTAAAGCCACCAGGACTGCTCAGACCTGAATGCCTACACCATGGCCTCCTCCAGCCCTTTCCAGAGACCACAGGCACTCTCCAGCATCCCTCTGTTCAGAGCCTGGGGCTTTTTGCTTTTGCCAGAAGGACTTCAGCAGGCTTCTCTCTTCTGATGCTGACTGGCTTATCTGCAATCTCCTCTCTCTGGGGAATGCTCACACGTTGTCAGGGTGCAGGCATAGCCAGTTACCAGCTCCTTATGGGGACTTGGCAGTCACGTTTTCAGGAGCATCCCAAGATCCAAGATAAGCTGTGTTGAAGAAAAGACTCAGGTATCTTGGAATTGCAAGTGGTTGAATTGTGGCTGTGCCCAGTAAAAAGCATTTTTGTTTCCAGTTGGCAGTTTCTTGGAGACAGCCTCTCAGAAGGTGTGTCAGATAGTCCTGTTTCAAAATATTGATGAATATTTCACTAATCCCTGTCTTATGGCTGCTTCTGCAGCACTGAGACAGGATGGATGTTTTAAATCACTCCTGAATGCCAAAATCTAAACCTGGTCATTCATGGCTGGTGTCGTAGCCATCGGTCCTGTGCCTTATGAGTTACAAGAGCAGCTCTGCTGGCTTGTTGTATTCAGCCCCTGCTTCAAGATGATTTACATTTTGGAGATGCACTTTCCACTGCTATAATGGAAATAAACCACCAAAATACAGGAACCAAAATTCATTAGATTTAATTTCACTGATGGATTCTCCTAAACCAAAGCTGCCCTACATAGAAGAGTTTGGGATATTTTCAGTCATGCCTTGTGTTATCGAAGGCTTTAGTTGGGAGCTGAAATTTCTTGCTGGTTTTCGCAATGATTATTATTTAGCTGTAAATAAGCTCAAACAGAATCATGCTACTTGTAGTATAGGTAAGGTATTTAGCACAATAATTTTTGATTGAGGCTAAAGTGTGTGTTTCAAGATACGATTCTTTTCTTCCAGGTATGTGTTTTGATTTACTCATCTTTCAAGCTGATGTTAAATAGAAGTTTGCTGGCATCTGCTTTTCTTCCTTGTTCAAAAGGGACATTTCAGTGAGAGTAGAGATGCTTCTTGGTCTTGCTCCCTTAATTCAAACATGTAACTTTACAGAGTATATAAGTCATTGAAGATCCTTTAGGCATTGCTTTGATGAAAAATGAAGAGCAAGACATCACTTTCAGTCTTACTCAACCATTGTGTATTTTTATTTGTTATGACAGTCTCATTTCACTTTTTCTTTTTTTTTTTTTTGGTAATTCCACCTTACTTTTTTTTAGATGGGAGGGAGAGGTTGAGCTCCTCGGTTTCCTGGCATGCAATTACCATTACAGTGTGCAAACTAAATATGATAGTATAACACATTGTCAGTTCACCTTTTGATTATTATGGATCAGTAGAATTTGTGTGTAGGAATAGATCCTGTTACCTTGCAACTTCTGCATTCTCCTCACATTACAGCACACCTGGCTGTGTAGCATAAAGACAAATCTGAATTTTATTCCTTGGCAATTATTAGAAGTTGAGTTAAATCACATTTTAATATGCTTTCTAAAAACTAAATTTTGCAAGTCACTGCAGTATTTCTCAAACTTTATAGAAATATTATTAAAATAAAAGTTTAACAGCATTCCCTTTGACATCAAACTCAACACTACGCTTTCTGCAGGTAGCACTGATTTCAAGTGATAGTGTCAAAGTAAGACTTGAATGAAGGCTGCATTCAATCTGCGGTTAAACCCCTTGTGCCCAGCTATCCCATTAAATGCATGTTACAGTAAGTTCTCTTACCTGAGTGAGGAGCATTGGGGTGTCACTCTAGGGGTCAGCACTCTGTGGCTCTAGCAGCCCAAGTCAGTTTTTCATTTCTGGCATGTTGCAGTCCTGTGGTTTGTTTCGGTATTTTTTCCTGACTAACTCAAATGAATTTGTCTGTTTCCTATCGAAGCTTTGCCATAGGTTTAACAAATATGGAGCAAAATGTTATGACTACAGTGCTCTTAATTAGAAGGAGCAGAAAACTGATTTTTTTTTTCCCACATAACTTGGGGGCTTGCTGTGTTACAGGGCTTTGGGAGAGAGAGGGGCTGTTTCTGGGGAGGTGGGAGGGTCCATGCCCCTCTCCAAGAGCAGGATGAGCACTGTGCTGTGAACTGGCTGGGACTGAGTGCCTGAGTGCCAGCTCAAAGCAGGGATCCCCTGCAGGTGAGGGTGGGGAAGCAGAGCTTCCCAGAGGAGATGCTCACCTGTCAGGTGTTGGAGGGGAGCTGTGCAGGGGGAGGGGGGCACTGCAGGAAATGAGACTCCAGCCCCAGTACTGAGTGGGTCTCAGTCTTCTGTGTGTCTCAGAAAGGATTATTTTAAAGGCTAGTTAGCTAAAGCCAGGTCAGTACTTTAGAAATACCCAGCAGTGATTTTTGGAAGGTAAAACTTGCTTGAATTTTGGAATGAACCCGACGAGTTAGTGCAGCTCTTTAATCTCTCTGTTTCTCTTTTCTTACAGCAAGCAAGGATTTGGCACAGACATCCTATTTCATGGCTACCAACAGGTTGTTATCCTGAACCTCTTTGTTGCACTGTTGTAGCACACTATAGCTTCCTTTACTGCAGGGCCCCCTGATGTGTCTTGCCCTTGTTGCAGTGGGGGACTGGGCCACCTCCCGTGGTGGTACCTCCCCGCCTGCAGTGCGGTGTATTGGACAAGGGCCTGACGGCACAAAGGGCTGAAATGCACAATGAGAAGTGTAGTGGTGCTTTCTGATGACTTTTTCTCGATTGTGAGTGCATAAGTCTAAAATTGGTAGCCTGAATAGCAGCTAAAGATTACAGAGAGATAAACTTAACCTAGAAATCCGAGCATCTTGGTAAGTACAAAACTATTTTTAGTTTACACTTGTAGTTAATGGCAGTTTTCTCTTAACTTTAAGTATATTGATTCAGTCTTAACTTATAAGATTCTAGTGGGCCTAAGATATTTTCAATTAGCTGATTGCTCTTTTTAGATAGACTAGTACTATTACTAGCCCAATGTTATTTCTTTTAGAAACAGCTCTTTAATCTTAATATATAGTCTTAAAACTTAACTACTTAGATAAATTTATAGTATGGATTTCAAGTGGGTGTTTTGTAGACATAGCCTGTCATAGAAAGAGTTAGAGAGCAGACTTTAATCTTGATTTCTTGATTACTTCAATTTGCCTCTTGCAAAACTACTTTAACCTTTATTTTAAAGGATTACATTATGTGTAGATACTGTTTTTAAACAGTATCTGCTGGTTATTAGAACTGTACTAAATAAATAAATAAATCCTGGTGGTTCCTTGATGGGCAAGATTCTGTACTTAAGCAGCTGTTAAGAGAAGTTATGCTAAAGCAGTGACTGAACCAATGTGTTTGTGGTGCTGAAAGCTGAAAACAAGGTCACAAATGTCACAAATCCAGGCCTGGTGAAACAAAGCCCACAAATAACTCACCTGGCTGCTGTGGAACTGCTGGGGACCTTCTGATGGTCTCATTCAGAGACTGCACAATCAGCTCCGTGCATTCTCCTGCAGAATTTTAACTCACCATATTAAATTGCCCTTTCTAGTACTTAAGTACAGTAGAATAATTGGTACATTTATTTACTGTTCATCAGGCTTTTGATAGCAAAACCAAACTTTTCTACCAGATAAATGCCCTGCCCTTTGTTTTCTTAGGGCAGTAAGATATCTCATTAATTTATTCAACAAAATGTTTAACTGCTGTTGATTGACAGGCTGGCTATCTCATCCTGTATGTTAATGGTTGATTTCTTTGGGTTTTCTGTTTTACATGTTTGGTTCCCTTTGGTTCCTCATTACGAAATGTGTGCAACAGCCTTCACCTCACCACCTTCTGTCTTCAGTACAAGCCCACAGTGATAGCCTGTGTGTGCATTCACTTGGCCTGCAAGTGGTCCAACTGGGAGATTCCAGTGTCAACTGATGGAAAACACTGGTGGGAATATGTAGATCCCTCAGTTACCCTAGAACTACTAGATGGTAAGTCATGCTCCTTTCTCGTTTGGAAATTCAAGGGTTTATTCACGTGAGGATGCAGTGCAGTGTGTAGTGAGAGCTTTCAGCTGGAATTCTCACTGACTTCAGGGAAAGAAAGGGATAGGAGTGGGGAGAACTTCAGAAGACAAACTTGGCTTGGCTGTTGGCCGGGGTGTCCACACACCTTTTGCAGGTGCAGGATAGAATCCTGCTTTTAAATGCTTTTCAGAACCAAGACAGAGATGGAATCTGTCAGTGCAAATTGATGCAGTCCTGATGGTTTCAGGTACCTCAGTGTTGTTCCAGTGACAGTGTTCATGAGGCTGGACATAAAATTGCCTCAGTTAGGCAGGCAGTTGTGTGTTCACAGTTTGGTGTAGCTTGTGGGATCTCAGACTCTGGTAAGAAGAAAGCATATGCTTAGAACACCCTACACCTAGAAGTTAATGTCTTGTAACATAGTATTCACTGCAGTGGAGTCTGAATTTAAGGGCCAGGTGTGCTGCTGGAGTGGAGGTGGGAGCTCCTGGGGCTTTCAGATCTGTGTGTTGGATTTTGTTGGTCCTGGAGTGAAACATTTGTTTCACAGTAGTGGTGGAGATCTCCAGGTTTCAGATGGCCCAGCACTGCTCAGCTGTTCTTTCTTAATGGCACTTTGGGGAGGGAGAGTTTGAAAGGGAGAAATGGAGTAGATGTCATGTGAAGCCAGAACTAGAGTGAGCCTCAAAGTGCAGGTTCAAACATCTCTGTCTCACTGGGCTTCTTTAAGCTGTAGCTGCAGTTGCAGGCACCACCCTGCTTCCTTCCCACCTGGCTGTGGGTTTGTGGCTTTGGTAAACATGCATTGTTTGGGTTTGCAAAATCCCCCAAGGGA
>JBBMKD010000222.1:6629904-6659904 GCA_037834095.1 Argya squamiceps | reverse complement strand
GATGGCCATAAAACTCATGGGGTTTGGGTTTCACTGTAATTGTAAATAGGTAAAACTGTCTGTGTGTTTGTGTCTGAATTCCACGTGGTCATCCTGGGACTGAGAGGGAGGGAGAGGGGATGCAATCAGGTGCCACTAGTTTTGCTGACTGAAACCCACTGTAAATTAGTGAATGGTGTGAATTGCAGCCTGGCTGAGGTGTTGGAAATGACTGAAAACTATTGGGATTGGCATCAGCCTCACGTGAATGACTGAATAAATGCAATAAAAGGCTCATAGTCAACACTATTACTTTGTTCATCACTTACTACAGATTTTTTGTTATAAATTTGAGTACATGAATTATGTAATTTGTAAAATGATGCTGTAGTGGAGACCTTGCTACAACACTATTAAAAATCTTTCCTTTCTGTGAGATGAGGTTTGTAGAATAGTGAGATTCTTTCACACGTTGAACCTTCCTGATGGTGGGAATGCTGGGGTGATGTATCTCACTGTGAGTTGGTACTTGGCTATTTGCATAACATGGCAGTTCTGTATATTCTTTTGGCAACTGTAAATATAAATGTTTCATAATAGCTTAGTTGAATTTTTGAGGTACAGCTGTTTGTGTGAGATTAGAAAAAAATTTATTTCTAAGAACTTGTAAAAAAAAAAAA
This sequence comes from Argya squamiceps, assembly GCA_037834095.1. Taxonomy (NCBI): domain Eukaryota; kingdom Metazoa; phylum Chordata; class Aves; order Passeriformes; family Leiothrichidae; genus Argya; species Argya squamiceps. The sequence continues at coordinate 6,659,245 of JBBMKD010000222.1, read as the reverse complement.
GTATTTTCAATAAAATTCCCTACCTCACCTCTATTGTGCAGAAATGATCCCATTTTCCTATGTTTAATTTTTCCAACTTCATTAGTAAACACTAAGACCCCCTTTCAGTTATTGGCAAAACATTGCTGGTTGTCATCAAATCACTCAAATAATGAAATGCTGGAAAGTCTGAAAACTTGTTTCCTTTACTTCCATTGCATTGATCAGGTATTTGGTACCTGAAAAGCAAATTTGAGACATTTTGTGCCATCTTAAGCTGCTCCTTCTCCCCCCCTTGGGGCAGAGGCTGTGCACAGCAGTACCAGTGTGTGGTGCCTGGCCAGGTGTGATGGTGGAGGGTTTTTATTGTTATTTCTCTTTGTAGCAGCGAGGGGGTGGGGGACAGTGCTACACTATGCATTCTTTCTAGCACCTTGTGGGAAAGGGTTCCCAATCCTTGTTCTGCAGGGAAGGTGATTGGACAAATACTTTGTTTGCTTTCTTTAATTTGATGTAAATGCACATAAGCATAATCAATTCTAAAAATTAATGTCTTGAGCCTTGGAAGTTTTGCCAGACTGAACTAGCTAATTAATTCCTCCTTTCTCTGAAAGGCTTAACTCCTTACACCTAAAGAGGTAATTAGTGCCAGGAGTCTTCTCTCCCATTGCTGCTGGGAATGACTTTCTCTGGCTTCTGAAGTGAATAATAACAACTCCAAACTAAATTTATAACCCTGAAACTCAGTGCTGGGGTTTGATTCCCCTGTATTCCTGCACTTGTCACAGCAGCACTGGTGTTGCCATGGCTCAGACATTGTGTTCTCTGACAACACCTCTAACATTTCTAAGCTGCCCCATGGTGCAGGTCCCTGTGGGAAGGGGAAGAGAGGGGAGAAAGGGCCCTGGAGTGTGTCCTGGGGGCCCTTCCTTGGGAGGACTCTGGTTCTTTGTGTGCAAGAACCAGAGTTTGACAGGAGTGATGCAGAAATGGCATCAGTTCCCGCTGAGCTTTGTGAGCAGCACTAAATTTGAACCCAGATAATCTCAAGAGACTCTTGTGGTTTCGAGGACCAGGCTCTGCTTCCCTGCAAAGAGAGGCAGATGTACTCCTAGATGCAGATTTTTACATCCTACTGCTGGCTGTAGTTCCAGGAGCAGTGTAGCATGGCTGGGTTGGGCTGCCTGTGGCCCCTCCCTTCGGCTCCCGTTACCGTGTGGGAGACACGCTGCAGATCCCCCCGATCCTGACGGGGCAGGGCTGCCTCTTCAGCTGCTCAGATTTAAGCTCCAAATGCTGAGGACACCTGCAGTCCAGGCTGCATGCACTGTCATGGGTCCTTACTGGTTTCAGAAAGGCAGGCTGTATTCTTTAGACCAGCAAGGCTTGCCCTGCTCCAGCACTATGAATAATGAAGCAAAGTGTGACCTTGCTCACTGAGTCACTCAGAGTCTCATGAAAAAATCAGTATTCAGGATTTCACACCCTTTCCCTTGTTACATTGGATACCTGTAATTAGGGACCTGGATTTTGGGGTGAAAGTAAGTAAGAAATATCCAAAGTTAGACTTGTTTCTAGACTGCTCCAGCAGACCAGCTCAGCCAAGTGACCCAAGGCTCCCCAGACTAACACAGGCCTTGGTTTAGCCCTGCTGGGCCCTGAGCTCTGCTGCAAGCACAGCTCTCATTAAACTGAAATACCTTTGTTGCAAGTGCTGGCCTTAAACTGCCACCTCATTCTTGAAGTCTGGTTAAACAAAAGCAAAAATGTGCTTTCACATTTTGATTAAAAACCCAGGTTCAAGTTTTACAAACCTCTAATGACTATTTTCAGTGTAATTAGCTGGATTAAACATGACAAATTGCAAATAAGTGGTAACCTTAATCCTGGAGAACTCTAACAAGAGATGTTAGTTTTGCTTATAAGATGTGCATAAGAAGGGGGGTTTGTAATGCTGACCTTGTATAAATTAATTATATACTCTAGAGCATTCCCATTCTTTCCTTGCTTATGACTCTCATCTCAGTTTCATTTCATGCTAAATAAACCCTCATATTTACTTTGCAGCTTTGTTGAAGACTCTCCCTTAATGTGAGAAGAATTAGTACACATCATGGAATTACGTACCTCCCACTAGAGCTCTCATGCCCGGGCTCCTGCCTTTACTCTGCAAGGTACTTTAACATGAAGATCCTTTAACATGACGTTGCCATGGATGTCTGGCATGAGCACCAACTGATACTCCTCAAAAAAAGGACTGTTAACTGCTTGAACTTAGAAGATGACTGTGATGTTAGGATTTCTCTTATACTGGCATAATGTTCTGTCATTGTTATGTGACATTATACCTACAGAAACTATTAATAAAGAATTTTGCTAGAAGTACTGATTTCTCTTTGCTTTTATAAAGTTTGGACTCAGCTCTCTGAAGTCAGGCTACTGGAATAAAATAAAGTTTGAAAGGTTTTTAAGTAACTGAGATGTTCAGCACTCTGGGGAAAGTTGGTTTTATATAAAACACAGAACTTCCTTCTTTCCCATTTATAAAACACAAACGTTCATGTTACTGCTGGCACTGAAATCGGGGTCTTGGATTCTTGAGAGCTCTGAACAGTTGTAGGGCTGAGTTTTACTGTCTTTCTTCCTGGAGCCTGGGTGCTCACAAAGGCTAAAGGTTTACCTCATTTTGATAGGAAGAAGCCTTATCAACAAAAGGACATTCTAAATATTAATACCTGCTTTTTTTTTCTTGATTAATACTTAATAATGCTTTTTAGATTTCATTTTGTGCAGTTAGTAGTAGTAGTTCTACTAAGTGTGAAGACCACTGGAGTGCAGAGGGGCTCTGCTCCATGTCATCCAGTCACAGACAGTGCTCACTCAAGTGGTTGGAGAAAGGTTTTCAGTGGGCATCAGCACCCCATGGGGATGGGGATGGTAAGGAAGACAGAGGCAGACTCTGCAGTGCCAGCAGTGACAGGACAAGGGACAACAGGACAATTTGACCTAAAAGACAGTCTTCAAACATAAAATCACTTGTGCCATGTGGGGGGTTAAAGACTGGAGCATGTTGCCTGGCCTGGCTTGGAGTGCCCATCCATAGTCAAAGTCAGGGGGACAAGGGCCTGGGCAACCTGCTTCAGTCAGCCCCACTCTGAGCATCTCCAGAGCCCCTTCCAACCTTCTGACACCTGGAAGTGCCCATAAAATTCACCATTTCATTCAAAACAGGCAGTCCCGTGGTTTAGATCATTATCTCTTGTGATTATCACCACAGTGTCTTGTGGAGATACAGAGCCTCAGGAACACAGGGCTGATCTGTGTACATAAAAAACTTATTCACCAGCTGAAAACTGAAGTGCCCACCCAGTTAAACAAAAGGGCCCACCTGACTGAATAAAAGCCTCAGCACATTTTATGCCAGTAGATGGTCTGAGGTGCCTGTGGGATCATCACACTCATTACTCCTCTCCAAGCTGGAGTTACCTGCAGAGCTCTCTGCCCATAGCTTGTGTTCCACAGGGTTTTACAGACATTCCAGCTTACCTGGCCTGTCACATGCCAGTGGTGGGGACTTTGTTTTCCCTTTAAGTGTCTCCAAATACACCACAACGTGGCCTTGTGTTCACAGTGCAGGGCAGGCATTGCAGAGCAGGTACTCTGTAATCACTGCTGCCTAACAACAGGCTCCTTGGACACAACTGCTCTCCAGTATTTCTACTGTCACGTTCAAGTCCAGTTCCTTCTGGTCTCTTTTTCACCACTGAAAATCTCTTCCATGGAAAATAGATGCTCATTTGGCAAGAGTTTTGAAAAGTTCACTGTCTTCCTTTCACAAAGGGATGGTCCAGCAGCTGCAGAGCAGAAGGCCGTTCGTGCTGATCTCTGCATTGAAGGTTTCACAGATCAGTACATGAAATGAGTATGTATGTCTGTGATGTCATTGTAAAAACCCATTTGCAAAATTAGCCTATTTTTATTATTATTTCTCCATTCTCAACTCATTTTTAGGGTTTTTAAACTAAAGCTGATAGAAAGGAAGGGAGGCTTGAAGGGAAAAGACTGTTGGAAGTTATGAATTATAAAACTGAAATATTTTGCTATTAAAGAAATTATTACTTATTCCCCTGAATTCCTTGCAAATCTTTGAATAATTCTGCTGATTTGGCTACTTCAGGTGCACCAAAAATATACCTAAGAAAGGTGGTAATTATCTGTTTGAGCCTCTGTCAGTCAGGCTGTCCTGTCATCTCAAATCAATGTCATGTATTTTAAGAAGCCCATGGCTTTGTTTGAAACAAAACAAACACCACAAAAATAATTCTTATAATGTGTGAATGCTAGTGGTTTGGGACTTTACAGAGAGAACATTATGTTTTATTTAAGTATTATGTTTCAAATAAGTATGTTTCCTAGACTGGCAGTGATAATAGGTTTTTCCAGTGCAGAAGACAAGAATTAAGTGAAAGCTCTTCCATTTAGAATACTGTCCTTAAAACAGCTTGTCTGACATAGACCAAACTCAAACAATACTGGAACAGAAAGCACAGCAAAGAAATTTCCTAAACATTTTGTCCAAAACTCAATGGTGCCATGTTTCTGCATGAAAATTACACTGAAAATGATGAGTATAAGGACTACCACAAGAGAATCTGTGAGGGCTTTTTTATACCATTATAAAGAGTAAAGCTCTTTTGTATATACTTTTACCTAAAGGCTTTCCTGAAATGCTGAAAAGCCTATCCATTTACGATAAAGTCACATGCATGACGACCAGAGCTGTCATAAGCCATTTCCAGAATCCAAACTAGCTGCATTGTCCATTCCAAAGCCCCCATACCTGGTGAAGCAGGCGTGCACAAACTCCACGGCGGCGCTGGAGAAGCGCCGGGGCAGGGCCGGCATCAGCCCCCCGCGGGCCCCGATGTAGAACATGGCTGCCGCCCTGCCCATGGAGGCCAGCGGGGGTTTGCCTGTGGCCATCTCAAACACGGTGCAGCCGACGCTCCAGATGTCGGATTTCCTGCCGTAGCCGGACTCGTTGATGACCTCTGGGGCCATCCAGTAGGGAGTGCCGTGCACGGACCTGAGCAGCTCGCTGCGGGTGCCGCTGAGGCCGGCCCAGGCCAGGCGCCTGGCACAGCCAAAGTCTATCAGCTTGATCACCCCCGTGGGCATGAGCATCACGTTACTGCCCTTGATGTCTCTGTGGACCACGCAGTTGGCGTGTAAATATGCAACCCCTTGCAGGATTTGCTCGGTGTATTTGCACAGGACAACTTCGGGCAAGGGACCGAAGCGAGTCAGAATACTGGAAATGGAGCCACCAGGAACAAACTCCATGAATATGCTTAAAATGTTGTCTTCCAGGCAAGTTCCTAAATAAGTCACAATATTTACATGCTTCAGTGTCTTCAAAAGATCAACTTCTTCATGGAGCTTCTGATACTCCTTTTCTGTGGTGAGTTGATCTGTTGTATCCAAACCCACCTGTTTTACAGCTATTAACTGTCCCTGGCTTGTCAGACCGCAGTACACCTGCAGTGAAACCAGCACTTAGCAAAACATGATACAGACAAAACTTGAGTATTTACTTATTTTAACTAGAATCTTTGTGTTTGTCATGTGTCACTGTATAATCCAAAATATTTAACCATTTGTTGAATAGGACAACAGCTATTTTTGAGATAAAGTGTAGCTCAACAATGATCAACGTATTCAGACATTAACTTACCGTGCCATAGGCTCCCTTTCCAAGGACTTCTCCTCTTGTCCACATGATAGGATCTTTGGCAGCTAAACTGCTTCCTGGTAATTTAGTAGATTCATCCAAGTTTAGAAGGGCATTTTCTTCATTTGAAGCCAAAAAGGCTTTACTGTAACTCTGCTTGAAAGATGATGGTCAGTGTGGGGAGAAAGCAGAGAGGAAAAGACAGGTTTCATTTGGTCCCCCCTTTTTACACAAGGAGTAATTTTTCCTGGCATGACTTTGCTTTACAGATTTTTATATATATAAATTGCCCAGGTCATTGATAGCATTGCTGTACTGGAAAGACTGTATAAATATTTTCAAGTATATATCACGACAGTGCAGAACTAGGTCACAGCATGACTTCTTCCATTGACACCAAGCCAGAAGAGCACTTAAAAGAGCAGGATACACTCTCTTTTGTGGTCTCACAGGTACAGTTTGCTAAGCTGAAGGGTGAATATGGCTATCATCATGCTCTAAGTAACACATATAACACAATTGTGATAAAAATAACAGGCCATGACTTCCCAGGAAGAAGCGACTGCTTCAGAAAGATGGCAATAATTATCCCATCTAGCCATGGATCTCCCCGGGAGAAGTGAGAACAGAGCTGCAATTGGCACCTGTGTCTGCAGAAGCACAAGGGAGTGTATTAATGTGTAGTGAGAGACATTTCCTTATAAATTTATAATTTAAATAGACAACAAGCTAACAGGACCAAGGAGAAGCACCTTAATAGGTGAAGGCAGACAGCTGAGTTGGGGGCCAAAATCTGAGCCTTCTGAGCTCAAAGTTTTGATGAAGCATTCCTTAAACAGGGCAAGTCTGTCTGATAAACCAATACTCGTGGTTCATACCTATAAAAGTATCTGGTTGCACTCAGAGATTCAAGGTAATTGCCCTTCTGGATATACAAGACCATTTCTAGTGTCTTGTCATACTCCTTAGCTGTCCAGATCTCCAGCTCTTGCCTTGCCCAAAACCTTTTTGTACAAGCTCTTCAATTAAAACAGCCTATTCTCTTTATTCACCACAATTTCTCAATTTACATAAGCTTTGGCAGCTGCTCATGTCATGCCCTAGTACCTTCTGGCTTGTGTTCTGACATGCAGCCTCTAACACAGATATATGCAACAGCACACTGGAAGAATCACCGGGCAGCTGGCCCAAGGAAAAAAGACTTGATAAATCTCTTTAATAAGCACATATTTCCCATTTTTCATCCAAACTTGTGTGAAGCATCACTCAAAGGATTTAGCAAGTTACAAGAAGAAATTACTTTTACCTTCTCTAGAACACTATTTATTGTTGCTCCATCTTCATTCATTGTATTTTCCTCTTCTTCACTCTGTGTGTTTTGTATTTTAGAACACGTGTTTTTTGTTCTTGAAGAGCTGGTGTCTTTTTCTTCAAGCATTAGCAATTCTTTGGCCAGACAACAAAGCAACTCATCAGTCACAACCTCAGTATCTGACCAGGAAGTGCTTTGACTTGTCTGGAAGCTGGGGCTTTTGGCATTTTTTGACCAAATCACTGAAGGTTGAGTCAATTCATTTGCCCAGCTGTGATCTAATATCTTTGTAGGGGACTGACATTGCAGTCGATCTGAAAAGGGCAATTCACATTTATTGTCCAGGCCTTTGCCACCATCCATATCCCCCCTGCACTGGGGCACACTGATGCTCTGCTCTGCTGTTAGCAGACTGTCACTTGGAGCAGCACACTCCCTGCAGTCTTTATCACTGCACTGGAGGAGATCCTGGCTGCAGGCAGCACCTCTCTGATGGCTGGATTCATCCTGGCTGTCTAACGACTGCTCCAAAGAAGTTTCTTTAATAGTTGATAGGTTTGAATTTGTAAACATTTCATTTTGCTTAGTTGACTGAGAGAGCTCTTCTAAAAATGTGAGCTGATGATCCATGTCTCTGTGAAACAATGTTGTGCTACTCGAGGGGTGTGTTTGAAAATCCAAGTCAGAAGTTGTTACATTGCCTTGCTCTGTGTTGCTGTCACTCAGCTTGGTCCTTCTGACCTTTGTGATTAAACATCTCTGCTTTTGTTTAGCACCAGCTATGGTCTTCTTTGGCTTGGAATGTGTTTTCTTTTGAGTGTTTCTGACTCTGCTGCTTTCTCCCCCTTTACTGCAGGCAGGTCTGCAGGTGCATCTCCCTGGTGGGGCAGAAGAAACACCTGTACAGAACCTGCCCTCGTGTTGATCAAGGTCTCGCAGGCGGGAGTAGACAGGAGTTCCAAACATTTCATAAATACCTGGGCCTTGCTCATCTGAGTTTATTATTTTGAACATGTCAGTGTATTTCAGGTCTACAAAATCTGAGGCAGAGGGTGCACATGGCAGACAAAGTGGAGTAACATGTTTCTTTAGGACAGCTGAATTTTTGCAACTGCAGGAGCAACTTTGCTTTTTAATTTTCTGAGCTCTCTGGGCAACGTGGCCTTTGTCTCCTTGAGGGGTTTTTTTCTGACACTTCATGGAAGTCTCAGATTTCACTTTTGTCAGTTCCAAAGATGGAAAAATCTGACTCTTGGCATTTGATTTTGTGATAACCTTGTTAGAAGCAATTAAGCCTTCAGATACTTTTATCTTGTTATTAATTTTAGATTTTGATGAATATTTATTTCTCTTCATCTTTATTTTATTTTCTTTTTGAGTAAGAGCATTGAGGCTCTGGGTAACATGAGGAGGCAGGGTACAGACACCACCCTTTTTTGTGGCAGGTTGTTCAGCAATGTGTAGTTCCCTGGCTGGCTCTTGTTCAGAGAGTGTAACATGAGCAAGGACTACAAGCTCACTTTGGTCCTCTGAAGCTGCTTCTGACATTGCTTCTTTTTCTATTTCAGATTCAGAGAGACAGGCTTGATTTTCTGACTGTTTTCCAGAGGGATCTTGAACTTCTACCCTGGGAATTACTGCAACTACAGAATTATCTGTGAAGGCTTGGTAGGCCTCTATCAGTTCATTTCTACAGGAAGAATCTAAACCCTGATTGTAGAGCACAAAATTGGCACTCTCAGCATCTTTCTGTGGTTTATAATCCAGTATCATCTCTGCAGCATTTTCTTCTTCCAGACCAGTGCTACAGCAATCCTCTGCTCTGTTTTGCTTCTTGCCAGCTCTTGAGGCTTTGCTGTTGCTGGACACTGTAAACATTGTCTGGGCTGTAAACATGCCACAGTTCACCAGAGCATTGCTTGAGCTCAGGTGGGGATGACTCTCATCCCAAGACCTGGCTTGGGTCAGAAAATCAATGTTCTCACAAACCACTGAGCACTGGACCTTCACCTGGTTCTTCTTCTCAGTGTGGGTTGCTGCATCAGCTTCCCTCCATTTTAAATGGCTTTGGATTTCTTCCTTCATGTTTTTGGGGTACTTATCACAGTTATTAATGATGAAGAAGTACAGGTCCTTCACTGGAGTGAACTTACCAGAAATTGTGGCCATGATCAGTTCTGATGACTTTTCACCATGCCTATTTAATAAGTTGTCTAACTGATACTGATAAAATTTAGTAACTGGTTTTATAGGCTGAGGAATGGAGTTCATAATATTTAAAATATTTTTGATGTTGTTGCTTTCATTGACACTATCATCCTTTAGAGGAGCAAGATGAATTGTTCTTACAGGCTGACGTGTCAGTGGTGGCAAATGAAACTGTAATTTCCATTAAAAAATATTAATAATGTGCAGACAAAGGTAAAAATTAATCACAAAGAACCAAGTAGACTTAGAAAATTAGAAATGTATTATTCTTTTATATATTCCTATATTAAATCTATTATGAAGTATAATATCAGACTCCTGAGAGAATACATTATTTTTCTCACATTAATTGCAATAATTTCCTCAGACCCAGAACTATTTATAAGTATTTCTTAGTACAGAAAGCAGGATCTTTTGCTTTAAGGCACAAGTCATCCTCCATGATTTAAAACCAGTAAGTTTTGTCCACACATACAAATCCTCTGCTCAGATATTAACTCTGTCTTCTGGCATTTCACAAGTTTGCTCAGGAATTCAAAGGCTGGGCAGTGGCTTCATGTGCCAGAGCTCCTCCCTCACTGTGCACCCTCCCTGAATGAGAGCACCACACTAATGCTGATATTTAAAGTCTTTTTATGTGACCCTCCAACGTGTGCTGACACCATTCATTACATTCCCAATGGAAATAGAGCTCATGTGAGCAATTTTTCAACAGGAAAACTAGACCATTATAACAGAATGTCATTGTATCCCTGGAGAAGACAATTCTAACAAATGATTTACACACTTTAAGATACATTATATTAAATCTAAACATATAATCCATAAACCATGTTAAATGGCCACAGATTTAGGTCACAGGTTTAGGTGGGCTGGAAGACAGCACAGTCTGCACTCAATCTGCAGTGAAGTGAAATGGATAAAACCAAAGGCAGCTGACACAGAAGACTGTTGGGTCAAAGATGTGTTTTGTTATTCCTCCCTCCTCCCCATCACATTTGTTGAAAGGTGCCATGTACATTTGAAGGAGTACAGATCACAGAAACTGAGTACTTTGTTTGGACTATTCAGATGAACAGTGAGAATGATTTTCTGAAATAGTATTTCTGTTCTTTATTTTATAGGAAATGAATATTTTAATGCAAATGAAGGCAATAGAAATAATCACAGTCATCTGCTCTGAGTGCTCATTTACATGTCTATATTCAACATCAGTTTGCAATCTGCAGGAAATTTTTGTTTGCATTCCAAGGGCAAGCTGAGGTTTGAACACGCCAGGAAAAGCAATGTGTTGGTTTGAAATTCCCAGCTCTGAAGGCTTTGTCCATGGCATTAATATCAATTCTCAGTTTATCCCAAAGGATGCACCTCTAGAAACCACCAGAGCCCGAGACATAAAAAAATAAATTAAATAATATGAAATAAAGCTGCATTAAATCACACCAAGGTCAGCTAAATTATTTTTCTTAAATATTTCCCTCCATTTGAAATGGGTTTTTTTCCATAACCCTTTTTATAATTCTGTGTCAGAAATCTTGCTCCTATTTCTATACTTCATTTTTTCCTGTGATCAGTTATTCTGTGATAGGTTCAGTGAAGTTTACATCTGATTCAATAAGTTGAGTCTTTTCTACAAAAGGCTATTAATTAATATACATGAAGGCCAAATTCTCTTTTTTTCTAAATTCAGTATATTTAAAGTGATGTGAAGTACTGAGATGTAAAATTGTGAGCCTGTTTCAAGGTACAAAAGTTTTGTCTAATCCTATTTACACTTTTCACAAAATCTCATGCCAAGTTTAATTCTAAAAGACTATTTTTTATTTGCTAACACATTAAATTTCATCAATCATCTAATATCAAGACTATTTTAGAATTCAGCTTCAACTTAAAATTATCATTTAAATGAAGTGTTGGGGTTTTTGGAAAAACTAGACACCTAATTTAACATATAGGATGCACATGTTAATTAATTTACATATTTCTAAAGGTTTTATATATTTTTGAACTTTCAACCTTTTATCTCCAGAAGTCCCTGATGTAACATTTTACTGATAATTTGTTGATATACATCTCAAGATTTGCTGACACACATATATATAAAATAAATGTAAAAATATTTCACATTCTTAAAAAAACCCAAAAACTGAGACTAAGCAAACTACTTACCCTACTTCTGTATTTCTGTTTTTAAGATTTTTAAAGAATATAATACTTTTGTCAGTGATCAATTTATACATAATGTCCTCTTACCTCAGATATCTTGTTCCTGGTTTTTAGCATTGTTACATTTAACCCTTAAAGATCAAAACAAAGGAAATATTAATTTGATGTTCTTAGGCTACAATTCACATTTATAAATTAATTTCAATTTGCAGTGTTCAGGGAATCAAGCATCTCTCTCTGGTTGCAGGACTGTGCTATAAATCTACAGTGCAGAAGAAAGTTGTAGGTTGAAATTTAACTGTGATACTGAACTTCACAATTCCATTCTCCATTGAAGACAAAAAAATACTTTAATTTTGAAATATTTTGACACTAATAATTTAAAGAAATAGTTCTCAATTGTAGATGTTTGCTAACTACAGTATGCAGCTAATTAATATTGCCAGTATGAAGGAGAAAGATGTCATCACTCCAGGTACAGAGAATTACACTCCACATTTGTGGCTCAGTTTCCCTACACAGAGTACCAGGAATGGTGAAGTTTGTCATTGCTTCTCTTTATCTCCTTCACTCTGCAAAACCACACAAACTTATAATTAAAGAAGAGGGTTGACATGGCTGAAGTCTCTCTGAAAACAGCAAAAGACATAAAGGCAATATAATAACCAATATACAACTTTATATAAAATTTGTGACTGCTAAAATTGTACTTACTTTGTTGCATTTGTGCTTTTATTATCTGGAAAGTATCTAAATCCATAAATGATGTTGAAATGTTAGATTCTGGGCATGAGGTTTGTAGCAGAAAGCTGAAGTCAAAGCCACATCCCATGTTCTCTTTCTTTGAGAAGAAAGGTAAAGAAGTGTGATGTCTTCTGGCTATCTGGTTTTTACTTGGAAAACATGCCACTTGTTGGTCTGGCCATGCTCTGGATGTTGGTGCAATTTGGCTAAAAGGCAAAACAAAAATAACCAAAATACAGAGCAAAAATAAGTGGAAGGAGCCAGTTCAAACAGTCCTATGGCTGGTGAATAGTGTGATCAAAAGGTTTGCAGGATCCCAGAATGCCAAAGTGTCTTTTCTTTATTTATCTGTGAGGCTGTGACTCTCCCTGGAAATAGCAGACTGCAATGCAGAGACTGACTACAAGTGAGAATGAATGACAGTGTTAACCAAGCAACAAGAAAAATGTAAAAACACATTGTTCACCTTCCTCTCCTTGACAAAACTGATTGCTTTCAGTGTGGAGTTTTTATGAATCATCAGGAGAGTGTGTCAGAAGAATTCTGAAGACCAGATGTGCCTTTGCTTTGTTACTTACACAATGGCCTGCCTGAAAAAACAGAGGCTGCGTGGACAAGCCTCAGTTTTCTGCCACCTGTTTTCTGAAGAATGAAAAATGTGGGAAAAGATAAATACTGTGACTGAAAAGAGATATAAAAGTACAGTCTAAGTTAATCTTAAAGCTGTATGCAAGATAATTGTCTGGGTTTAACAAGTCAAACAACCACACACCGTGGTTTTTTATTTACCAAATAATTTGTTCACCTAATGCAACATCCTGCCTCCAGCAGTGGCCAATAATTGACACTGGGAAGAGATAAACACAACATATAGAGCTGTATATAATGTCTAGGAAATATTTTTATTATTCAGACTACTACCTTCTTTGTTCCCATTTGTGCATACCCAGGTGCAAATTAACTGATAATTTTTACCTGGTTTTTCCTAGAGCTTTGTCTGGCTGATGCATTTCTTCCATTATATTGTCTGCATTCTCAAAAGCAGCAACACTTCCACAACCTGCAGTAATACATCAATATTTGCATAAAAGCAGTTTAATTCCAGTAACACATGGCAAATGCAGTTATTTTGGGGCATTAAAATATTATTATAAAGAAGTACAGGGAGTAACTACCAGGAAAAGAAACAAGTTACATGTGATTAATTTTTGTAATTTACTGAAATGTGAATGCTTAACTTTGAATTCTTTTAATTTCTTTGATAAGTTTACTAATTCAATGTACTATAAAAGCAAAGAACATCTTAAAAGCCAGTATCAGCTCCTATCTCAAGAGAACAGAAATAGAAGACAAATACTTACAGAAACTGTACAGTAGTAGAGCATTTAAAAATATGGAAAAACAAACCAAATCTCAGGTCTTTACAAAGGTGGAAAGCAACTCTGAGCTTGATTTCATATTTTTTTATAGTTGCTAAGTTTTGACAAATAGCCAGATTTCAAGTTATTACTGTACTTTTCCAGCTTCAGGTCTACATTTTACAGTTTAAACACATAAGCTTTGGGTTAGACTACCTTTTTTGCTTCTCTTCTTATTTTGTTGGTTGTCAGACATACTGTCCTTAAATGTATTAATGCCCAGAAACCTAAAAAGAAAACTGTTAATTGATTTCCAATCCACGTATACAAAATGTTACATTATATTTCATTATTTAAGAGACAAAAGTAAGACAAAAACATTTTAAAAGTACTTGAAATTATTCAAAGTACCTTAATTTAGCATCTAATCCCTTTCCTGAGAATGCACAGAACCAAACAGTTCAAAAAGTATTTAGAGCTAAAACCACAACATATGCTATGTTGAATTTGACTTGAAAGGGCTTTACTCTTAATTGGGAGATTGTAATGTACCTTTCCTTTGACTAATCAGCAATAACTGTGGGAAAGGAGCTGGCTGTCACCCTCCTGGTCGGTACAGCTGTGTGTGGGTAAGCCTGACCCTGATACAGTCACCACTGTTCTTGGCTGTGGTGACTGTGCTGGGAGCTGCTTCACAATTCTAAAAACAGCAACCCTCTTCTCCAAGATTAAACTCCAACCCTAACAATACCATAAGATGACAGTGGTGTAAAGAACACAGAACGATCCCAAAGTGCAGACTCGTAAAGAAGAAACATGAGAGGGTTAAATCAAAGGATTGGGAGTTTTGAAATTCTAGAAAGCTAATTCTTAGAAGAAAATTGATCCCAGTTAATTGTTTCGATGGATTCGGGAGTCTTCCTGAAAAACATAGTGAACTTCAGTTTTTCAAGTGACAAGAATACCAATTAAAGACAGTGATATTAGCTATAGAAGCCAGCAAAAAGAGTAACTATAGAAGCCAGCACTCTTGATATCTCATGCTAAAGGCCAGATAATCCATTACAATGTTCAGCCCATCATTCAGCCTGTTAAGAGTCAGATGGCGAACTTCTACGAACTTCCTAATTGTTTTTGGATTCACAAAAAAAATAATAACCGAGAATACTCTGTAAAAAGGCAGAACCTTACAAACCTTACCTGGTTCTTCAGCAGTAAAAACGGAAAGAGGCACAGCAACCCAAAGGGAAGTCACAGAGCATTTTCAGCTCTCAGCTGCATTGCTTTGCTGGCCAGCGAGGAATTCGACAGGAATTACACACACTTTGATTTTATTTTCGGCAATTTCCCTGAGTGCGGAGCCGACAGGAGCCGTTCCCGAGGCAGCCTCCTCTGCAGGCACTCCAGGCTGTTGAGTTTACACGATGTCACCCAGGAAACCCCTCAGCCCGGGGGAACTTGGCTCGGAGGAGTTTAATTCAAACAGCAGCAGTGACCTATGAAAACAAACACAGCCGAGCTGAACAGCAGCACTTCGGGCTCTAATCACGAGTTCTCTCAGCACACAAACCAAACTCTATTTCTTTTTTATGTTTACCTCCATTTATGCTTTTAGTACCTGGTATATTTCCACGCCATTTTTACTTCGCACTCGGTCCCCTCACGAGTGTTTGTAATCCCCTTTCTAGCCGCAGATTTTAGGGGTATTTCCTCTTCTTCTTTAAGTAACAGACTGTGCTAAGGGGCAGGACAGGATAAAAGAAGTATAGTGGGTTCAAGCTGAGTTAAATAGGTGTTTAAGGGAGCTGTTTTGCTGGATGCCAGAAGGATTTGTCGCCGTCCCCCGGGTGACACAAGCGACGAGGAAAGCTTTGGATTAGGCGGGGACAGGGATACCAGACCTGGGGGACACCTCAGCCCCCGGCTGGCTGACAAGGGCTGTGTTACTCGTACATCGGAGTATTCTGAGTCATTCCCGACTCTCGCTGACGGAGCCGGAGAATGTGTGAGATCAGCCCCCGCCTCAGCTTCGCGCCGGTGTGAAGCGACTGCGCCCGCGGGCGGGTTGCAGCCAGCCGGGAAGGTGAGACGCGGGGCGGGCAGCCCGGGGAGGCAGGAGCCGGGCTGTGCGGGAGCCCCACCGGGACGAGCCATGACGGACTGCGAGGGAGCCCAGGAGGGACGCAAGGTGAGGGTAAACCGCGTTGTGAAAGGAAAACAACCTGCGAGGGAGCCCAGGAGCGATGGGCTGTGAGGGAGGTGCGGGCTCTGAGGAGGCGCCGCCCTCCACCCCGTTCCCGGCAGCCTCCGCCGCTGGGGGGGGCCCGGCAGCGGCGCAAGATGGCGGCGGACAGCGAAGTGAGTCTCTGTCCCGCTCCTCCCGCTCTCTCCCTGTTCCCCGACTCTCCCCCGGTCTGCCCCTGCTCTCTCCGCTCACCGCCTCTCCCGCTCTCTCCCCGCAGCCCGAGTCGGAGGTGTTCGAGATCACGGACTTCACCACCGCCTCCGAGTGGGAGAGGTAGGTGCTGCCGCGCCCCTCAGCGGGTGAGGCGGGGGCTCCGCCGAGCCCGGCCCAGCCCGGCCGCTCCTGCCGGGCACAGCCGCTCCCTCCGGCCGGGAGCTCCCGGAGCCTTTCCCGGAGCCTTTCCCGGCTGTTCCGCGTTAGGCTCAGGCCGCGTCCGAGGACCGGCTTAAGAGGCTCTGGTCGAGCTGTTTCTGAACTTAGTGAAAGGTCCGGTTTAATGCCTGTTTGCAAGGGATTAGAATGTACATTTAGAAGGCTTATGTGTTTTCTAAGTAGCTGTGTGATTGTTAAGACAGTCGTCTCATAGCTGAAGCTTTTAAAAGTTAGTAGAACAATGTACGAAGAAATTTAAGGTGAAGAACGCTCTTGCATTGTGAATGTATCGTTTTTAAAATGCTTTTTCCAATAGCGATAGCGCTTATGGCAGGAGACGAGATTTCAAGTGCTGCGCTTTAAATCTGAATTTAGCGTAATTTTTGTTTTAAACGCTTATCTATCTGTGAACAATAAAACAGGAGTTAAATGTTATGTGCTGCAGTACCAGAAAAATAAGAAGGTGAGATTCTTAAACAGTCAAAAGATGCTGATAGTTAAAAGTAACTATCGTGTAAAAATCAAGCATAGGAAGGCTGTTTTGTGTACAAGGAAGCACTTGGTCTGGCTTTACTGTGATGCTTGTTGTGGTGTTTGTTTGTTTTTTGGGCTTTTCTAAGAAATTCTATGGTAGAACAACATACTGCCTGCTTTTAGGTGGCTGAATTATAATACAAGTTTAGTGTTCAGCAAATATTAATACCTTTTCCCCTCCTTAATAGATTTATTTCAAAAATAGAAGAAGTATTGAATGACTGGAAACTTATCGGGATTTCTTCAGGCAAACCTCTAGATAAGGTCAGTTACTGCTTCTGAATTTTCCTGTAGAATTTGAATTGCTAATTAGTGGTACAATAACACACACGTGTATTTCAGCTATTGCTGTTTTCTTAGGTGTGGCAGATAATGACTTTATTGGGGAATTTCACTTGTAAAAGTGTCAATTTGACAGACAGTTGCTGTAAATTCATTGGTGGGCCACCTGCCAAACAGGCTGTTTCCCTGGCAAAGATGGATCTTCACGTAGGGCTTAGTGATTTTATTAAAAATTCTCAGTTTGAATCTGGAAACATGCTTGAAGCTACTCTTAAGTACTTAAGGAACCTTTTTGTCCTGCCTTGTGCTTTTGTCACACCTCATGAACTTATGGCTGAGGTTTGCACAGTGCTGCTTGTGACTCAGTGTGTTCCATAGATGGGAGAGGTTTTTTTGGGAGTCTAATTAGAGCCTTTGAGATGCTTCCTCAGTCCTGTGAAATGCAGAGGAAATTGCTGAGCTCTTCTGCATAGTGATGCAGATAAACTCAGCTGGTTTGGATGGAGTGGCTGCTGTGTTTCCAGAGGAATCTTACTGCTTTTCATTCTAGTCAGGTACAGAGTATTTGGAATAAAAACTTCTGTTATCTAATGAACTGCACCTCAGCTGTCCCTGTATTCCTGCATGGCTTCTTCTCTAGACCAGAGCTCTCTTCTTAACACTCTTTAAGATCAAAGGATTGTCCCAAGTTGCTTTTAGAAGGAGCAGTGGTGCTGATTTTCTTTTACATTCCTATGCTGTATTTTTGTTAAGCAATTAATTATCCTAACAGAAGTTTTTTAAGTTATAGATAAAAATAGTAATTTGTTGGTGAAAGTAAATATCAAGGTAATGTTGGCACAGAATGGTTTAGGTATAGATAAAATCTCATGTGGGTAACTTCTGTTTCTGGGCAAAGTTGAGGTTGCATATATTCAGATGTGCAGTTGCACATGGGAGGATGTAAATCTTTATTGCCATGTTCAGGAGACTGCAGGATGATATTTTGATTTTTGGAATTAACACGATTATTGGCAACATGGATTTTAGCAGCCAGCTGCCTTTGTAATGAAGAGCTTTAAGAATTGCCCTTTGAAATTAAATCATGCTGAGCCATTAGGCAGTAGAAAAACATGAATAAACATTATTGATACATAGGCAATATACTTTTAAAGACTAATGAATGTTAACCTAAATTTATGAGATAACATCTTCTCTTTTACATGCAGGGTATATTTACCACAGGAACATGGGAAGAGAAATCGGATGAAATTTCATTTGCAGACTTCAAATTCTCAGTCACCCATCATTATCTTGTACAAGAACCCAGTGACAAAGATGGCAAGGAAGAGCTGGGAGAAGGTACCTGATAGTTCCCTTCCACAGTTGTAAGGATAATGACAAAAGACAGTGTCAGAACGTGGAGTCCACAGTGTGCTGATTTGCCTCTGTGGGGGATTTTCTGACATCTGATGAGTGTGATCTGACATTTCTGCTTTTAGTTTGCTTTGCATTCACACAGTGCTAAAACAAGGCTGGATTGATATGATGATACATTGATTATGTATCAATTTTTGTCACAGATGCCCTTCCTCTGCCAATGCAGGACTTGCTGTGCATGAACAATGACTTTCCTCCTCGAGCCCACTGTCTGGTGAGATGGTATGTGTGCTGCCCCTCATCTCTACTGCAAGTGAGCATAGCACTTGGAAAATCTGGCACAATCAGTTGTATATTTGTTTTTTTCAATTAAAAGTTAAAGCTTAAGTAAAATGAGTCTTTGTACTAGACACAAGAAAGGAGTGCAAAAAAAGCCTGCCATATTGGGCCTATCTCTCATTTGGTTTTCTTCCCCCCAAATACTTGTCTTAATTTCATATATGAACCAAGCTTTTATGTATGCAATATTTAGGTACATTCTTAAAAAGGAAAGCTGCACCATCTTAAGAAACAGCAACTATATTCCTAGTAATGCAAATCTCGAGCACATATAATAGCATTGCTCCTAGAGAGATTGGCTTTATGTATTAATAGTTTCAGTTGTTATTAATATAAACTAGAAACTCTCAGGAGTGTTAGACCTGGAAGTCCTCCCAGCCAAACACATTCCAGGGTTGGGATGCTGTTAAGCTCAGGTAGTTTGTGATTCCAGGATCTGCAGCACTCCATGCCCACTCAGTTCTTGACCTCTCTAAAAATAAAGAGGTGCTTTCATCAAATTAACAAATTCCACTATCTGTTGGTGACACTTAGCCTCTCCAGGTCACAATATTTTTTTATTAATCATGTTTCAGCTGGCTTGCCAGAGACTGGAAATGGGCTTTTTTCTCTTTCTCAAGGTACGGCTTACGTGAGTTTGTGGTTATTGCTCCAGCTGCAAATAACGATGCTGTTGTTAGTGAATCCAAGTGCAACCTCCTGCTGAGTTCCATTTCCATTGCTCTGGGCAACACTGGCTGGTAGGTGAAAGCAGAAACCTTGTTACATGTCCAGGTAAAACTCCAGCATACTGCATTTGTGAGGAAAAAATAATAAAATGTTAGCAAAATGCATTAAAAGTTTTTTGTGTTTGCACTGTAATATTGTTAGAGAAGGATTAACAATAATCCCTGTGTATAAAGATTGAACAGATGTTTTGTTTATTTTCATTATTATTTAAAAACCTTAAAGGCTTTAAAGGCTGCTAGAAGTCGTTGGAACAATTGGTAATTGATAAAACATCATTTTTGCCAGAGGATTTCTTCCCTATGTTTAGTAGCAGTAACTTCTTCATCTTCCTCAAAAATTACATAGACTGAAAATGAGGTAAGTAAAGTCATGGAGAGGGCTGTGATTATCATGGCAATTTGTTTTGCATTCTGTTTAATATTGACATTAACAGTGTTTTTCTGTGATTCCTATGAAGTGTTTCAAAGTGTGTTTGTCTAAGAGAAAATATATTTATATCCTCGGGTGACTTTATGATGCTCGTATCCCCAGTCTGTTCTGTTCTGTGTATATTGATGGAAGGATGAAATTCTGCTGAAATTCTGCTAGAATATTCAGCTAGTTTGAGAGCCCCCAGGACAGCAGGACACTCAATAACCTGCAGCCGTGCTGTTTTGCAGTCAGGTGCCCCTGTTTGTGCAGATCCACCACAAGTGGCGGCGGATGTACGTGGGGGAGTGCCAGGGCCCGGGCGTGCGCACCGACTTCGAGATGGTTCACCTGCGCAAGGTGCCCAGCCAGTACACGCACCTCTCTGGGCTGCTGGACATCTTCAAAACCAAGATTGTGAGTGCAGGGCTGCTCTTACAGATCACTTCAACCCAGAGACTGTTGGAGAGGGTTTGCTCTTTACGTTGTATTTGTTCTCTGGTATTTTGAAGGGCTGCCCTTTAACACCCCTGCCTCCAGTTAACATAGCAATTCGGCTCACCTTTGTGCTCCAGGACTGGCAGCAGTACTTCTGGCCACAGCAGCCACCAGGTAGGAGACCTGTGTGCTCAGAATAACTTGTTCTCAGACAACCAGTCAATGCTAAAGAAAATATTTGTGTATCTTACCAGAAGAATTCAAGCATTTTCTGTTCTGCTAGGAAAGGCTTCAGTCCAGACCCACTCTGTATGATGGGCTAGCCAGCTTAAAGCTGCTCTCAGGTTGTAGCTCATGGCTGGGACAGGGGTTTTGGCAACGTGGGTTAGTCAGCATTTAGAAATACAATGATGTTTCTAAAATGGTGGTATCTAGGTGGAATGAAAATGGTGACTGAATCTGGGAAGAATTCTGCCCTGAATTTCTTAGGGAAATGTTTAGGTTCAGATTCTAGTAGATGCTAATGCTTTGTGAGAGTTTTTGTCAATTCTTTCCATAAAGTACCTTATTTTGATACTTCAGTATTTAAGTATTAACAGTGGGAAAAGCAGAAAATATTATATGGACCTCACTTGAGGTAAAGGGCTGGATTTTTGTTATTGTTGACACAGTACTAAATGTAATGCAGGAAGAATTTCTAAACAAGTCTTTTGTTGTAGTAGCCTTGCATGAAGGGGAGAAATAATATATAGTCTTAAATTTAAGGTATATTGAGCAGACTTGATAAGTTTATGCCACAGTGATGCTGATTAGCAAAAACAGAGACAGATACTCATTTGGTGCTCTCAGAATGATCTCTCATATTGTTGCTTGATGGTGGCACGGTCTTCCTTGAGTATCAAGGATTTGTTTTTAGCAGACCTATTTCTATGTAGGCAGTAGCAGAAAATAAATTCTCAACATCTCAAAGGTAAACAAACCCATTGGAAAAAGGTAGATATTAGTTCCTTCTTAACATCCATTTTATTAGAGGTGTGATGTTTTAGGTACAAGGTGGTGGAACAGTTAAAATGGCCAAGTTCTTTCCTTGACTTGGTAACAGTTTTACATAACAAGCTTGAGGTATTGAGGGTACATTTGGAGAGACAGAACTCACATGGCCTTGGTTATCTAATTGTTTGGCTTTTCCTTTGCTTAAAAGAAGTACACTAATCAAAATTCTGCATTTTGTGGAAGTGTACAGTGAGGTTGATTCTGTGCTCTGTAGCTAAGGAATGTATGTTGAACGTATGATTAAAGAGAGTCCTGCTTATTAGAGAGGGAAAATCAGTGCTGTTTTAAATGATAGTTCCTCTTTGGTTAACCAAGTTTACCTAAAGAACTTGGGAAATGATTTCCACAGATTTTATCTTTTTATTGTTTCTGCAGACAGAAAAATCTATTTTCTGTAGTCTCTCTGCCTTGCTGTAGTTACTCACCAAGTCAGGATCTCAGGTTTCTCATGGATGAGTTGTATCATTCTGATCATATTTCTTGATTGGAGCAGCTGGAATAACTTCCACTCCTTTAGCAGTAGTATTGTGGTCAAGGAAGCCAAAAGTGTGTTGCAGAAACTGGAGATGGATCAGTTTTACTGCTGTTGCTACGTGCACTCGTGGTTTTATGTTCACTGTAACTTACATACCATCACTCAATTAGCTCTTCTCAAATAAAAGACATTTAAATTTTCTTTGGTTTTATCTTCTGTGCAGAAGAAATTATGTAATTAAGTTATCCAGATACTTTATCTGTGCTAATAACTCACTTGTTTTGTTTGTAAACAGTTTGCCAGATGCAGTTAGAATAGCAGATCAGATGCTGTAACAGCATTATTATAATGGCATTACAATACATTAATATTATTACCCACTTTAATGTTTGTTCAGTGGAGGCTGTCTGGTTTTGATTTATGTATTTGAAGGCTGTAACATGGGAAGTGCCTGAGAGTGCTAGGTGGCATCTCTAAGTATCTGGGACTACAGGGAATCCCCAAGATCATTTGATTAAGTCCTCTTTTGATAAAACTGTCAACTTTTAAAAGTAGTTGTTTTTTAACTCTGCAGAGTTGCTCTTCCAGAGTGTTCCTTTTCTGCTTGGAATTGATTTCCTGCCCAAGTATTTTTATGGCCCTTTTGTGTCTGTTGTGCCAGCATTGAATCTTTAGGGCTGTCTTTATAGCTGTCATCATGGCCTGCATGAATAACCTTCCCTCAACACAAATGACAAGAGTTTTATCTGTCCCTTTGAGTGTCCTGTTCCATGGTTACTTCCCAGTTCCTGTTGGAAGCAATTGCTTTGGCTCTGTGTCAGGATTGTGTTCTCCCAGCTCAGTCACCTTAACTGCTCAGCTCTCCTCTGGTCATCCTGCAAGGCACAGTCTTTGCAGTGAAATGAAGATGATAAGCTGCTTCAAATGTTCCACAAATTCTTTATGGAAATTGTGTTGATTTTTTCCCAGATATAGATGCTCTAGTTGGGGGAGAAGTTGGAGGCCTGGAATTTGGGAAGTTACCATTTGGTGCCTGTGAAGATCCTATTAGGTAAGAGAAGAGTTCAGAAAACTTTTATAACTTTGTTAATGGAGGACTTAAAGGTGTGTTATTTCAAATAGCTTTGCCTGCCTGCCACTTAGCATGTCCAACAGACACTTCATTATTCAAGTGCACCAGAAACATCTGTGAAGGGTAAGGGTTTGATAGCAAATAAGAGCATTTGTAAAATTGTCTGATGATGCTCAGAGTTCAAGCTCATAAGGTTTTTACTATAAACTTCTGCAGTACCTCATTTATCTCTGAAATTATTATCTTGAAATATACCTCAAGATAAACCTTAAAAATGATGTGCTTTTGTTCAAGGCTTGGACTTGCTCTTGTGTATGCAGTGAGAAAACTTACTGGAGAACAAAGTACATAGAGGGAATCAAATATGAACTATCACAAATACCTTTCCAAACATGAACTGTGATGGAGGGAACACTTTCTGCTGTCACTGAAAGACTGAAATCTTGTTTTCTTTCAGTGAGCTGCATTTAGCTACAACGTGGCCTCACCTGGCAGAAGGGATAGTTGTGGACAACGATGTTTATTCGTGAGTGTCTTGTCTGAGTTGCAAATAAGTGTGCTTTTTTTTGTTCACTGCTGCATTTTAGTGTCATCTCAAACACTGTGTGGCTTTGCACGTGAAAAAGAACCCATTTTGAGGGATGCTAATGTCAGCTGATGGAACATCTAATTTGGGAAAACACCTTTTGAAATGCATTTCTGTGAGAAAATACTATTGTGTTGTGATCTCAACAGAACACAAATGCCTGGTTTTGAATTCTCATGTTAGACTTGACCCTTGATATCCCTCTCCCAAAAACTGCCATCCAGGTTTTCTGCTAAAGAGAAGGAAGTGTTTGTTGTTCAACACATACATGAGAACAGGGCCTCTTGCTTGCACTTCAGTGTTTGTCATGTTCTCCTGTGTAATGTGGTGACCTCACTGGTTATGACATGGCATTTATTGAGAATTTGGTACTCATCTTTCCTGTACTTATAGTGGCATTTGGTTTTCTTTTTCCTTTTTGTTTCCTTCTTAAATTTTTCCCCCAAGTGACCTGGATCCTCTTCAAGCACCCCAATGGTCTGTGAGAGTTAGAAAAGCAGATAACCCTCAGTGTCTATTGGGTAAGATATCAATTTTCTGTCTTGTCTTGCAGCTTTTAAACTAAATTATGAAGTTAGAGTTGAAGTGTTAGTTACCTGATGACCTCTGTTTGCTCACTCCCCTAATTTTTTTGAGTGAACAGTATTTTGGGCTTCTTTTTCAAGAACACAAGCTTTGCAAATGCATAAGTTACTGTTGTAGTTTATTCTGTGTCTGTGTATGGTGAAATTCATTGCTGTTCTTATTTCACCAGGTTCCAGAGAATAAGATTTTTCTCTGTGTTCTGTGAAAATTCAGATTTCCTAGGATCTTCCCATTTTATTAAGTGTGTTTTGCATGTATCCATCTCCTTGTTCAACCAACCTATCTGACAGGGAGGATTAATACTTCTGGAGAGCTGTACTCCTCTGTCTGTCCTTGCCTTTAGACTTGTGGGGAAAAGGGCTTCAAATCTTGCCAAGTTTTGTCTTGTTTTGGGTGAATTAAACTGCAGACAGGGCTGTGCTCTGGAGAGGTGGCCAAGAGCTGCCTGGGTGTGCATTTACCTAGGCTTTAATTATGTGGTTTAAGATATTTGTGCTTCAGAACTAATCAGATGTTCTTTCAGAAGAAAAGATAAAAATCACTGTCCTTGGGGTATAATTTGGAGTGTTGGCTCCTTGTTCAGTGAGACTTTTGGCTGAGTTCAGGAGTTTGTTCCTCTTACAGGTGATTTCCTTACTGAATTCTTCAAGCTTTGCCGTCGTAAGGAGTCAACGGATGAGATACTTGGAAGGTCTGCATTTGATGAGGAAGGAAAAGGTAAAACTAAAATCCAGTTGATTTGTGTTACTTGTATTTAGTTGTTTTGTGGTAGTTTACCCTCCCTGTACCCTTACCTTGACTGGTATTTATAACTCTTACACATTCTCTGTACTATTCCAGGGAATTTTCTGGCCAGGACTTTATGGTGAAATTTCTCATGAATTCTAGACAAGTTTAGCTCCTGGAGTCCCAGAGGGACAATTGCCTCTGTTATGTTCGTGGCTGTTTCTTTTTACAGGAATATAAAAGCTTAAAATTTGACTAGAATGTACAAGAGTTGATTATAGGACACATCAGATTTCTTCTGCTGCTTGTATTTGCTAAGATCAGTCAGGCGTAGAACCTGCCAGCAGAGGTGTAGCTGTGGTTCACAAGGGGTTAAATGTCAGTAAGGTAAACAGGCCAATGAGACCAGGTGAACTTTTGAAGAGACCTGTTGTAGTGTTGGGGTTTTTTGTTCTGTTCTGATGGCTTTGCTGTATTTGCTAGAGGTGGCTGACATCAGCCACGCGCTGTCGAGGCTGACGGAGCCGGCGCCGGTGCCCATCCCCAAGCTGTCGGTCACAAACATGGTGCACAGCGCCAAGAAAAAGATCCGCAAGCACAGAGGGGTGGACGAGTCTCCTCTGAGCAACGATGTGCTCAACACCATTCTCCTGGTGAGTGAGCTGTCCCTGCTCCTGGGCTTCATGCACTGATGCATTTGGTTTAGAGCCTGTGGCAGATTTAAAGATAATCTGATGTCAGCTCCAGTGTTGGAGTTACATTTATCACCTTCTTGGAACAGCCCAAGTTGGTACAAGTCTGTGTAAGCCCACCATAAGTGGGCTAAAACTGATCTCCGAACTCTGCTAACAGTTTTAATTATAGGGTTTGCTGGTATGAAGCCAGCAATAGCTTTGTGAAGAAAGTGGGAAAGGCAGGAAAACCATACTGATGGAAGGTTATTTTTTTTTTTCTTCAAGTTCTTATTTCCTGATGCTGCTGACAAACTTGCAGAAGTATTTGAATGCAGACCCAGCACTTCAGCAGGAAACAATCCTCCTCCAGAGAATGAAGATTATGTAAGTTTTGTTGAGTGACACAAGAGAGAACACAATTTTGAGTGTGTGTTTGTACAGACTTTGCTGTGCTTGCCCTACATCTTGTAATACTTAGCTTTTGGAAAGAGGAATTTACCTTTGTGGAATCTCTAGGTAGAAACAGTGATGATTTCTGTTTCCTTCTAATTCCTTTTTCTTCCAAGGACTGTAGTTATTGGTACCTTCTAAGGTTAAAACGTTGCTTAGCCACTTACACTGACAAACAGGGAAGAGATCACATGGTTTTGGAAAACAATGCCATTGTTTCTGTATTTCTTTCTTTCTTTTATTTCTTCCCTAGAATCTCTTCAGTCACTTCAAGTCTGCTCCATCTGACAGTCTGACATACAAATTAGCTTTATGTCTTTGTATGATAAACTTCTACCATGGAGGGGTCAAAGGAGTGGCCCATCTTTGGCAAGAGTTTGTGCTGGAGATGCGTTACAGATGGGAGAACAACTACCTTATTCCAGGGTAAGACTTGCTGTTGTTGCTCCTTGGTCAGAGAAAATGTTCATTGTTCCAGGAACTGAGTGGGCTCACTGTGACTTTGAAACATACAGTTTTGGGGTTTTTTTAATTTCAAATGCTATCTCTGTTGTTATTTCCCTATTTCTTTAATGAAAGAAAGGGCAGGGAGTAGGGAGAAGCATATGTCCCCTCCTTTGAAAATTTTAAGATGCCTGGGGAAGCTCAGTTTAGACATTCACTCCACTGTGTGAATGAGGGTGGGGAGAAAAACTTCCTGTGGTGTAGTTTCACCTCTCTTCTAAGGGAGCTGCTCCAAGGTCCTGCTGGTGCTGTGGCCTTTTCAGGTGTTTTGGTTGGGGTTTGGAGTTTTTTGTTAATGTGACTGACTGGCCATTTAATCACTGGTTTGTACTTGGAAATGGTTACACTGGCAGATAAAATAGAAGCTGAAATGTATAGCAATGACTCCACTGTATCATTGTAGTTTTAGAAGTGCAGTCAAAGATGGTTAATTCCTGTTAGAAAGTAGTTACCTTTTCAACTTCCAGTTGGAAAATTGACCAGGAAATGCAGGGTGTTTCACAGTAGTGTGAGTGACCTCTGGGAAATACACATAATTTAAATCCTGGGCTTGTCTACTGAGACAGCAGAAGAGCTGTGTAGTTGAAATGGTGGGGGTGGGTTCCATGTGGGTAGTTGTCCCTGTTTGAGATTTCATGTGATTTAAGACCATGTGTGTGTGAAGGAGTCAACTTTATAACTGATAATGGTTACACTTCTGCCTTTTGTTAGATTAGCTAATGGCTCTCCAGATCTGAGATGTTGTTTACTGCATCAGAAACTTCAGGTAAATATACTAAATTTAAGAATGATTTTTCTCCTAAGGAAACTGTCAAAATTATAGCAATTCTTACCTAAATGTGTTGTATTTGTAGATTTAGCTGTGCTTGTGGTTTGGGGTGTGGAATTCATTTCTTGAGAAAAAATTTGTTACACCAACAAGTTCAGTGGAATTGTTGACTTTTAGAATTGTAAGACCTTTTCAGTGGCTCTGGAAGTTTTTCTCTGTGATTTTTTCCATAAGGGATATAATTGCTGAACAATTATTTTTTTGTTGTTCCTTTAACTTGTTAAATTAGATGCTAAATTGTTGCATTGAAAGGAAGAAAGCAAGAGATGAGGGGAAAAGGGGCAGCATGTCTGATCGTTCCCCTGGTGGTGCTTCTGGTGACGGTGCCAAAGGAGGAGACCACTCTGGAGACAACCCTGACAAGGAAAAGGAATTTGGCAAGTCTTGGGAATCGTGGAGTGACAGTGAAGAGGAATTTTTTGAATGTCTCAGTGACACAGAAGATCTTAAAGGAAATGGGCAGGAAAATGGCAAGAAAGGAGCAAAAGAGCCTGTAAACTTAAAACCAGAGGGTCGTTTGCATCCACATGGAAAACTGATGCTGCTGCACCCAGGGGAGCCTCTCTATGTTCCAATAACACAGGTGAGGGAGCAGGAGCTGAGCCACACGTGCAGTGGAATACACAGAACGTGGCTCATGCCTGGGATTGTGAAACTGTGAATAATTTGCAGATTACAGCCTTGTTTGTTGTTAAAATTGCTGAGTGTTTTTGACCTAGGGCCTTGTTTTTACTCTTTAAAACTTAATGAGGCTGTTAATCTCACACACTCATTTTATTTGAGAGTGAGTGTCCATACCAAATTTCACTCCAAACAATAATTTTAAACAAGAATTAAACTTCCTTGCTTATCTTAAATTTGGGGTGCTTTTTATTTCCAGTTCTGGAGGCATCTTCCATCTCCTCCCTTTCTTTTGCTGTGGTCCTTGCACCACAGAGATTTCTGCCTGACTTTGCACAGTACTGGATCAGTTTTGCTGCTGTGTTTGGTTTTTTTTATAATTTCTCAGCTCACATCTAAAAGGCCATAGTCATTAGGTTTGGTGCCATTCCCTAAAGCAAGTTTATCATCAGACAAGTAGAAATGTTACCTGACCTCAACAGGCTTTCCTGCAGTAACAGGGATGAAATAGGAAGTGGTGCTGTCACAGAAAGTAGTTTGAAATCAGCCATGCATGAAGAATACAGTGGTTTTCATTCTCCTGAGAGAAATTATTTCTAATTAACGTTGCTTTGCTTGGGTAAAACGTATGAGCAGAGAGTAGTCAGGCAAAATGTTCTCAATTAATTATGTGCTGACAGTATCAAAAGCAAAAAGTCTGCTTTGCTTTGGCTAGATTTTCATCCTTCTCAGCAAAATTGTACCAGTCACACACTTTTTGGATTTCATTTGGATTTTTGCATTTCAGCAATATATCCTTACACTGTTACCTCATTCCCAGGTTCTTTTCTGTTTAGTTTCTTTGTTAGCTTCCTCTTCAGCTGCACAACTTGAGGCTGAAATGTTTAAGCTGTGGTAATTTCCTTTGAGTACAAACGGGGCAGAATGAAGTTGCGGTGAGAGGGAGTTTGCTGTTCGTTCTGCCCGTGTCCTGCTGGGTGCAGGAGCAGTCCTGAGGCGCTGTGTGTGTGTGTGTTTCCCCAGGAGCCGGCGCCCATGACCGAGGACCTGCTGGAGGAGCAGTCGGAGGTGCTGGCCAAGCTGGGCACGTCGGCAGAGGGCGCGCACCTGCGGGCGCGCATGCAGAGCGCCTGCCTGCTCTCCGACATGGAGTCCTTCAAGGTGCTGTGCGCGGGCACTTGGGTGCAACTGGATCGCTTTCTTCTTCATTAAACCGCCCCTCGTCCTTCTCTTGGGCACTTCTGAAGGTTTCTGAGTTGTTTCTCTCCACAGAACAGTTTCCAGTTAGCGTCAAGTTGAAAATAAAAACCTATCAGGAAGACCCTTAGTGCATTTCAGACTCTGTAAGGATGTGTGGTCTGTTATGCTGTAACATCCCAGTGAATTTACACAATGTCTGTGGGAAGGGAAAAAAACACATCAAACATACAACTGATGATCTGTGAATTAAAACAGCCATTCATCAGCTTGGGACTGGGCTAACTGTGGTTTTGGGTTTCCTTTCTTGTCTGAGCTCTGCAGAGGGAGCTAAGAGCACATCCACTGCTGTCATCATAGGAGCT
>JBBMKD010000222.1:6520410-6629804 GCA_037834095.1 Argya squamiceps | reverse complement strand
CAACACTAAAAAAGATTGGAGATTCTGTAATGAAATAGCCATATATATCTTTTTCAACACTAAAAAAGATTGGAGATTCTGTAATGAAATAGCCATATATATCTTTTTCAACACTAAAAAAGATTGGAGATCCTGTAATGAAATAGCCATATGTATCTTTTAAATTATTGCAGTGTTTATGGTAAAAGGATATCACGTGCTGTACAGTTATTTATAATATAACAGTAATCAGTTTATTAACAGTGAGTCATGGGGTATTAGATATATGTAGAAGTTTTATTTATGTGGTGCAAGTAAAACCCTCAAAGTTAAAATAGAGAACTATGATTGGAAGCACAAGTACACTCTTCATTGGTACATCAAATAAGAAACTGGGATTCATTTTATGTTCTGGACCTATAGATGTAGTTAATTGTGGTGATATTGCATCTATGAAAAATGGAGTTATTTTTGTTTGGGGAAGATATTTTTTTAAAGTTCCTTTTAAAAGAGGAAGAAATGGTGACTTTTGTCACTGGAGTGTTAAAAGATAGAAAGTCAGTGCTGAAAGCATAGTTAGGCAGCCCCCTGATTCCTTTAGTCTTTAATGGGATAAGCTTAGTGAAAATTCCTGCTTCTTGATGTGGCAGGTGCCAGGTAAAGTCTTAACAGTATAATTTTGAGCTTGCCTGAAGTAACTGATGAATGTACATATAGTGGGTGATCAGAAGGTGATTTCTTTTGTTGTTGCTGCTGATGTGGGTTTTACCCCTTGCCATTGTCTTGGTTTATGCTCTATTCCCTCTGTCCTACTGTGCAGTTTATTGGCTGTGGGCAGATGAATTTCCCAAGCTTTGTCTCTTATTCTGATCTGTGCCCATTAAACCATATTGCCCTCCTACCCAGGCTGTCGTGCTTTTGTAGGATTTTTCAGGAGCACGTTTTCTGTCCTCTCCTCCCTGCAGGCAGCTAACCCTGGCTGTTGTCTGGAGGATTTTGTGAGGTGGTACTCACCTCGGGACTACATCGAGGAGGAGGTGGTGGATGAGAAGGGGAACAAAGTCATCCGGGGCGAGCTGAGCGCACGGATGAAGATCCCCAGCAACATGTGGGTGGAGGCCTGGGAGACAGCAAAGCCAGTGCCAGCACGGAGGCAGAAGAGGCTTTTTGATGACACCAGGGAGGCTGAGAAGGTGAAAGCTCTGGGGCTGGTGCCAGGCTGGGCTCTGATGCTCCCTGCAGCCCTTCCTTCCCCTCCCTGACAGCTGCTTGCACTGTGTCCTCAGAGCTACTGAACTGTTCCATATACATGGCTTAGGGTTGATTGGAAATTCCTGCTGCTGTACAGGAGGGTGTTTGAAATACCTAAAAGTACCACTGTTACTTAGGTAATTCTTTGAATTATTAGTAAATAAACCAGAGTTTTACTTGCATATGTATTAGGAACATTTTGGTTTCCTAATGCAATTATTTTTAGTTTCGTTCTGACCTGTTGGGAGGATTAATGTAAAACTGCCTCTCAAGCCCTGTCTTACCAGTGGTGTTCCATTCTTGTGAATTCATCTTTCCTATGTGACCTTATCTTTGGGAGGTAGTTTTGATCACTGAAGTATTAAATTTTCTGATGTTGCAGGTGCTTCATTACCTTGCAGTTCAAAAGCCAGCTGACCTTGCAAGGCATCTCCTGCCTTGCATCATCCATGCAGCTGTACTCAAGGTAAAGGAGGAAGGTAAATAATGTTTAATAAGTTATTAAGGTATTTAAGGGGGAACAGTGATGCAGTCAGTAAATACAACTTTGTTTCTTCCCTTATAACAGAAGCAGTAGAAGATATCTCTTCAGTTAAGAAGATTATTAAGCAGATAATATCCCATTCCAGCAAAGTGCTACGTTTTCCCAGTCCAGAGGACAAGAAGTTGGAAGTAAGGCTTTTCTAGTGACTGGGGCTGAAAAGCTGATAGACTTTTGCACTGTTCATGGCAATATTGAAAGAACTTTTTAATTTACTCTTTTATTAAACTCTTACAGGAAATCATTGCTCAGATTATGAGTGTGGAAGCCATCATTGCCAGGGCAAGGTCTCTCAAAGCAAAATTTGGGGTAGAGAAATGTGAAAATGAAGAGGAGAAAGAAGATCTACAAAGGTGACTGGTTTTTTTGAATTCTTATTTTTCACTTTCTTGTTTGCTTTTTCCTCTGATGCCCTTGTTTGTACTTTGAAAAACTTAGGACAATGGTGACAATAAAGAAATATTTAGGAATCATATTTGGGTATCCCTGTCACTAGACTGTCTAGAGATGATGTGTGTGGGTACCCTCAGTGCTCCTCCAATTAAGCATCTCTTTGGAGACATTTGATCCAGGTTTTTTAATAGAATTTGGTTTCATCTTGACAGTACTGGGGACTAAATTTTTTTTTGTGTATATAATAGCTATATTTGAATCTGTAATCAATGCAGTAAAATTAGGACTAGAAATTTAGTATTTTTGTAAATATAATGGAATGAAATAGCCCCTTCCACAATTTTCTTGTTCTTGTCTCCTTGCTGATGTGAAACATCACTGAGCAGCTCTGAATGGAAAGTGACAAGGAATGTTCCCTTGCATCACTGCCTGCTGTGATTATTTACTGCTGCTCAAGGTGACTAATATGTTATAAAACCCAAGTTAACTTGTGCTGCTGTGCTGGGAGGGAGAGAAGATGTTTGTGTATTACATGTTGGGAGTTCAGATGTGGTGTCTGACCAAAGCAATGTCTGTGTGCTGAAGAAAAATGTCACATTGTGAATTCTTCTATGGCCAACACCATGGAGGCTTTCCTGTTGATTTTATACAACTGCTTTAGGAGCCTGGGTTTCATTCTTAGGTAACCAAGAGGAGAAATTTTTCCTTAAACTTTTAGACTAGAGAACCAAGAGAATGTGCCAGTCCTCGCCCTGAGCAAATGATGCATGGTGAGGGCATCAGGAAACAGCTCCTTTAGATCAGCACACTGGGTCTGGCCAGGGATTAACCATTCCTTTCCCTTTTCAACCATTTGTTCCATCAGGTTTGTAAACAGTCTCCTGGAGCAGCCAGAGGTGTCAGTGGTTGGTGCAGGAAGAGGACCTGCTGGCAGCATCATTCACAAGCTGTTTGTGAATGCTCAGAGGGTAAGAGAGCTCTGGGTGGTGCTGCAGACACTCCTGATTTAGCCAGAATGAGGCAAGGAGTTACCCTATGGTGCCAGTGGATTTTGTCTGCATATCTGCATGTATTGTCATAAATGTGCTTGAGGTGTTTCCTGTGATGTTCAACATGATTTTGGCAGTAACAGAACCTTGCAAGACCAAGGAAGAGTGAGTGAGCTGGGATGTCAACAGCTGAAGCCAGCTGGGCAGATAGAGGTGTCAGTAATGCTTTATGAACTGCAAATGGTAACATCAGTAATGCCTTTGAGGCAGAACAAATTTCTGCCTTATCACAGCAAGGTCAAGTGTTGATTGTTTCACAGAGGAATGCAGAGAAATAGGTTATAATTATGTATTTTAGGAGTAACTTCTTAAACTGAGGCTTATGCTTGGAATACTTGAGATTTCTCCTGTGGAAAGCAGCATGCTTAGGAAGTTTCAGTTTTCAGTTTCTGCATTCCCTATTGCCAGTGTTGCATCCAGTTTCTGGACACCCTTCTCTTGCTGATATTGACATAAATGTTGCCTTTTCCTCTTAAGCAGTCTTTGGAATTATTAGCCTGAAAGTATTGATTTCCAAACCTCATGGACTGCAGTCAGCCTGCAGTTTCTATCAGAATTACACCTGTTCATAGCATCAGATTTTCTAACTCAAATTTAACTGCAGTGGTAATAACAAGGTAGCAGCCTAAAATCCCATTTGGAAATAATTGCTGGAAAAATATTGTGATTGGGTGTTAAACACTTCAAAGGGATCAATGCTTTTGTAATAATCTATATTTTGCAACTCAGCATAAAAAGGACCATTCTGAAAACAGACCATGGTTATTCTGAGGAATGAAAATCAGGACACTTCTTTTATTCTTCCAGTCTCTAGGGAAGGTGTGTTTGCAAATCTGAACCTGCCAACCAGCCACCCTTGCAGACTCCCCTGTAAAGCCCAAGGCTGTACCCTGTAAGTGATGCACACACATGCACTTGCCTCTCTAACAGGGGCAGTGTGTTTTCAAACCTGAGTAAGTTTCTACCCCTAGGATGTGTGCAAATTTCTAAGGTTTTGTTTTGAACCACCACTAACTAAAGCAGGGTTACAGGTATTTCCCACTAGTAGCTGGTCAGTGTTAATTAAGGTTCCTTAGTGGGACAGGAACTAACTTGCTACAAACCCCACTTTGTGTTTAACCTGCCAGGAGTTACTTCAGTGGAGAGCTGTTTGGCAAATAGAAGAGAAATGAGTTCCTTGTTCGTTACCTCTTGAACCTGGACTCCTCTCTGAGCTGTGTGTAATGTGTTCTGTTCTTGAGTTTTCTCAGGAAAGTTCTGATAGCCACTGCATGTTCTTGGAGTGCATGATGTCTCTTAAACCTACAGTCTCCTCCTAACCTCTTGTAAGTCACCTCTGACTTGCCTTTGTTTCTGTCTTTCATCACTGGCTCTTTTCTCATCCCTTTCCAAGCTGACTGAATCTTCTGATGAGGTAACCAACTTTGTCCCTCCTTTCCCTCTCATCTTCTCTGCATAGAGCTGAACCTTCTGGTAGATGTAGTGCAGCAGCCAGATTTAGTTTGTGCTGGTGTTCACATGTAGAGCATAAAAGTAACTTTGTGTTTCCAGAATGGTTTTTCTGCATTCACACTTTATTTTTAGAGCCTAATAATGCATAGTGAAAAGAGAGAGAAATGTTTAATTAAAAAAACAAACTAAAAAAGCCCTCTCAAAATGAAAAAATCCAACCAAACAAGAAACATTTCTTCAAGTGAGTATTGATGTTTTCTGATGCTGAAATATGTGGCCATGCCTTTATAGTCTTTGTTGCCACCACTGTTTGTTTGTTGATGTTTTGTGGGGGAGGTGGTGGTGGACAATTAGCTGGATGCTGCATTCCCAACACCAGTGCTTCCTGAAGCTGTGGAGCTTTTTGGACACAGATATTTGGGAAAGAAGCAGGGTAACTGTGTAAAGTGTAGCACAGGGAAGATCCTCTCTTGGTTTCCTGTTCTTGTGGGAGCCACACCTGAGTGCTGGTGCCAGTGTGGAGCTGTACGTGCCCGAAGTAGGAAGGACCCTGTTAGGGTAGTGGTGGGGGTGTTATCCACAGGTATTTGTAATTAGGGGATGTTTATTGGGCATGCCAGCCCTTCCAGTGTCAGGCATCAGTGTTGCTGCTGCCTGGCTCTGAGGCAGTGAGCAGCTGCTGGGACTGTGCAGGGTCTCACTGGCTCTTGCATTTCAGCAAGGCTCTCTGGCCAGGAAAAGCCCATCCTGCAGTAGTGTTGGAGTCTGAAAGGCAGCTCACTGTCAGGACTGCACTAGTGGCACGGAGGATTTTGAAATGGAGGCTGCCGTGGCCTCCTGTAGCTGCAGGGAGCCGAGGAGAGCACCCTGTCTGAGAAGGGCCCATTTCCTCCAGTCACAAGCCTTGCTTCACACTGCCAGACATCACAAATTTCAGCTAGGCAGAGCTTCACCATCCACACGAGGGTTCTTCCATCTGGTTAGTTCGCTTGATTTCCTAGCATCCCATTAGTGCTTTGCTGCGTGTACACATACAGCCTCTTGATGCGTTCCCCATTTCCAGTCTTCCTCTGAGAACAGTTCCCGAGCAGCAGTGTTCGGCAGCAGCCCGCCCTGTCACTGTCGCTGTGCTCTGTCGCAGGTCCCCGCCGTGCCGCCGCTGGAGGAGGAGCTGCGGCGCTCGGGCTCGCAGGAGGAGCGCAGGCAGGGGGTGCAGTCCGAGTTCCCCCCGCCCACGGGCCGGGAGGTGATCCTGCGCACCTCGGTGCCCCGGCCCGCCCCCTACTCCAAGGCGCTGCCGCAGCGCATGTACAGCGTGCTGACCCGCGAGGATTTCCGCCTGGCCGGGGCCTTCTCGGCGGACACCACCTTCTTCTGACGCCGGGGTCGCTGGGCGGGCACGGAGCGCTGCTTCCCCAGGACTTGGATTGGCCGCCCTGAGAGGCGGCTGGAGCAACTCATCTCCGAGGTTTGGAATGGCTTCAGGAGTGGTTTCAAACTCTCTGTCCAAAAGGAGCGTATTTTCCTTTCCTTGATTAGCTTAATTACGGCCCTGAAGGGGCTGTGTGCAAATATTCATGTTGAAATTCATGCAGAATGTGCTGCTTTACACTTCAGGATCAGACTTTATCAAGTGACATTAGTCTACTTAAATCAATATATATATAAACATTAAGTAATTTATATTTATTACTAATCATAATCACAGAGCCCAGTATTTTTTGGTTAATCACTGTTTCAAGTGTTTCTGAAATATCCTTATTTTTATTTCAAGTGTACAGTTCATTCTCTAGTTTGTGCTAAAGTCTCCTGGTTATCCAGATCTCGTCACTGCTCCCAGTCAGAACTAAGGGGACAGTGAGTCTGACTGACAGCCTGCAGTGGAGCACTGAGGGCTGGGATACTTTATATCATCCCTGTGTGCAGGGGCCAAAGCTGGATGGAAATGACACCCCGGAGGTGTTTCACTGTGAACAACTCACTGGTGTTCACCGAGGCTGTTTGCCTGCAGTCCCTGTCATCGATGGGAGAGGAGGGGACAGCTCTGTCACCTCAGCCCCTCACCCCACACGTGCCAATGTTGCTTTACAGTGACCTTCATCTGTCTGAATGAGAATCAGCAGAAGATCAGCGTTACTTTACAGATGTACAAACAGCTGCAGTATTGTGGACATGACTCAATAAATGTAAATGTACTGTTGGCTTTCAGCATTGCCATGCTTTTCCCTGCCCTCCCTGCACACTCTGATCCAGGAAGGACATTGTCACTGCACTGAGAACACCGAGCTGAGGTCTGCTATCAGTAGCAGGATCACAGGTGCTACCCTAAAACTTGTTTGAGGGGACAGGGATCAGAGTCTTCTCCTCACATAGAGTTCTATGAAGTTGAAATACATTTTTCAGTGTGAAGAAGAGTTAACAAGGTAAAATCTTGTCACAGACCTTCTTTTCCAGGCTGTTGGTGTGTTTCCTCAGACATCAGGGTACGTACAGTGAAGACCTGCAGCTGCTGTTTAACTGTGTGGCTTCTTTAAAATGAATTCCACCAGGCAAATCCTGATTTACTGATCAGTAAGATTCAGGTTAAGCTTCTTCCCCAATACTCTTGATATTTCATACTCCTGTAATGAAATATTACACTGCAGTGTAGGAACTTGAAAGTCTCTCATACTTGGTTATCAGGCTGTTCCTACCTGGTCCTTTAAACTGCTGGAGGTGATTCCTTTACAGTCAGACACCACAAACAGTATTAACACAGCTACAGGCCTGTTTGACTGCAGCAAATGGTGCTTACCTTGTCTTAAACAGTCTTTTTCTCTGTTCAAGAGTTAAAATTTTAAGGATTTTTCTCAGAAGGATAACTCAGCTTATTTTAAGTAGCTGTAGTTGAAATTGCAGTCCTGCAGTGTCAGATGTGTTTTGCACAGCTCTGCTTTATGAGCTTCAACTCAGCATTCACGGGGTGAGGAGAGACAGAGCATTAAAGAAATCACCAGGAGAAAGAGCTGTATTTATTTAAAGTAACTGTAAAGCAAGCCAGGTAAGCAGTCCAAAATTACCCTCTCTGCAGTCTCATTAAGGAGAATTTGACTGTAGCATTTCCCAGAAACAACCTTTGATGAGATAATTGCTAATATTTAATGTTTCCTATCCTGAGTAACACTTCAATACAAGCTGGTTTAAGTAAAACTAGAATTTACTGACATCAATTCAAAATGCCAAAGTGCTGTAAGTCAGGTCCATACCAAAACTCAGCCTTTGGGGGTGAGCAGCACTAGAGGAGACAAATCACCTGTGCTAGTTTTTGTCATAATTGCTGTATTTTATTCTGTGGGTTTTGTATGTCAACAACAAAAAGAAACTAAGACATCTTCTAGGTCCATGAAGTTCCCAACACAATTGAAGCCTGTAATACCACCAGCAGTTTCAACAGAACTTCCTTGAATTCTTGCAGCCCTAACTAACCTGCAGGAGGAAACCATAATGCTTCAAAGTGGCATTAAAGTTACACACAAAAATTCAGCTGTAAACCAGGGCCATATAAAACCACGATGATCAGTTATTTTGGATGTTACAGGTGATTTCTTTGGTTTGATTCCTTATTTTCTTTTCTCTACCAACAGCATGATGCAGCAATTTCTGTTAAATCAGTGCAAGAGGACAACACTAACTATTGGTTTTACAGTTCAAATGTACATGAATGTATTGTGCAATTCACTTCTTCACAAAAAATTTGGTGATATCACAGCCATACTTTGTAGCTAAAGACCTTCTCTTCTCAAGGCTTCTTTCCTTGGCCTGTTTTGCAGTTCTCTGCAAAAGAGAGAGACAGGTTGAGGTTGGTTCAGTGAGTATTGATACCTGGCAACACATCCAGCAGAAAGCATTAGCCCACAGTTAAACCCCAGTCTGTCTTTGCAGTAGACAGCATGATGAAATGCAAATGTTTATATTAAGGCAACATTTTCCCAAATCCAGAGGAAACTGCCATATTGTAACAGTTTAATGCTGCCTTTCCACCCTGGCTGTGTGGGAGGGATGGCTGTGGGCACTGGGGCTCTGCAGCAGGAGGGAGCAGGGCTGGGGAGGAGCCTAAGGGCAGTTTCCCTGTGAGAGGGCCGGGATTCCTGGCTGCACACACTGACCTCCCTGTGGCAGGCTGTGCACAGGGTCTGCAGGTTCTCCAGGGAGCACTGTCCTCCTCCGCTGTAGACGGGCTGGATGTGATCCACCTGCCAGAACTGCCCCTCGGCCGGGCTCCGGATCATCTCGTTCAGCTGCAGCAACGGGACAGGGCAGGGGTCAGACACTCCTCAACTACACACACAGCCTGCTGTGGGAACAACGACATGCTGGGAAGAGCTGGCTGTAGTTTTAATCAAGAAAAAGCCAGCCTGGGCATTTTTTAGTTTCTCCCACTGCACAAGCAACAGCTGTAAGTGGTTGGCACGTCTCCACCCAGCCCTGGCTGTGCATGCACCTCCCTACAGAATCAGACCTCTGATGCCTGTGCCTTTTAAAGGTGTTAGAAGACAATGGGATTTAGTTAATATGATTGGTTTTAAGGACTTGTTTTTCCTTGGCCTGTTGTTGGTGCTAAGTTACCTATCTTAAATGTGTAAGAACATCTCTGGCTGTCTCTAAACTCTATACACAACCAGCTGTTAGTGCTGACCCCCCAGAGCCATCACCTGCCCGAGGGGAAGGTGGGACATCCAAGAGCTCTCCAGCAGCTGCTTCCTCTGGCTGCTGGGCGCGTCCCTGAGGCTGAGGTAAAGCTGGTGGGCGTTGTTGTGGCAGGCCTGGCACACGCCGTGCTCGATGTGGAACACCTTGGAGCGGAGGTAGCTGTTGCTGGAGCGGATGGAGAAATCCTCCTGGCAGGCGTGGCAGCAGAACCGCGTGTCCCAGGCGCGGGCGGCGCGGCCGGGCGGGGGCGGAGCTGTCGGCTGCTGGCAGCTCAGACACAGCGGCGTCCCCCGGCTGTCCAGGGCCTGCAGGTAGCCCTTGGACAGGGAGGAGCCTCCGTCAGGCTGCCCTGGAGGGAGGGCTGAGGGATCAGCTCCGCTTTCTGAAAGCAATCTGGCAGCAGAGAACAAAGTACAGCTCTGGGTGAACAATGCATTCAGCAGCACTTCATGGGGGGTTTATGCACCGTGTATTTCAATCAGATATCTTTTATGTTCTGAAAAATAATTTTAGCTGAAATAATACCTTGCTCAGTGCAAATCCTTTATGTGGTTTATATTTCCATTAAACAAAATTTGGCAATATAACAAGGCAGATTTTTCTTCTGCACACCTTACTACACTCAGTTATTAGCTGAAATAATGCTGTATTTATAAAGACATGGTCATTTCTATCAGGCATGTACACATACAAAAGTAAAATGTTTCAGCCCCCTCTTTAACAGAAGCAATAAAGTCAAAGGGAATCCTGGTTTCTCTTTACAATCTTCATGGCAGCCTATCAATTTCTACTCAAAATAAAGTAGGATACACAGTGCTTGTCTAAGAAAAAAATTTAAAAGGGCAATTCCTTTTTGGAATATTCACTTCTTTGCTTCCTTTTTCATTTAAATTCTGAGGCAAAAGAGGAGCAAATTCTGTGTCCCCAGTTTGATGTTGACCTCACAGGAGGGCTGAGCTGACATTCTTTTCTCTAACTGAATCCTGTAACTATTCCCTTGTTTTGTTTCAGTCAGACTCAGTTAATTAGCAGCTCTGCCAGCAGACAACAGATGAAATCTGAATTTTTAGAAGAATAAAACAGAGCTCATTAGCACTACAGCAAGTTTCTTACCTAACTACTGTACTCCAGCAAAGCAGCCACTCATAGCAAATAATTTTAAACCATAAAAAAGAATGTGGCAGAAGTACTTCATCATTAATAGTGCATTAACAAACCTACTTTGTGGGTGGTTCAGGAGAAGCCCCCATGTCCCTGGAGATGAGGCGAACGCTGCCCCCGCTGCTGCTGGCCTTGGAGAGCGACGCTGCTGCCACATCCTCCCTGGTCACATACCTGAGGGACAAATCCTGTCAGCAAAGGGAGCAGCCTCCCTCCAAGAGCATCACAACACGGGGACAGCACATTCTCTTCAAGTGTTCCTCATTTTCTGGATGAGAAATGAAGAGAGTTTGGGAAAACGTGCTTCATATACTTCCATATTAAATATCTTTCTTTTAAAGTGAATTCTAACCAGTGAACAGTAACTTGGTTTGTGTATAACAATTAAAAATCAACTGCAACTTGATACTGCCTGACAGTGAAACCTGAAAGGCATTTTGTTCCAGTTAGGTGAAGTCTCAGTGACACTGGATAATCCAAGAAGCTTTACAAGCTCTGGAGAACTCCTTGCTCCATTAGTTATGTTTGGTCTTCCCTCTTTATTTTCATGTGGAACCTTGTAAAACACAACTGCTCTTAGGGAAAACCTTATAATTGCTTCACAGAAACCACTATTCAGGCACTTCTGAGGATACCTCTGTACTGATGATCTGCCAAACCCCATCTTACAAGGCTGCTGAAGGTCCTGGTGCTTTTTTCTAACACCATTCACAGATTTCTCCTACACTTTATGGAAGGACACAATCAGGCAGGAGGTTAACAAACACTTATTACCCTCTGCTTCTTATATTACTGGAACTACAAACTATTTATTTACTTAATTCTTACCCACAGCCAAAATAGAGTCACCCTGAGGAATTTAACAGTAGGGATTGAGGGCAATAAGAAGGTTTTAGGTGGTTTGCATGACATGTCCTGTGCAGAACAACGACAACACTGAGGCTACAAGTGTCTGTCAAGGAAAACCACATCAGAAAGAGGAAAGAAAGGGAATCAAAGGTACATTTAGGTTTTAACAAGGATCAAACACCAGCCCTTTTCAGTGACACTCAGCAAAGAGAGCCACAGTTTTGAGAAATGTCATCCACAGAGAACACAACTGCTTAAAGAAAAAACAAGAACTGGAAAGGGTTAGAGTTGGCTGTGAATTATGAATAAAATATTAACTCATTGATGGCAACTAATGATTGATTTCTGCTTCCAGGTGGGGAAACAAGATTTTTGACCTTCCTTTTCTGTCATGGCCCTGAGCTCAGGGTTTTTCCTTTAAAAACACCTGGCAAGTTGCAGATGTTGGAACACGCAGTACAGCAGAGCCAGAGCAGCTGCTGAACGGGGCACAGAGCTGGGCAGGGAAGGAGACACTTCCAGCAGGTTCACCAGAGGCCTGGCTGCCTCTGTGTGTCACTGTGCCAGGCAGCCACTGAATGTCCAGCTCACACTTAGCATCATTCCACCGAAGGAATAATCACATTAAATAAATCAAACTTTCTGCAGTAATCAGTGGGAGAATTAAAACCAAACCCCACATACCTCTTTGTGCTGCTGCCCACTGACTGCTTTTTAGACAACTCCTCTGCAGCATGAATGGGACTGAAGAATAGCTGACCACTTTTTCTGACGATCTTCTGTTTCATTGCTGTTAGATGAGTCCATTCTTTCACAAACCTCAGGATCTGGCAGAGAACCCAACAGTCAGCAGCAGGACAGGCTTTGCACAGAGCTAATTACATTGCTAATTACATCCTACACTGGCTGGAGACAGCTCCTGCAATCAGAGATGGTGCTTCAGGTAACTCTTCACAC
Source organism: Argya squamiceps (assembly GCA_037834095.1). Classification (NCBI taxonomy): domain Eukaryota; kingdom Metazoa; phylum Chordata; class Aves; order Passeriformes; family Leiothrichidae; genus Argya; species Argya squamiceps. The sequence goes on along the minus strand of JBBMKD010000222.1, from coordinate 6,617,483 downwards.
CCTCACCCCCATCTGTGGAATGGAACCCACTCAGTGGCTGCTTCACACAACAGCTGGTGAATCAGTCAGGTATCCCATCACAAATTTAAATTCCAACCTTGCTGGAGAACCTACAGAAAGAATCAGTTTTGTTCCTACATGATGGTTTTCTGTTTGGAAAATCTGATTTTAAATTAAGCAGATAATATTTCCCATCCAGTTTAAATCTGGATTTTCTTACTTGAGTACTTGTTGTGTTCTTCTCAAACCCCATTACTTTATTCCTCAGTTAACTGAATGTCTCTGTGGAGCTGTGCCTGACACTGCTTTGAAAACTGTTAGTAGGGAAAGTGAGAGTGGAGGCCTGCTCAGGCCTGCAGCTCTGGTACAATCTAGAACATTCTTATTTAGAGGCTGCTCCATTCAATTCAGAGCCTTTTGGAAGTTATTTTGTTGGCTTATGAAAGTTAGTGACTAATCCTGTAAATGAGAAATTAAATGATGCCTGGTTGATTCCTTCTACTGCAATGTAAACAGGAGGCACAATAATTACCAGAGTAACAAACTGCACAATTAATATTCACATCAACATCTGTAAGATTGCTTTGATGAAACTGTGCCTATATCCCACGGCCTGGCAGTATTCTGCATTTATTTTTTTAAAAAGTAACTAATTTTCTTCTGCATTAAAGATTATATTGCTGTGCCAGTAGAACTTGTTCTTACCAATGCACGATTTTTTTTATTCTGGAAAGTCTCTGGTAAATCTTCCCAGTTATCCAGCTGAATGTCCAATGGAATGAAATTATGGTTCAGTGGTTCACCATCCTAGACAAGCAAACAGTTTTGTTTACAGATGCACTGCAGCACAATGTAGGAAAAATAATCTGTTTCAAGTGAATTCTCCTCCCTTCCTACACTTAGTCCCTCAAGGTCAAATGTTTCCAGAATTAACAATAAGGCACAGAGATAACAGCAAAAATTCAAGAAAGATGATTCATGTTAATCTACCTAAAAGTAACAAGGCTGAACATTTTAACTTTTAATAGATCTGATTTTTTCTTTGCAAATAGTTCAGACACACAAACTGCCTTATATTAAACTGAAATTACAATCCTCTTGACTGAATTCTAAGGGAAATGAATGATTGGAGATAGGAGAAAGTCACTTCATTACAATTTAAAATAAGAATTCTTGAACATTGTTTATCACACTTCTTTTTGATGTGTGAAGAAGTTCTCCACTTAACTTTTAAAGGAATAACTTGTCCCAGTGGGTACACAAGTTATTTTAAAGGAATAACTTGTCCCAGTGGGTACATCTAGTTAAAGAAGTTATTGATGATTCACAAGCATTTGAGAGGAGTCAAAGCACAATTCCCTGGTGTCTCACCATTCAGGTTTTGTGCAGTATCTGGAACAATTAACCTCTAATCCCAGCAAAACCCAAACCAGACAATTGCCCAAAACCCACCCAAAATGCATCTTTGTCTGAATAAAACATGTGAAGCTGGGCAGCAGCACACATTGTAAGTACATTTAACAGATTTTCAGATACAGAAGGACTTTTTGACTCTTTTTGACTTTTCCCAGCTGCATCAGCCTCATAAAAAGTCTCATCCCAAAGACTTGCCCTCAGTTATCTGTGCTGCTTTAGTGGCACCTGAATACAGATTCACTCAGTAATTTGAAGAAATCTTCCCACTGAACTTCCCTGTCACTAAAATGGGCAATTCCTGACCTCCCCTTGAATAATGACCTGGAAAATTCCCAGCTGCTGGTTTCTGTGCCCAGTCACCACTGCAGATTAATGATAATGTGCTTTATTCAGGAAGTTACTGACTTACACACAGCACCAATGCTGAGCTGTCTGAAAATGTGGTGGCAGTATTTTAGTTACTTAGTGTGTCAGGATTTACTGTCCTTTTTAATTTGAATTTTGAATGTTATTGTATTCAAGTTATTTTGTGATGAGACACTATAATAACAAGAAAGGAATTTTAAACAATTGTCACTGGCATTTCTAACAGATGATTTCTTGTATAAGCCCAATTTTGTAAGCCAGGAGAAGTGTTGGAAGTTATGTATCTAAGGAATTATTACTTAATTCCACTGAGAAAAAGAACTAGAATGATACGATAAAGTATCTAATTTTTGTACATTTCAGTTAATACAAAAATATTAATGCTTTTACATCAAACATAACAAAGGAAAGCATACAGAAACATTTCACAGGGTAACATTTTCCTTTGCACTTTAAAATGGCAATAACCATCCATATTTCAGGTTTACCTTTGTATAGAGGTGGATTCTATCAGTATTCCTGCTGGCACAAAACATCAGCCCATCATATATTTGGAATGTGTCTGATTTATCTACAACAGAAAAAATGCTGGCATTAAAGATTTTTATTCATTCATTCTACTCTGACATTAAAAATAATATTTAAATATGTATCTAATTCCAGAACAACATAAGGTGCAGAGCTCAAGCAGCAAACTATTAAGGTATTTGTGTATTTTATTTTTCTGTTTCTCCTGAATGACCCATCATCTGTTTTGCCTGTGTCTGTCCTGAGTTCCAGTAAAGCCATCCACATCCCAGCTGCTGGTTTGCTCCAGGAGCTGTGTGGAGAGGCTGGGCTTATCCAGCATCAAAATTCAACAAAGGCCCAGGTCAAAATGAGAGCCTCATGCTGGTGTTTGTACTTCTATGTTTTGGAGGGGTAGTTTTTTATTTAAAAAGGCATTTTTCATGCCAGAGGCATTTAATTCAGTTTCACAATGGGATACAATTGTTCTTTCAGAGTCCCACTTTACCTTCTCCATTTTCTTTTTTGCTTTCTTCCCTTTCATGGCCAACAGTTTCCTGTTCTCTGATTTCATGAGACTGCTGGGCTCCGAGTTCCCCCAGATTTCCTCTTCTGCCTTCAGCACTGCCCTCTGCTCTCTCTCCATCTCCCCTGGGCTCCTCTGACACTCCCTCCTCAGCCTGGCTCCTGGCAGCTTCACCATTTCTCTCACCTGAAGACACAGAAACAAGCACAGGGATGATTTGTGTACCTGGCAGGTACCTAACAACACATCTGAGACAGGAACACCTCCCTGAAACACCAAGAAATGGCTCTGCATTCTCTAATGTTATTATGGTGCAACCACTTAGGAGGTCAGAGCCAACTTTAATAGTAGGAGCACACACACATGGAACAAAGCCTTTCATTTATGTAATCCTGTGTACCCAGACTAATGTCAAAATATATATGTAATAAACAATGCAATTCTATATTATATACAGTTATTGTATACCATAAACACACAAAATGATTTTCCAGGCATTGATTTATAGCTGTGAAATTCAGTTGTCCTGATTTGAACAAGCCCAGAGATATAAATAAATAAAAAAGGAAGTAAAAAGAACCTTACCCATGGCTTTGCAACTGAAATGACAAATATCAGCATACATTTATAAAAATGTTTCACAATTTTCCAGATAGCTTACATAAATTTAAGAAAGAGAAATCTGCTGTGAGCTGGTGGAGGAAGAAAAGCCATATTTTTCAGATAAGGTCTCTCATGACAAATACACAATGCTCAAGTTGATAAAACTCCAACACCACACTGCTTGGTTTTGAAAGGTAAAGAAAAGTTTTGCTGTTTAATTGTATTCAGAATAACCATAAATCTCCAGGAGGATGAGAGGGACATTTGCTGCAAAGAAAACAGAGGATATATGCTTCCTTATGGAATTTATATCTTGTTAACATTTTATGGGCATTTTTCACTTGTTTCAAGTTAGACTCATGTACAAGATCCTTGGGGGGAAAGCAAGAATAAGGAGGATCACTCGAGTATTTTTTATGTAAAGACATAATTCTTCATATTTTCCTGGACTTCTGTGTAGGTTCAAAAAAAAAAGTGTTTTCTGAGCCTGATCACAAGTGCAATGAAAAATGCACCTTTCCCTGTGCAGCACCCCTTACTCACCATCCCTGCTCTGGGGGCAATGGCACATCTCACAGTAAGGCAGCAGAGCATGGTTGGTGTAAGTGCAAGCACTGCAGTGCCAAACTTCATTTGAAGCTGGACTTTCACTGGAAGTATTCAAGCCACAAGGATGGAGTTCACTGTTTTTTTCTGAAAATAAAGAAGGCTTTTTTCCAGTCAAAGATGTTTTCTTTTTATTACTGGAGCTGACTGGGGTCCATCCACTCAAGCTCTTTGCTCTTTTGGCTTCATGTTCACAAGTATCTTCATCACTAATTGTCTCCACCTCACTTATCCTTGTGCAATCCAGGTTTTCTTCACTCTTGTCTGCATCCTCTTCTTTTGTGACTGCAGAGGATTCTGATTCATTATGTAACAATTCATCACCACCAGAAAACCTTTTGCGCTTTTTCTCCGCGGAGGATTTGGGGGAGAAGAAGGAACGAATGTCATGTTGTTTGTCCTTTTCAAACTAGGGAGGAGAAAGGAATAGGAATCACTGAATCATTCAGCTTGGAAAAGATCTCAAAGCCCCACTTATGACTGCATCAGAAACTGTTAAACAAAAGGTAACTTCAAGAACAGTGAGCAGAAAAAGCAATTCAACATTCCTCTCCTGATTTCAGAAAGGTGTTTTCAATATTCTCCTGGAAATTCTGAAATGGCACTACCAGAAAACAGACACACAGGAGTGGTAAGCTGTCTGCTTTTTTTGAAGATGCCCATTACAAGGAAAGGCTTTCAAACACTGTTTTAAATATTAGTCCAATTAATTCAGCACAGTTAACCAAGATGTCATTTGAACAGAAATTACTTGGTCTTATCTGACTCTGAGGGTGGCTCAGTCACCTAAACATCAGATGATGTTGATGACATTTATTCCCCAGAGAGCTCTTTTCCCAAATTCACCTAAGTTTAAAAATGGAATTTACATTAATTTTTCCTACTTTTTAGTGTTCCTCCAGTAGTAATGTCTGAAGTGCACAGAAAGCTGAAGCAAATGGCTGATTTATTTCTTTTTAAAAATGAAAGGAAACAGAAAAAAAACAAAGTCTCAAGTCTTACGTGTGTAAATAAAAGTCCATTTGGGGGATCTTCTAGATTTTCATTTGGGGTCCAGGTCTCAGCAAAACTCAAAAAATCCCATTTATCCTTATCACCTTCTTCAGCCTGCATTTTCTCTTTCTTGCCATTCAGGGTGCTGCCTGTCACTTTGGCCTGCAGGAAGACAATAATGCTAAGTGCTGTATTTAGCACACTACAACCAGTGAAGCTGTATACAAAATGTCAATATTTACTGAAGATAAAAGAGAATATATTCACTGTGTACATCTCTAACAGCCTTAACATGTTTTGCTTGGCATGTGGAGACAAATACAGGCAGAATTATTTATGACAGAACTTGTAAGGTAAATTGATCTTGAATTACTGAGCCCCTCCAGTGCCATGTTTAAGGAGTCTCAGAATGCACCAGGCAGGATGAGCTTTAAGGACTCTTCCAACCTAAACCATTCTGTGATTCTCTGACTGCTAACAGCAACTGGGTGATGATACTTGTGGAAAATGGCAACAGAAGAGAAGATTAGTGTAATCTTGGATCTACTGAAAAAGAATTGTCTGAGAATGCCTCTGCCTCTCGGAAAGGAAGCTTAGTTTAGGCACAACATTCATTCTATTAAAAAAAAAAACAACTCACAACAAATTCTAGCTGTTAGGAGCGAGCAGAATGCCTGAATGCCTTAAAATTGTAAACAACAACAGCAATAAAGAGCTAGAAGATAAAACAACCATCTCCTGTGGATATGAACCACCCCGTTCCCCTCGGCAAAAACTCGTTATCTTTGCATCTTGAACGAAGAGCATAAAGCTAGAAAAGACTAAATCAGAACAAACAGGGACATTGTGATGATCAGCAGCTGTATCCATTTGTCTCAGAGAGTGCCCCAGCCAACCAAGACTCGTGTGGCACTGGAGTGCAGCCCCAGGCACAGGGAGCCCTGCCCAGGGCACACCCACCTTGCGGTTCAGCATCGCCCACATCAGGGTGTCCATGGTGCCCCTGGCAATCAGGAAGTGGATGTTGACAGAGCTGCACTGCCCGATGCGGTGGGCTCTGTCTTCTGCCTGCTTGATGTGGCCTGGATCCCAGTACAGCTCAGCAAACACAACGTGAGTGGCAGCAGTGAATGTCAAACCCTAAGCAGAATAAGCAGATGCATTCTTTAAAAAAAAAAAAAGATGTTTAAAAACCGCATACAAAAACTGATTATCTTTAGCTTTAACAAGCTAAAGGTTGTACAGGACATTTTAATGCAGAAATAAGAGGGTGGTTGAAGTGGTCCTCAACAGCAGATGGGTTTATTTTACTGATTCTTTCTTAGGCCTCAAATTCAAAAAATACTTCAATACTGTGCAAAGACTGCACATTGCTTTTCATTATGGAGTAACATCTATTTCACATTAATCTAGTGCTTTGAGGGAAATGGAGTTTTTTCTAATTATTCAAGAATGAGATATTGCTGCTTATCATCATTTAGCTCAAGTAAATTCAATAGAGGCTTAGAACAGTTAACATGATTAGTGCAAAGAAAGGAGCACAGGGTCTACAAAGGACAAACTGCACAAAGATAAATTGCCTTCAGTAAACCACTTCAGCCACCAATTATTTCAGCAGCTATATTCTTCAAGTGGATGAGTTGACACATTTTCTGTTGTGCCCCACCTGCCCAGCTGCCTGAATACTCAGAATAGCAACCCGGGTTTCGGGGTCCTTCTGAAACTGGTTGACAAGGTGAATCCTCTCTGCAGAGGGAACACTCCCATCTATGCGGATGTAGCGAGCCTGGAACATCACAACAGAGACTAAATGGCATCTTCAGTGTCTGCTTTCAGACCCAATCCCTCCCTGGCCCCCAATAAAACAGGAAAAGGACTGTTCTGTTCCTGTCATGGAGATCAGGAGACATCAGCACTCTTTTGCCCTTTGATTTAAAATTAAATCTCTGTCTAGAGAAGGGTAGACTTTGTATTTGCTGTTTGCAAAAGTAGAAGACAGAATGAACATGGAGTCTTAACATGGAATATTATACAGAAGAACCTGGAACTACCCTGACACCATTTTTTAAAATTCCAAACAGTTAAAAAGAACAAAAATACAAAATAGCAGCCACCATTCCCTAGCAATAGTTAAGTGTCCATGATCCAAGTAAGTCAAAGCTGTTTGCAAACACTTTTACTGCTTTAAGTTAAACACTCAGGTGGGATGATGGCCTGCAGTTAAAACCCCTCAGAAAGAGACAGAAGCACACTGGTAGAAAAATGTGGAAAACAACTGCCTACAACATTGATTTAATAACAATAATAATAAAGTCATACCAGATACAAGTGTGTTTACATCATCCTTAACCACAAAGCAGTTCTTCAGACCACATGATCCCCTTTAATCCAGTGGCACTGATCCATATACACACAAAATCCTCCCATTCCTGTACTGTGCAGCTCTGCTGGATCCAAGCACAGCTGGCAGACACTTGTGTCAGTGCAGGTAATTTGTGTGCACCTTTGTTAAGGCTTTACCTTGCTCTCTATCACTGCCTCTGTGCAGGCTTGCAGCATGCTCAGGTGATGGGCAAAGACAAGGAACTTCAGTTTGTCATTGTCAAGCATCATTTTGATGTAGTCCTTGACTGCTCCTGCCTGCAGTGAGAGAGTGTTTTCGTTAGTGAGACACACAAAATGTTCAAAAAGACAGTTTTTATTTTCGTGTCTTTCAATTCCTTGTAACATGAAAAGGTAAATTTCCATATCTTTTGTTATCCATGTAAGATTTTATCAAACACTGACGTTGCTAAGAATCAAATAATTCAGATTAATTTTGTTTAAAAAAAATCACAACTTGATGTCTTTGAGAAACCTAACTTACTCCTTCAGAGAGATAAAAAACCCCCACATTTATCCTCAAAAGATCATATAATTACATGGCACTTCACCCAGATTAAGATGTAGATAAACCCCCTTTTAATTCAGACATCATTATCTGGTGTTTTAATCCATATTTAAGAAAAACAAACATATTTCAAACAGACAAGTTAATATTTAATCAGAACTTCTGTATCCACACACACAAAGGCATATATCAAAACTGAAAGAATAAATTTGATATGTTCATGATACCATAACCATAAAATATTGCTCTATTTAAACACTCACAGAACTCTTCTGTGTCAAATATAATTTTCAGTTACCTTTTGCAAAAGCTATTAAAGCAATGATGACAGTTAATAACAAAATTTATCAGTGATCAACAGTTAATGCAATCCACACTGCAGCAATCTTCAGATTTCTTTTTTTCATTGTAATGGGGTTCTGTCTCTTTCATAAACATACAGGGAAAAAGGGAGAGTTTCTCCATGTCATGATTATAAAACAAACCAAACAACCTCATCTCATGTTCTGGCCAACAAAACCAAGTTTCTGAGGTTAAAAACACCCACTGGATAATTTAGGGACATTAAGGAAAGACCTGCAGGCTCACCTTGGCAATGGCTGTCTCCTTGTACATGCGTGTGATCAGAGTCATGACTTGGGAAAAGTGGCTTTCAGGGGCATCTGAACCCAGACCCCTCATCAACTTCTCCCACTCTGCAAAAGTGGCATTCAGATCCTAATTGGCAGAAGAGGTCAGTGGTTAGACACAGAGTACAGAGCATGTTCTACCTCAACAGGTACATTTCAAGTGTGAAATCTTTAGGAACTTTGGAGAACTCTATCAAATTTGGCTAAAAGTAACTGTAGGATTCAAAATCTATTGGAAAAGAAGACAGAAGATTGTAGTAGAATTAGAACAAATTTTTTCATTGATGAAAAATAAATTGCTGAATGTTCTTTGCGTTACATTTTAAAAAGAGTAACAAAGATACTCTGCTTGATACTCACACAATCTTTGTAACTGCATATAATACACATGAATACATAAAAATACATATCCATACATAGATATTTCCATTTAATAACAAATGTATTTTTAGCAAAAGTGGAAAATCTACCTTTGCTGCAGCTTGTGGGAGATCAAATGGAATACGTTGCCTGACTTTGGGAGGCAACTGAGTTAGGACATCATTCTTCAGTCTTCTGATCATTATTTCACTTAAAAGCTGATGTAACTCCTCTAAGTTTGAAGCTCCTCTACAATCCCATTGCCTTCTTTTACCAAAAAACCTGAAAATGATAAATCAATGCAGAGTGTTAACATGAGATCTTCCAAATTCAACAGAAATTCTCAGTACATAATTAATTTTAAAGCACACTATTGGATATGAAAATGTGCTTCAGCTTCCCAGCAGCCACCACTGCCCATCACCTGCACACAATCCTCTGTCTATTCCCAGCTTCCCAAACTTCACTGTCCACAGGAAACAGAAGTTTCAGGTTTAATTTTGGAACTCCTGTTTCAATGGACTAATGAGAAGAATACACCACCATGAGAATAATCTTTATTATATTACAGACAGGAAAGCCATCATGAAAACTGCAAATATCACCATCAATATTCCTTTCTTTCCCTCCCTAAGAATTCCTTCTTAGTTACTGCCAGAGACAGGATTTAAAGCTTAAGCTATCATCTCCAAAAGTAACACTATTTAATGAGCAAGGTTAAACAGAGGAAGAAGGTTTAACATTAAGAAGCTAAAAGCTGAAAAGAGAAAGAATTTATTAACTCAGTTTTCCTTATTCTTTCCTTGCTTTGCTGTTTTTGATGAAATGTTGCAGCAGGAACAGCAGCTTTTCTCTGTCAGCATCACCAGGAGACAATAAAATAATGAACATGACAGATTTGGACAAAAGCCCAGGTAGCATTTTCCAGAGGAGTGTGTTACAAGCATGTAATTTTTATTAAAAGACCAAACAGCCACAACTCCCCCACAACCATTTAGAGATTTCTAAGCCTTATTGACTTTATCAACAGTGCTCTAATTAGCTGAATTAGCTGAATATAATCATTTGGGAAAGGGGCTGAGGGAGTCCCTTCTGCACTGGTGAAGTGGGAATGGCACAGATGGAATTCAGCAACATCTTTTGCTCATATCCCTTCCTGGGTCTATTTATGTGTCTGTCCTTAGAAAGGCCTTCCTCCACCCTCAGCACTGGGGATATGACAGAAATGGCAGGCTAAGCCTCATGGAAATAGTTTGGACTTCATCTTTACAACAGGTGTCTATGGACACCTAAGGAAAAACCACCCCTATTTTCACAGGAAGTGCTGCATAAAATAATCCTGTCAAGTTTATTGCCACAGGATGTTTTGTTCCAGCCAAGTCATGAAGAAAAAGTTATTCAGTGAATGCTTGCCAAACCCTGAACTTGATTTTTATTACATTTATGGTATTCCAAAAATAAGATAATCATCTATGATTGAGTAGCTAACCATGCTGTACCCACGCACACTTGTGGTGTGAAAATTACAGATGCATTCAGTCAAAACACCATGGAAAAAATAGCATTTCTCTGTCTGAAAATTAGACAGTGATCTTCCATGTTATTTGAAGTTAAATACTGATAAAGTGCATATAATGGAGGGAGAAAAACAAGTTTTATGAAAATGAAACCATGTAATTATTATTGTAAAAATTAAATCTAAATGCTAGCCAATTTAGCTGACAAAAATCTGTTATTCTGAATACATGCAGAGTTGTAAATGTGAAATTTTTAGCTAAGACAGTCAGCCTGTGAAATACAGAGACAAGTACTGGACTTTTTTTCCCACCCAAATGTGGTGAGGTAGCAAAAAAACCTGGATCCCATACTAAAGAGAGATATAAATTATTGCATGACCATGAGCTTAAGACTGAGAGTCAAAAACTCCAGTTCTGAAGGTAAAACCTCCACAGCTCATACTAACAACAGTAAATATATAAATAATTTTACTAACAGAATGCTTCAACTTTATTTCAAACTTTAATAGTGTTAATTAATTAATTAGTTTAATCAGTGTCACCCTTTTCCCAATGCTCTTTGATGGGGGAAATGGTAGCTGACCCTGGGTTTCAAGGCAAGATGATGTGACAGAGCAGTAGAGGCACCACCTACTGGTTCTCTCTCTTGGCATGACAAGAAAAATCAAAGACACTGATAAGAATGTCAATAAGCAAGGGCAGTAATACCTGACACGAGCATCACAGTATTTTGTAGCATATTCACTCCAAGTTCCAAACCTCCTTGGAAACAGTGCCTCAATCTGCATGAAGAGCTGCATAAAAAATCAAATAGCAATGGTGAAAAATTAAAAATTGCCTGTGAATGAAAGACTAATCACAAATAATCAATACATGGTTCTTGTGCTAAGTTTACATTTAATATCTGCACAAAAACCACACAGCTTGGGCTGCCTGCAAAAGAAATTCCACAGGACACAGGAGTCCTTAGAGAGGACAGTTGTGGGAAGCCCTCAAAGACCAGAGCACTCAGACCACTGCAACAGCCCTGAGAGCTTGGAAAAGATTCACACTGAACAAGACAACATGGATGAGATGAAGTTATTCCTAAAAATACAGTTTTTATCATTGCCAGGTACATGGGCCTCTGCAAAGCTTCAGTGCAGGTATTGCATGAGTGCTCTGCTTCCTAAAATACATGCAAAACCTACTCAATTCTTAAGTTTTACTTCAAAAAATGGGCAATTTCAATACAGACCAAAAATTTCACAGCTTTTTTTACCTAAGTAGCAGGAGGTAAACACCAGTTTAGATGAGATTAACCAGGAAGAATCCTGCTTTACAAGCTGTTATACTGTCAAACCTCCCTGGCTCCTGAGATCATTTTCTATACATTTAAAGACTTTATATAAAGATTCTGCTTATGACAAAACTGAGTAAAGACATTTAATGCTTTTTATACTCTGCCTTGTAAGCCACTGAAGAACATCAGTATCACTAAGAAAAAAATCTCAAATTATTTTCCATTTGGTCATGAATTTTGATCCCACTGCTGTGGTCAAGGACAGCTTGTATGGAATTTCCTGTGAAGACCTTTAACAATGACACTGGTGTCACTATCCATGCACTGGATAAAGGTTTAACAGCCTCTAACTTCAATTCTTCATCCAGGGTTGGTTGCAATGTCATTGTACAGGAAGTTTTAGTAACTATCCACACACACAAACATAAATATTCATATTACAGTTTTAGGTAAGTACTCTCGATATACCAAGCCCTTTTCCATACCATGGATATCTTCCTCAAGTTATCACCTCTTTGAACAAATTAAATTCATAAAGGGTCTTGGAATAAGTTCTATTTACAGAGTGAGGAATTCTGAAGCATAAAATACTAATTATATAATTCTTTTAAGTTCCCTGAATACAAATCAGCTCTTATATTCCATTTCCCCCCTACATTTGATAAATAAAGGCAGTTATTTATATATTTATATATTTATATAAATCTATACTTTATATATTTATATATTTATATACTTATATAAATATATACTTTATACTTTTATTATATACTTTATTTCTAAAGTCTTGGGTTCAGTATAAAACCCAAGAGGGTTTTTGTTGCCTGTGTCCTCCTCCCTAATTCCATAAGCTGACCTTCCTTCAAAGGAAAATTTGTCATTCTGGATGTGCAACAAGCACAGTCTGTATTTTGTTCCACTTAAGTGAACATAAGGAATATTCAAAAGACAGTGATAAACTTAGGACTGCCTTTGTCAGATGATGAAGTAGAAGATTTAATACAAAAATCTTGTCTACCAAAGACTCTCCTACCCAGGAGAAACAAGCAGTTCTCTTTCAGGCTCTTTATTTTCTATTTCACCCAACAATCAGTCTGTAACATGCAAAATTAATTCCTTACAAGAAACACTGTCTCAAGTTACCTGTGCACAAGCTTGAAACAAGTTTGTAAATCAACAAAAAGACATTTGTTTAGTTTCTTATACTTGTCCTTCTTAAGGTAGCTAGTGCTGCATGTTATTGCATATATTCAACAAAACTGTTCATTTATTACTGATACCATCCTCAAAAACAAAACACAACACATCAAATACCTCTTCAGGCCTTCCTAGAGCAGGAGTTCCAGTGAGGAGAACAGCTCTGAGAGCTTTCTGCACAATTGGCAGTAAAATCTTGCTACGGGTGGCATTTCTGGATTTCATGTAGTGTGACTCATCAATCACAACCACCTTAAAGTTCTGCCTGTACAAAGTGTCCACCAAAGTCTGTGCATCAGATGTTAACAGCCCATACCCCAGAATTGTTACTTTGCTCCTTGATATTCCCCTGAAAGAGAAAATCCACAAGTTTTCTTGGTAAATTTTTATTGTAGAACAACTAATACAGCAGAGAAATTACAAAAAACTAATCTCAGAAGGCATGTATGGCTCCTTTTGGATTGATTGACATGTGGGCTTGTCAGGCTAACAACAACAGCTTTTGGTGTTTAAAACATCTCACACTGATCAACCACACACATTTCATAACCATTTTCAGAAGACACACATTGCATTTCAAAGGAATTTCACTTATCTGGATGCATTGCTTCACCCCCTGCTCCTTTTCAGGGGCATCCCATTGGAAAAATCCACTTTGTGGACAAAAAGTTACACACCAGCCAAGATCTTTATTAGCACCTGAAGTAATAATGTTTCTGTGCAAGCTTTCAACTGCTCTGGGCACAAGAGTCCCCTCAGCAGCAGCCTGAGAGGATTAAGCAGAGTATCCTGAGTATTGGGCACTGTGAAAGCACAGGCTGGGCTGAACCTCACCACCTGGAAAAAGCACTCCTGTCACTGCTGTTACCCAGCTTTTCTGTTCAAACAGAACAAGGAAAATCAAAAAAACACCATGGAATCAGGGAATCAACATGGCACAAGATGAAAAATTAATCTTTAATTGAAAAGGAACTTCTAATAACAAATTTCCAGATGTATACAGGTCCAAGGCATGGATTGATTTTACAATCACTAGGGAGCACTGTGGCCCTTCAGGAGCAGCACAGGCACTCAAAGATCAGACACAAGTCCCCAGGCTGAGGGTCAGAGCTGCTCTGCCCATCTGTCAGACACCAGTGCTCTGCTGGCACCACTTCTGCTTGTTCTTTAGCAGCAAGAGGTGAAGAAACCAGGCAAGCTGAAGTTTCCTTGAGGATTTAAGAGGGAATAAGTAAATGCAGCTACACATGGATGCTCCTGGATATGGAAGGTGCAGTGCTCTGAGCACTTGGCCCTGTGGGCACTGCAGGCTCTGCTGTCACTGCACAGATAAATGTGGCAACCAGGAAAACACAAATTTCCCTAACCCTTTCTGAAAGGTACATTAAAAAAAATTACAAATAAACTTATTTATTTTAGTGGAACCAATTTATTCAAGAAACTTTCATTTTCAAATTTGGCCACAAATTACAAACCTAAACTGACACTTAAGTTATTTTAACCTGTTTTAGTCAAGAAGTTAACACTCAAGCAGTAAACTTAGTTCTTGAAGTTTTGAAGAAAAGCAAAGTATTAAACTGAGAGAAGTCAAAGCTTAACATACGGAAGCAGAATTTAACAAAATGCTGAAACAATTTTGGCAGCTATATTTTTGCATTTTCTTACAAATGCCTAAAACACTTTTTAATGTTAAAATATTAATTAGTTCAACAACAGCCTCACTTATAGCTAGGAAGCCTCCTGGGAGTTAAATGAGCAGAAACCCAAGTTTTCATCTTCCCTTGTTTTTGAATAAAAGTAAGTAATAATGGTTAATGTCTACTCCTTGTCTTAAAATAACACAATTTCAGTTGCTGTCCAATTTCCCCATCATTTTCCTAATCCAGATTTCCCCTTTCTGCATCCAGCACTATGAGCACTGAATGCCTTTTACATAAATACCTTTAAAAAAAAACAACCTAATTTCAATTTCCATGTTCCTGTGATGAACTATTTTTCATCTTTTTTTGACTATCAGTAGAATGAGCCTTTGATGAATCTTTCAAAATGCATTTTCAGTTGGATTTCTGTGGTTACCAGGAAGGTTCCAAGCAGCACATCTTGGCAGTGAAGCAATTTTCTGATATTCCCAGAAAACATGAAGATCAGTCTCCCTCATACAGAAGTTTTAGAACAACATTTAAACATTACCATAAAATCAACCAAGTCATTTACAGCAAAGCAGACAAAAACCACCCTTGCAGTTCAGGGTAATAGGAGAGTTATTCTAATAACACCCAAGATGTAGCTTCTCTGATGAATTCATTAAGTCTAAAGATAGAAAGCGTAGGTCACGATGACCTTTTCAGTTATTTAGGGATTACTTATTCCAACTTACAAATTCTCTCAGCATGCTAAATGGAATTCTAACAGTAATTACTTCCTTATTTTGTAATGTACACCAGAAGTTCTCCAAAAATGTTTTACAGAAGCTAATGAATTCATCAGAGTTGAGAAATAACTGTGTATGTTCAATTTGAGACACACTGAGGTAATCTAATTTTCAGCAGACAAGCATTTGCTACTTTGCAAAAAGCAGATCCCTCAACTTCTAAGAAAATGGGTAACTACTGTAATACAATAACAGAAAACTGGGAGGAGTGGCTGATAGCCCAGAGGGTGTTTCTGATAGCCCAGAGGGTGTTTCTGATAGCCCAGAGCATGGCCCTGCTTGAGCAGGGGGTGGTGAGCAAGCCTTTCTAGAGAAGAGTAACAGACTGCACTCACCCAATATCAGTTTTGTTCTGAATGATGCTAATGTCATCTGGAGAGAGTTCTGGAATCCACTTCTCCATCTCATCCACCCAAGGGTATCTCAGAGAGGAAGGCACTACAATTAGGAGAGGCCATTCATTTTTATAGTAATATGAAATGGCAATTGCTTGAATTGTTTTTCCTAGCCCCATCTGGAAAAAGAAAAGAAAAGAACAACATTAAAACCAGAAATCTCTGCTCAGAAAGCACATTCCATTCAGAAGAGCCCAAAAGAATTTGCAAAGACAGAACCAAATAAAGGAAACCCAGTCAAAGAGCTACTTACATAACATATATTTAACTATGACTCTGTTACCACAGCTCATCTTATATGAAACAAGATTTTTCTAGTTAAATGGATTAATACACGTGCTATATCTGGTTAGCTCATCCAAGTCACAAGAAGCATTTCCATTCATCTCAGAAGATTTTCAGTTCAGGGTCTTAATAGGAGAGACTAAAAAGATCCAACTCTTTAACTTGTTAAGCTACCAAAAACATTTTTAAAAGACTGTGCAAAGGAAAGAAAAATACAGGATGCCTTTTTACAATAACAACAACTCTGTCCTCAATTGCACAGGCAAGTGAAGAACACCTGTGGGAAGAACTCTGGGTTTGACCCAGTGGGACAACAAAAAGAAACTACTGCTCTGATTCAGCAGAGCTGATGGTTTTGCTTTGGCCTGTAACACAGATGAGAAAACCCAGACAGCAAGACTTCAGATGGACAGAGAAGGGGAAGATTCAACAGATTTACATTTAACAGGAAAGTATTTGCTTCATATTGTCAAGGTCAGAACACTCCCACAGGTGAATAACCATGGCAAGAGATGATTGTAAGATTGAGACTTTAGGGTTTTGTTTAAAAAATATCACACCCCCCTCCCCAAGATTTCATCAAAGAATGCAGCAGTTTTCTCTGCTTGTTCACGTGGCAAGAGACAGCTCCCAACTCCTGTGAGAGGAGCAGAGATGGGCCTTAAAATGCCCCCTGCAGGTTTTCCATGGAGTCCAGTGGGTATTTGAGTGATCTGCTGCTATCTAACTACTCACAGCAGTGAGACATAAAACAACAACTTACATCTCCAGCATTGAATCTGAATGGACTGATGGAATGATATAATAAAGAGATTTCCCAAGTACAGAAGAAAACAATGGGTTTTTCTACCATTACTAGAAAGAAAATAATAGGAAAGCTACTGTGATACTCAGTTTTCATTCCAAATTGCCAAGTTTTCATTAAAAATTTCCTGCAAGTTCCCCTTGTGTCACAAGTAGTTCTTAGGTCATCCGAAAACAAAGCCAAGTGAAAAAAACCCAAAAAACAAAAAAGAGAAAACCAACCAAACAACATTAATTTTTAGTTTGCTGCCATGGCTGTGTCCCCAGCTCAGGCTGTGCAGTCCCTGGTGATAATCCAGGCACTGAGGTGAAATGAATATGGAATAAAAGCAGACTCTTGGCATCAGCACACCCAGGGCTCCGTGCAGATCCCAGAGCTGATCAGCAGCTAGGTAACACAATGTGAGAGACTAGAAAAACTGGAGAAAATATTATGGTCTTGGGTTTTGATCTAAACACATCTTCCTCCAGCATGGAAATGGATGATGCTGAAATTTTGGGGAAAAAGTTTTGTCTGTGCCCACTCTGAGAAAAAATGGAAACAGATTTGGAGATCACCTTTCAAAAAATGCTGGTTTTATCTTACTTTAATCCTTACACAGTTACACAACCCAGGGATATGTACAGCAATTCTCTGATCTTGAGTTTTCCTCCATCATTTCTTTTTACATTCAAGCTCACAATACTGATATTTAATTTTACCAACATTTTCTTATTCAGAGAGAGGTCAAAAAGCACAGGATACACATCACTGCATGATACCTGCTCCAGTGCCACACCTACTGTCAGTACAAAATATACCATCTTTATTTGGAACAATTGTATCTTCCAGGACTTTTTATTGCTAACATAATTATGCACAGCTCATTTTCTAGTTCAAGGAGGGAAACAAACTGTTTTAATAAAAAAATAGCTACTGCTGATATTTTGATTTTTCCCAAGCTTCCCTTTTCTCTTCCCCTGAATACTTTTGTATTCTCCACAGCTCCCAGATATTTTGTATTCTATGCCAGGATAGTTTATCTCCAGATGTAATGAGATTTTTATAGTATGAGGAGATGCTTAAGTCCCAATAATCCATCTCCCTCTCCCTCCCAGTGTGTCAAGAAAACCCAAATTAGAACTGTGAGACTGCAACAATTCTCATTTTCAGAAAGGTTTTATACTGACAACACATCAAGAACATTATTACAAAAATGTTTTATCTGTGGGAAGAAATGCTGGACTCAGATTTCCCTAATATGGAATATAATGTATATTTTCAAAGTATGCACACAATGAGTTTTACTATTACTACCTGATCAGTGCACTTTAAAAAAATTAATCTCTGAAAACCATATCTGTTAAAAATCTCCTTGGGCCAGGAATGTCTAATAATACATTAAAAATAGCTCACCATGCAATTATAAAGCATTTTAAAGAAATCAACTGAGTCAGTGTTTTTAAAATGAAACAGTACAGGAGATTTAACCTACAATTGAAAGTAACCTTTAAGTTTTCTCAAGGATTCTTCTAAATTTATGTCAGGTTTCAATTTTTCCCTCACTTAGGTATTTGCAGGATATCTGCTGACTCACAGGAATTAGGATTCTCTCATCACCTTCTGCCCACACCTCTCAAACAAAAGTCACATCTGCACAAAGTGCATTAACACCAGAAACAACAGTGTTAGAGGAACAGGAATATCACTTACCTCATCAGCAATCATACACCTAAATAAGAAACAAAAATGGGGGGAAAAGCAGAAATTAATACTAAATATAATACACAAACCAAGACTTAACAAACTGTTTACTATAAATTTAAATTCTGGATTTACAGAACCAATGAAAGGAAAAAAGGTCCATTCCTCCAGATATCACCTACAAAAAGTGAATTTGGTATGAACTGAAAATAAGTATAACAATTATTCTAAAAATATTTATTCAGTTTCCTGGCATTACTGCAGAACTTGCAGTTGCAAAACTGAATTTCTGCTTAGGTCCAGGAATAGATTAATTGTAATCATAAGAGACACTTCCAGGGCAAGAAGTGTATCTTCAATTCTCTTTTGTCTTTCAGAAACAGCAATGTTTTTGCTGCTTCATGATTAAGGATTATTTATATGTCAGATTGATTTTAAAAATGTGCTTTCCAGAGCTGTCACATTTGCTTTGGAATAGCAGCAGACACTCCCTCTCCCCCACCAATTGTACCAGCTAAAGTATTAGAAAATGAAGTTGATTTTTTGCCCATTTTGGAGTCACTTGGCAGTGCCACTCTGAGTAAAGACAATGACAATTCTGAGTCCCCAGTCATAAATAGTAAACTCTTTTTAGCATATTTACATTTTATAAACATCAAATGCCATCTTTGGCATGAATTTCTTAAAGGTATTTTAACCATTCTGGGATTCTGTAGGTACCCACTGCACCGTGTAACTCAGATACAGAGTTCCCTCCATGAGAAAATGGGAAAGATCTTCCAGGTCTAAATGTCTTTAACAAAATTGAACACAACAAGATACAAGCATCCTGTATTTTGATCCAGAAAAATCTTTTCAAATAATACAGAACTGCTTTTTTAGTGGTAGCTACTCTGAAGTTAGTGTAGCTGGCCAAAAAAAAAAAAAAAAATTGATATTTTCAGAACCACAGTATATTGCTGTTTGCTCACTCTGCCTGCCAGTATAAATTCCAGTGTCTACTCATTTCTGCAGTTTCTTTCAACTGAGGTTAAAAAAATTCAAAATTAATTCTTATACAACTTCATTTTTATAAGCAACAAACTATTTGCAATTGCTCTGCAACTTCCCCCCACAAGCTGGTAGGGATGGAGCAATGAAAACAAAGGCAGAAAATATAACCAAACAAAGCCCCCAAGTCTGCACAGATTTACAAGGGGAAAAAAAAAGGCAGGAAGAGAATTATTTTTAGTGGCAACTCATGATTGTGGGGCCTTCATGTCTGTGATTTGCAGCTGGGCAAAGACATTTATTTGCAGACAACTAACACACAATTCTAATTTAAAAATAATGTCAGTTTTTGCTCAGAGACTGATTTATTTTTCCCATTCAATACTCATTGTTAATTGCCTGAACTGAAGTTTACAAAACAAGCCTTTCTTTTTTGCAGATTCTTTGAGGCCAACTGCTTTCAGGACATTTAATCACGTTTTTAAAAACAGTTTGAAGCCCGACATCAACTGGAATGACAATAACCCACTGTTGCAGTAGCACTCACACAAATGCAGTAAATGAGTGAGAGTACAGCTAACAGCTCCAGAGCAGAGACAGCTCCAGAATAAACCACAGACCTCCTTCAACAATAAAGATTATTTATTGTAAGAATATCAGAGCTGAAGCACAAATAGAGCAATAACCAAGCTGTATCTGGTAGCAAGAAAATGTGGTGAAGAGGACAGGAATGAAAGTATTCCTTGCCAATTCTGCTGATAAATACAGTATTTCTCAGCAAATCAGGCTGAATTTTAGTAGAATTGCATAAATAGTGACATGTTAATTATGCCAGTTCAGACAAACAGTAAAAGTGAGAACAGGTAAGATCCTACTACACTGTTCTTTGGCACAGGTGAACTATTTGGATGCTCCTTCTTCCTTTCAGGATAACAAACAAAAAATGAAGAAATTCAGAGTGATTTACAAATGGCTCTGACAATTAGAAGCTGAATAGCAAATAAAAACCCACCAACTTTAAAAGCATATCAACCACAGGAGCATGTTTTCCATAAAGCCAGATTTCTTCATTAGAGTGAAATGCAGCCACTTAAACACTGCTGAATTATCTGCTGACAAATAAGAAATTGTTCTGTTTTTCTTTTTGCACTCATTTTCAGACTGTACTCATAAAACCTTTGGTGCTATAGAGTATCTCCTGTTTTCATTTCTACTAACTTCCACTGAACATGTCCTTAAGTAAAACTTCTTAAGGAGCAGCAACTAAGTTGATGACTTTAAAATATTTACAGAAACTCATCATTTTGTTGCTGGTAAATGAAGGAAAGTACAAAGTAGCTGCCATCACTTTACCCATAATAACTCTGCAAACAGGTTACATTAAGTGATCAACACAGTTTTATCTTCCCCATTCCTACAGTACCAATAGAAATAAAGCCACAGAAACACCCCTATGCCTAAAGCTGGATATCTCTGGTGGTATTTTGCTATTCACTCTCTTCTCCTGCCCAGTGATGATGCTTTAAGTAGTTGGGATTTTCTTCCTGTACTTGCAATCCATCCATTTCTCAGCATTTAAAATTCGACCAGACACAGCACAGACAGATCAATCAAGTGCACTAAATTGGTTTTAGAGCTCCAGTCAGAGTTATCTGAATGTGTAAAGTCCCCTGTGATGATACAGTTAGTGACATGAATCACTGCCTGGATCCACACTGCTCAGACTCAAATTCCTGAAGTGCTAAGGTTTTTAAATTGCTAATTTATGCCAATTAATTAACATTGACACTCACACTTGATAAAATTTTGCCATGGCACACAAGAGTGAGTTTATGATACAGGTAGAAGTTAATACAAGTAATGTAAGTGGAAATGGAGGATACTGAATTTATTTTATGACCTAATGCATTTTAAAGCATCCATCTGTGTATCTTTCACAGTTTTAAAATAAGAATCCTAAAGATGTCTGCTTAATGTAGTTAAAAAGATAAGAAGCCCAAGTTTTTTTCATTGGATTCTAGGGCAATGAGAAACAGCTTATAGGGGAAGGAAAACCATGAAATGTCTCCAGTTTATAATCACTACTATTAGATTTGAAGTGTAAAGAACTTCCCAGTCTTTACAGCCCACATCACCCAGAACTTACAAGATATCTAACAGTTAGTGCACTAAGCTGCTAAAAAGCAATACTTTACATAATCTTAAAAATGTGCAGCCTCTATTTAAAACAAACTTCAGCATGTTCTATATTACTGCAGTCAGACAAGCTGCCAACATGGACATAAAGGTTCCATGCTGTTAAAAGCAGAAGAAACAGCTCTTCAGCTACATGGAAGGGACAAATATGTATTTTTGTTTCACATATTTTGACTGCAAGAAGACAGACTTCTTGTTCTCTGAAGTTCAATTAGTCATTTCCTCTCAACTGGTAGTTACCCAATCTGAGCTTCATCATTCATATCCCATCTGTTCATATGACACCTCAATAATAGCTCTCTCCAAGAATATAAATCAGAGCCACGATACACAGATTCATATCCTGCTAGAAGCTCAGCCCACATGGTCAAAAGTTTCAGAAAAGCACAGAAAAAAACCCATTTGAGATGTCTCAGTTGCACTTACTCTCAGCAGCAAAGTCCAACCGTGCAAAAAGCACCAGTCAATGGCAAATTCTTTCAGATTCCTTCACATTTAATCTTTAAACGTTCCCCTTCTGCAGAGAGAATCCTGTGGCTTGTGTTTGAACCTCTGTCCATTCATCAAGGAAATCTGCTATTTTTTTCCTAGCAGAGAGCAGCAGAATCTCATTGGGATGCAGTGCACATGCTGCCACAACCTTGCTACTATTCATAACCCTTCTGCAGTGTAGGGTTAGCAATGGCCTTCAGACACAGTAGGATCTTTCACAAAGAGAAGGGAGCCATAGTTTGGGCCTCTACTAGACTGTAACATTTTGAGGTGTATTAGCCTAAAAATAAAACTACATTTTCCTTTTAACAAGCAAACACAAAGAGCTTTGAGTGAGGATGTACCCTGGTGAGTGAACACACCTGCAGACAGCAAGGTCTGCTGTGCTGGTGGCCAAAACCTCACTGCTGTTCACTGAAGAGAACAGATGCAAGCACCTGTTTGTACACAAACCCCACCTTCCTTCTGAATGGAGAGAATCCCACAGTTAAAGGGACCACCCAAAGCTGGATGAGTCAGAACCCCAGAAGCAGACTTGCAGCACTATCAGAATAGGATTGGTACTTGATACCTTGTAAAGGTATTAAACACCACGCCAAGGTGCATTTACACATTCTTCCTACAGCAAACCTTGAAGACAAACCTGAAGCAAGCAAAAAAATTGGTGAAGGAGCTAAGAAAGAGACCCAAAACTCCTGAGAGCGCCCTCTGAAAGCTCTGCCTCCAAAAGAACAGATTTTTCAAACCTCAAAAAACACAGAAAGAGTTCCTGCTTGTGTTGATGTCAAGAAGATTGGAATCAGCTTCGCAAAGCAGAAGGACAAGCAGATCCTTAAAATTTTATGCAGATGAGTTCATTGGAGAAACAGAAGGAAACTGAGGCTAAGCTCATGTGGCATATGTCATAGAGCCACACAAAAATAGTCTGCATCAGAAGGTTAATGCTAACACAGCTTTGTAAAAGGAGTTTCAGGGAAGAACAAACATTAAAATGAAAATAATTTCTATTTCTGCTCGTCTGGGTTACATTCAGGTCACCCCTTTTGAAATGTCAGCACTATTAACCATGCAAACAATACAGCTAAAGTTCCTTATATTAATTATGGCTGCTCCCATAAGGTATTTTTGTAAAGAGAAAGAATCCATTTTGAACTTTGCTCTTGGAGGAATATTGATTAACAACACACTGGAATTAAGGTCTGTACAACCAAGGATCCTACCAGGTCAAACAGCTGGTGTTAGAGGCTTCTTGTAACTACAGAAAAGTATTTGCAATAATATCCTCTCTAGACAGTTGTGCTTCCTTCCATGGTAGACTAAAAACTAAAGGGGTACAGCAATCCAATACATCTGCTGCTTGCTTGTAGGGATAATTTAACTTCTTGATTGATTTTCAGCAGCTATTTATCCAGGAAAAACCACTAAGAACTGCAGGCAGCTTTTTCAGAACAAACTCCTTCCCTTTCAGATGCATTTTCCAAGGCAAACAGTCAAAGCAGTAGCACTTCATTTTTTAAAACACTGAAAAATTTTGTTACTACTCAAGCAAATTAAAGCTGTTTTTTGTTAATGCAGGCTTTGGAACATGTTGTACAGAGGAAGCTCGAGTCTTTCTTTCACTGGTGTGGGTGTCCTGATATTCTTGGGATTCTCACCTACTCATGTGAGTCAGTTTTATATAACACTACAACATATAATTTACCTCCCACTCACAAGCCAACACTTCAGCACTAACATCTTAACCAAGGGTTATTTAAGGAATCTGAACTTAGAACATTTTTATATAAAACTGCGCAAGCAACCATTACATTTGTGTGTCAGTAATCACAGCACAGTCCCAAAACTGGAACAAAGAGAGCTGACTCCCCTGCAAAAATAATCAAGGGTGTTGCATCAAAAATAGTGCTCCAGAAGATGTAAGATAAACCTTACCCTTGCTCCTGAACTACACTAGGTATTTAAAAAACCCCTAAGTAATAAAACTTGGATTTAAGATAAGATGCACTAAATTGCCACATCTGCATTGTTAATGATTCTGAAAAGGAGCATAGAGGAGAATGGTTGTGCTGTCTTATGCTTTTCTCCAACACTCCTCTATGTGTGACTGAAAAACCCACCTAAAACGTTTTCTTAGTATTTGAAAGCTCTCAGACTACATGTTCTGGTATTGTAGCTTTGGCAAAGATGTGTGGAATAACACATAACAAAGGGGCCAAGTTGAAGGTTAAGCTCAGACACATCAACAGGTTTTTAGAATATGTTAATGGAACTGTTAAGTGAGAAAAACCTCCAGCCAAGAAGACACCCAACAGTGATAATGAAAACTCCTCATCTATTCAGTCACTGGCTTCAGAGACAAAAGGGTTCAGCAGCTGACTCAATGCAAGAAAACAGAGTCACTTCAACTAATTTCAGGTACTGATAATCGAGGCTGCAAATGTTAACCTTGCTGTTAACTGGCACGACTGAAACACCTGAGAGCAGCAGCAGAAGCCTTCCTCAGTATGCAGTCTGCTGGCTTCCAGTGAAATGTAAACACTTACCACTACTGCCCCAATAAACTCTGCATTCCCTGGTGACCTGGGGCAGTTTTCCCTCGTGCCAAAGTTCCTCCTTTCCTCCCAACTCGCATTAAGTCAGTCAGAATGTGACTCACACTCGTTCAAGACCTGACTTCTATTCACTCTCATGGAAGGGACTTGTGTGACACTCAGAAGTGCTCCCTCCCCCTTGTCCTCTCCTGGGGGCTGTGGTTAAACACCAGCTCCTCATCGTGGATTCCCACACTGCAAACTTTCCCTGCACACAGCTAACACCACTTCATTTCCCCTTTCCTCTCCCTCTAGCTCTGTTCACAACCTACCACCCACACTTGTAGCCTTTACCTCTCTTGGTTCTCCTCTTCCATTCTAACAAATTGTGCCCTGCATTTCTAAAATCTGCATTTTCTTCTCTATTGCTGCTGCTACATGTCCACATTTAAACCCAGGTAAATTCTCATATTTCTGCCATTGGGTTTTTTCTGTTCTTAAGTCTTCTTTTTTTCTTTTTCACCCCACATAGTTCCTCTCCTGAATTATATCCTAGATTCACTTACTGACAATGCATTTTTTGTTCTATTTGAATTGCTTCCCAGTTCCTCCAGCATCACTTCCAAACAAGCCTCCCTGGCTAGGAAAGCTCTGCAGAATTTGGCTCAGTCTCTCATTCATACTTCCTGCATCTGAACCTCATTCTGTGAACTAGCATCTTCATTTATTCATCCCTCTCTTCCTTGGCACTTCTCAAATGTGAGATGTACTCTGAATCGTTACAAACCAATGTCTCAAAAAAATGAAATGTATTAACTCTGTTTGATCCTCTCCACATTCACTGAATAACCATCCCGTTCTTGTTCCCCAGAGCTGATTTCTGTGCTTTGTTCTCTAAGACTGGAGATAACTGCTCACCTGTTATAATGCAGGTTTAAGGACCCACATTTATCACAAAATGGTGATAATTTTGTACATCTGAGTTGCATAAAAGATGATTTCTTTCTTACTCTAGCAAGAAACTTATGCCTTGTTTCAAACAGCTCTTTCAGGCTATCTAACTACAAACTACTGAGACTAGAGACAGAAATCAAAAAAAATTACAATTCATTTTGTTCCAATCTGATCTCTCAAGTTCTACAAATAATGGATTCACTTGTGCTTGTGCAAGACACCAAGTACAAATTAAAATAAAAGAAATATTCACAGCCATGTTTAAAAAAAAACCAAATGTGAAGGTAATGTCTTTTTCTAACAGGCAAATTTAAGTAATTTGGCTTTTACTGAAGTCAGTATGACTGGGAAAAATTCAACACCAGCCTGTAAAGTATTTTTGTAAGTGTTCTTTTAAACCATGCAGCTGAGTCTGAAAAAAAAAATGAGATAATGGTAAAAAGCAGTTGGTCTTGCATTTGATCACAACATTGACTTGCAGAAACCTATGACCTTTCAAACAAAGGACAGAAAAATTAGATATAGATGGTAAGAGATATATAGACATGCAACTAGGCTTAGTGCTTCAAAATGGAATTGAAAGACAAATCTGTTCTCTTATTCATAGCTACTATCAAAGATAAGAAACTGAAGAATAGAAATACACTGGAAGAGCAAATCAATCAGTAATCATGGATCAAAAATAGTCAAGATAAAAGCAAAGTAAAAGAAAAGCTCTGGTAACTTAAAAAGGCAATACAAGACAGAAAGGAACAATTGCATCGTACAGAAGGAGAAAGAAAGATTAATAGACAACATAAAACCCAGAGAAGCATAAAACTGAGAAGCAAACTCAGTAATGATGACAAAAATAAGAGTGAAAGTGAAAAGTAGTTATAGAAAAGTGTAAAACAGAAGGGCTCACTGCTCTAGCACAAACTAAAATGTGCATGGGAGTGCATGGACTGAACATATTTCCCATATTCCATCAGCTTCCAAAATCTAAAACTGTAACTCCCCTTAGACACCCAACTCAAATGGAAATTATACCTTTCATACTACTCAGTGGATAATGCAGCCTAGAAAGGTAAAGGACTTTGTGTAGAAATTTTATGCCCAGAAAGAAATTCTTATGTGTGCATAAGAATTTAAATAGGACATATCAGAAATTCCTCACCCTACAAAGGGCTGTGCCTGGGAATTTCAAACATTTCTATTTTCTTCCTGCCCAAAAGCTGCCACTTCTGTGGTCCAAACCCCCAGCAGACTGTGTATGCTGTGCCTCTCTAGTGAACAATCTTTCAGCTGTGCTCATAAACTTTGAGGAAATTATGATTTGAACCTTTGGGTTTTTGGTCTGCTTTGAGGATGGAAGAGGGGGGAATTAATTTCTACAAAGACTGATAATTTTTGAAGCAAAACTCTGTTTTAATTAATAAAGAATTAACTATGTATTCCTCCTGTGCAACTTGCCAGAGATCAGAGACACTGTCAATGGGAAAAAATAGTATTTTAAAGTGCAGTCAACTGACTCAATATTATAACAGAGGACATTTACACTCTATTCTTTAATGATTTCACTGCCATAATGGTTCTCTGTAGCCCATTATCCAAAAAAAATTAAACACTATAAAACTTTTTCTTACTCTAGATAGGGACTGCCTAACAAATAATTGTTCTTGCATTGAAACTGATGGCTCTTTATGGCAGATGTGAACTCTGTATATCCTGGTATTGCCATCCATGGTCATTTACTGTGTCTAACAGCATTAGGCCAGAATGTATGGGAAATTAAAAATCACATGCTCCTGAGTATAAGTTAATGTATTACCCCTCAAACTCACAGAGGAAACAAGATCACCCCAGTAAAACAGTCTGAGCACACAATTGTAATGGAAAAGCTTGTTTATGGGTGGTAAATATCTCCAAGTCCTCTTTTGCATCCACCTTAAACAAACTGCTCTGCCAACATGCCCAGAAAGAAATATATCTGTGTGTCTGAAGGCATCTTTTACACAGACCATCCACCAGACAAGCAGTGCTAAATAATGATGCTTGCAAATCACATGCTGACAGCTTTTATTACAAACCTTGATAAAGCATTTAGTGCTATCCAGTAGCATGAGAGCTAAATTTCAAACAACAGAATGCCCCTTTTACAGTGTATTCAGGTGAATAAATTGCTTGTATTACTAGACAGACATCACACACTTCTGTAAGGAGAGGATATAAAACAAGAATACAGGAAAAGAATTGTGACTTTCCAAGCATGACATTAGTGAACAGCAGCACTAAAAATCAGTATATTCAAAGAGCAATGTGAGCTCAAATGAGATTGAAATACAATCCTTATCAACACTATTGGGTCACTTGCCCATGTATCTCTGTATCTTGGATATTTTACCCAAGCTTCCACCACTTCTTCCAGAGCATCTTTGACACTGCCACCTCTTCACCAACACCTGGTGACCCCTCAGTTCTACCCTGAGCTCTTAGGAAATGGGGATTTGTCCACATCTGCCCAAACATGACTAAGAAGCAGCAGAGAACAGAGAAGTGCTCACTTCCACCTCCCAACAGCACACACACATCTGACCCCAGCAACACTCAGGATTTCCTAAGCCTCTTGCTAACATGTCACATTCCCAGAAGGGACAAGTTGGTTGGTTTTTATTTAAGAGACAGTTTAAAGCACACAGAAGTAAATAAATAAATACATATTATTGCTGGTTTTAAAAGTAACTTACACCTTCACTGAAAAGAAAATCATAAAAATAAAACAGTCTTCATGGATGTAAGTTGTGTGCACCCAGCTTTTCTGCACCTTAATGTCTGAGGCTACAAATAAAGACAATAAATTGTATCCATCCCTAGGCAGCCATTCCAAAGTGCATCTCTGAAGAATGATCTCTAGTAAGGAATAAGCAGCCAGTCACTTATTTACCTTTAAGGCATGTTTGTGAGATAAAAGGTATGTTATTATGTTGAAGCACACACTGTCTTCTTGGCTCTAGAATTGTCATTTCCTAGACCAGAGTTAGGCAGCCTCTGTTAGATGAGGTAATGCCTTTGGAGCACCTACTGGAAAAGCCTTTGATTCATTTACCAATGCATCAAAAATACAAACCACAACAGCATATTTATTTCATGCTTTGGGAACAGACAAGGGAATTAATAGCTCACTCCCAGCCCCTTCCATGCAAAAAATAAGAGCTTGTTCTAATAATAAGTCCCTTTTCATGCTGGGTTGCTTGTCTAATCTAAGATGATATTAATTGAATCTGTTCAGCCAACACTTGCTCTACACCAGTTTCCCACCACTGCAGCAAAGCATGGAGTAAGTGATGCCTGTGAAGGGAGTGCAGAGCCTGGGGGAAGAAGAAAGATGAGCAGAGATGCACACACTGCTCACTTCAACTCCTAGGCTTATATATTTTTTAAAATTAGAAAAGACACTTCCACAGCAAATATACCACTGGGAGCACTGAAAGAAGGTTTAAATCATTATGGAGCACACAAAAGTTGTGTGAGGCAAGGGCTGACAAACTAATAAGAAAACTCAGCTGCAAGCACCAGAGGTTCTTGTTCTCTGTTTTGGGGCAGGAAGAGAAATAGATCTGCATGAGCAAGGGACAGATTTAAACAATACTCCTTGGGAAAGCTTGACTTAACACATTTTACTTTGGATAGAAGCTGGCTGAGGGTGTGCACACAATTCCTCAGTGTGACCCAGCCTACACACAGAATTTGCTGTGCCAAGCAATGAGATTTCTTGCAGCCATGATGAACATTGTTTCATATGCATGCCACAAGAAAACCATCACTGCTGGGTTAGGCAAACATCCTGTTAGTGAAAGACTTAAAGAGAAAACCTACCATAAACCCTAATGAAAAGAAATAAAATTCCTTCCTTGACAGAGAGTCATTAGACCAGGTATTGCAAACATTTTTGAATACTTATTGCAGGCAATTGTTACTACTTCAACAAAAAGAAGAAACATCTGATAAAAATTTATTCAGTCCTACAGTTAAGCTGCTTCCCAAGGAACCTCTATATTTATTATACAATGACCTGTAAAAGATCATGCCACTTTCAAATCCACCCATTAGCCTACACTAATTAAATGTGAAGTTTCTTTAATTTTACCAGCTTCTGTTATTTCACTATTTGTATATACCAATACACACCTCAATTGCACATTCTGTGGCAGCCAAAGGCTTTGGATTTGTTAAATTCAACCCTAAGACAGGCTTTGCTGTCCATTCCACCAAAGTCTCAGGCAGTTATTGAAATGATATCCACTCATGCTCAGTCTGTGCAGCAAGGATTTGGCTGGTGGTCACAGAGCAGCTAATGCCAATCCAGCACAAAGCATGTCAAAGCTCAGGCTTTCATGGGAAGGGCTGGACTCATCCCTCTGCTCTGCCACTGAAACCAGCAGCACAAAACAGATGGTTTGTTCATTCCCTGAGACAGCAGAGCTAAAGGGTTTTGGGCAAAGGAACAGAATCAGAGTGAGAAAATTCAGATATTTTAATTGATTAAAAGTTCCATGTAATTCCAAGAACTGCTGATAAATATTTCCTTTCCAATTTTTCACCTGTAGAGGAAAAGATGCACGTTTCCTTTCCCCTGAAAATAATCACAAACATCAGCAAGCAACCCCCTCAGGCCCTAAGCCTCTCCTTCTCTGCTGGAACCCTGGAAGCAAGATGCTGAAATAATCAGGAACTAATTTCATCCATCTTTCCCACACAGAATACAGTAATTCCATTTGTGCCAGACCTCCCTAACATCTTTTCTTTCCAAAACAACAGCACACAGTAGTTTCACAGCTTTAGGCTGCCATTGCCCACATTTCCTAAAATTTATTAATGTAGAAATAGAATTTCCCCCTCTCCTTTTTGACCCTGTCACTCAGTAACAGCCTCTTACTCAGCAAAGTCTTTCCAGCCTCTGCTGCACAGACCGTGTTTTTTGATTTAGCAGGTACTTATTTGTTGAATTTCTACTCCATCAGCTGCTGCACTGGCTGGCTGAGAACCCTGCAAGGCTTCTCCTGCTCTGCTGCTGCAGCTCAGTGAGCTCCAGAACACCCTGATCACACTCCAGAATTGTATTTAAAATAGAAAACCACAGAGATGCATCAGGATCTGTTAGTCATTCCCTTAACAGCTCTATCATGCCATTAAGAACTAAAGAATCAAATGTGAATTAACTTATTTCAGGAATTCTCTATTAACATAACAAAAATGATGGTCCTACTGACATCAACCTCCTTTCACATGAGAACTTTGATACAATTCCCTTTTGCATAATGCATTATTAAACATTTCTCCATCCTCTGTGGAAAAAAACCCCACAACTCCTTTTAAACCATGTTACATTCCAGTTTGTGAAAGATTTCTCTAACATAACTCACCTAAGACTGCTGGTAATGATAAAATAATTAGGGTTTACCCAAAGTAATTGTTTTTAGCATGTGTACAGTAAGTTGAACACAATAATTTTACCTGCCATTTCTCTGAAGTGCAAATATGATGCCCTTTTCCTGAAAAGGAAGCAGCTTCTTTCTCAGTCTTTCAGGTAGGAAGGACAGCTGAGCATCAACATCCTCTGAGTGAGAAGCTTTGAGTGAAGGCGTTTCCTGGAGAGCTTTGGCCATGCTGAACCAGAGGGGAACAAAAGAGAAAGATGATCTCTTACCTACATGGCAGAATAAAGAAGGAAGCTTGATGGAACAATACTCATCACTTCATCTTGAAACAATCAATATCTGCACAACTTTCCTTGAGTTGTGAGAATTCTCTCTGGAAAGCATAAAATTGAGCAGGTGCTGGAGGAAGAGTCCCTCACCTCAGTATCCACAAAATATTCCAACTATTGCAGGATGAAGAGGGCAGCAGGCATCTTTTCCTTCACACCATGAAATTATTATTTTAGCACACACCCTAGTCATGAATGGAAGTTATTTGCCATTCAAATCCAGTTTACTCATGGACACTGAAATACAACTCTTAGCAAACATTTTTCAGAAGAGTTCCAGGAGCATGAGGCAATGAGGGAAGAATAGTGAATTTAAATTTAAAATACTGACCAACACACAAAAGCTGGGACATAAGCTCTGTAGGGACAGCAGCAATTGTGCCCCCCATTTTCCTCAGTGGAACCTTTGGTGTACCTTTACAGAAACAGTATTCCTGTACCCTGGGCCTCTGGAACATGCAGCAGCAGAGGAAAGTCCTGTGATGAGTACCAGGCTCTCTCATGCACATCCACTACAGAGCTTTGCCTAACAGAGGATGGAAAGCCCCAGTGTGCCCAAGACAAGCATTTCCCAGAAAAAAATTCATAAAGCTGCAGTAAATAAATACCTGCTTCTGCTCTCAGTTGAGCAAACACAAATGTTTCAGTCCTAACTGTTGGGAAAACAACCAGAATCACTTCAGGTCTATCACAATATTTTCCACCGAGTATTTTTTTCCTTTAAAAGTTGATTAAGGTAAGGTATTTCAAGACTGCTGGCAAACAAACAAAAACTAAACATTTTTATAGAGCCAAGCTTCAACAATGCTGCAGGATTGGTGGGCCCAGCAAAGCTGTTCAACACCCAGTCCTGAGATTCACCTCTAAAGAAAATTTGTGACTCATTTCTGTACCAATCTTCCATTCCATAAATGCAGAGATAATGGTGTACTTGTGATCAGCTCTCTTCATAGCTTGTTGTGAGTGACAACATGAGAATGAAATGTTAACATAATTAACTTTCTGTTGAAGGAGATCATGACAAGATCCTTGCACTGAAACACTGAATTGGAACCATGCAGTTTGAGGAGAATAAATCTGAATTAGAGGAGGCACATGAGTCATCAGCACACAGCAATACTACCACAAAAAATGTTTCTGCATCAGTCATTAACAAGGGTAAAACTGACTTTGCAGATCTTAGAAAGCAGCAGAACAGAAAGCTCTAAGGACCAGATATGTACAAGTCTTTGTTTAATTTTTTTCTCCAGGGGAATGATTGTATAAATGAATGGTGAATAATTAAAGACTAGGTGAGTAATTAAAGAACAATAAACCTAAAAGGTTTGTGTGGACACCTTGCTTTTCATTCAGAGACCTCATTCAGCTGCACAAGTTTCATGAGTTAAACTCAAACTCTGGAGTATTTATTGAAGTGTTTTAAAGGAAATCAGGGATGAAATAGCTGAATTACTAAACCCAGTAACTATTAATCTAAAACTGCTTAACTATCTCAGGACTAGATAGTGGTAAATGATCCCAGCTTTTAAAGCAGGGATGAGGAAGATTCATGGACCTACATCATGATTCATTCACAGGGCATAAAAAACCAGTGAAAAATTATGAAGAACCATGAACACCAGGATAAATGCATTTATTTGGTGGGAGTCACCCTGTGTTTTGTAAAAGTGATTCCCATTTAGCCAGTTTGATGAAATTTTTTTGAAAGGGCTCTACAACAATGTACCTATAAACCATTTGATGCAGTCCAATTCCCATTACTTTTCAAAACTGAATTAAAACAGAATAAATTTTATGAACATATTTGTACAGTAACTATAATTCCCAGGAAAACTTTTGAGAAAGTCTCTCAAACTTCCAAGAAAACCGAACTGCCATATAAAAAAATTGCATTGGAACTTTTTTAAAATTCAAGCAACCAGACAGTTCATTTATGAGAGAAACAACATCAGCAGTATTTCCAAGTAATCTGCTCCAAATTCTATCATGTTCAATCAATCATAAATGATCTGGGAAAGTCAGTAGCTGCTGAGTGATGAGGGCAGTGCAAATAATAAAATAAAATTTGACAGAAAACCCAAACTTGAATTTCATTCTAATCACTGCTACTGTTATACTGCATTTCACTCTAGGCCCTTACCCTTCCAGAGGCAGAAAGTGACACCCAGCCTGCTGAGGATATTAACCCTGGGGTGTTTCTTTATTGAAAAGTTGGGTGTAAGACTGATGACAAGTTCAAGGACTACTTTAAGTTTTCCAATAGCTGTTTGTCAACACAAGCTGATTACATAAGATAAACCCACTGCTTATTTTTACAAGCCACTAAGTTTAGCCCTTTAATGCAGATCAGCAGCACATGCCTAAGACAAATGAGTCTTTCCACTAAAGGTTTTGCTTCATAAATTTCCCCTTGATGGACTTAACTGCTCCATGACTGCATGTTCAATAAAACTCAATAGGGAATTCAAGGCTCTAAGAACATCTTGGTGGATTGATTAGTCAGCTATTTCACAGAATCACAGAACTGTCTGGGTTGGAAGGGACTTCTGGAGATCATCCCATCCAAACCCCCTGCAGCAGGCGACACAGGAAGGCATCCAGGTGGCTTTGGAATGTCTCCAGAGAGGGAAAATCCACGAGCTCTCTGGGCAGCTGCTCTAGTGCCCTGCCACTCTTGTAAAGAAGTTCTCCCTCATGCCGAGGTGGAATTTGTGTTTTTATAGCCATTGCTCCTCACCCTGTTGATGGGCACCGCTGAAAACAGTCTGATACCATCCCCTTGGCACCAACTTTGAGATATTAATGTGCATTAATATCTTCTCCGGACTAAACAGGCCCTGCTCTTGAAGTCTTTCCTCATTAGGGAGATGCTCCAGACCGCTCATCACCTTTGTGGTCTCTGTTGGACCGTCTCCAGTAGCTCCTTGTCTTTCTTGTTCGGAGGAGCCACCAGTGGAATAATAAAGAATTGAAAATCTACCCATCAGGACACAGCATTTTAAAGAACACTACAAGAGAAAGCAATTAGATGGAGCAAAGGACATCACACAGGATAGAGCAGTTTTTCCACAGGCCGCTGTACCGTGCTGGAGGGAAGCGCACACCTCAATACCTCCCTGGGGGCAAGCTCTTTATTTTACTTACGCAAATCCCTGCAGCTGCAATCGCAGAAATACCTGAGCGCACGACGCGACGAGCCAGCAGCAGCAACCGCAAGAAGTGAAACCTGTCACAAAACACGGGCTGGGGACAAACAGGAGTCACCCGGCAGCTGGTCCCCGGCTGGCGACCGACCCCGAGCGCGTTCCCGCCCGGGCCGCCCCTCACGGCCGCGGGCTCCGCGCTCGAACGGCCGCCGGGAAGTGACGCATGACCAGGGGTCACGGACGGGAAGCGCTTTTGGGCCCGCGGACCGCTTTTCCCTTATTTTTTTCTGTCTTCCCCGTCCTTCTCGCCCCTGGCACCGCTTCCCCAGGAGCGAGTTGTTAAAAATCATCTTGCCGCCACGCCGTGCCTCCCGCCGGCCCCTGATCCGCTGGAGCGGGCGGGCTGAGGGAGCCGAGGGGCGGGAAGGGGGAAGAGGGCTGGGAATGGAGGAAGGCGAGGATGGCGCTAAGGGCCGGGCTGGACGGGGCAGTGCCGCCGGCTCTCGGGGTTGGGAAGAGCGGTGAAAGCCAGGACGAGGGGCCGGAGAGGCGACAGGTTGCGCGGGCAAGCCCGGACTACAGCTCCCAGGCTGCCCCGCCAGGGTGCGGGCGCCGTGCGGCTGCGGGAGCGCTGGCGCGGGAACCCACGGGACCGAGGAGCTGCTGCGCGGGATACACTCTGCTCCCGGGAGCAGGGGAGCGGCTTAGAACACGGGTGAAGGGAAAGCGGCCGGGGCAGGGAGCGGAGGCCGCCCAAACGCCACACTGCCACAGCCGCGGGATCGCTCCGTCCGCCCGCGGCCATGGGCTGCACGCAGGAGGCGGGCCTTGGGGTGCCGGTGCGCCGCTCTTACTGGTGCTCACGGCTGTCTGTCAAGGCGGCCGTGCCCTCCGATTGGCCGCCGCCTTCCGGGCGGGCTCGGCTTCGCGTAAGCGCCGAGCGGCACCACTCCGCGGCAGCGCCGGGGGGAGGGCGCCGCGAAGCTTATTGTCCCATGCGGCCGTCCATCATTAGCGCTCCGCGCAGCCATTGGTTGCGGCAGTCCGGGGGGCTGGGCCTCTCTCCCCGCCGCGTCAGCAGCAGGAGGAACCCGGGCGGCGCTCGGCGGTGGGTTCGGCGCCCCTCGTGTGTGAGGAGCCGCCACCCGCCGGGCGCGGTGTCCCGGGAAGGAGCCCGGGAAGGAGTCCGGGAAGGAGCGCTCCGGCCCGGTGAGGAGCACGGGATGCCTCAGAGGAAGGCGCTCACGCGGGAGGGGGTAGCAGTGCGCTGAGGGAGGAGGGGGGGCCGCGCCCGCAGTGCGCAGAGCGGGGGCAGCGCTGAGGGAGGGGGGGCGCGGTCGCGGGGCCGGTGGGTGCAGCCGGGGGTCGCGGTCCGGCGGGGCCAGCCCGGCCCTTCCCCTTCCCTAATATAGCCAGGGCTGGCCGGAGTGGGGCACAGGGCTCTTCATTTATTATGTTTTCATTTTCTTAAAAATTTCTGCCGCACGTTGGATAATTTTGCTTGTGGGTATATCTGCCATATTATAGTGTAAAGTGTAAGTGGACTCGGGAGCAAACTACGTCACAGTCTGGTTTTTACCATCTCTTTTAAAAACGTTTTAAAATGAGTTTTCAGCACCGAAGAAGGGTTTCACTTTATGAGGAAGATGGAACGAGATAGAAAAAGAAGTGAAGAATAGCTGTTTCTTACATGGGGTCTAAGAATTATTCAGATTATTCACGTGAAGAGATTTGCACACATCCTGCATGGTGGATTTGTGTGATGTCCATAGAAAGCTGGATTAGGAGGGCGGTGGAAAAAAAAACCCAAGAAGAGTGGTGCACGCTTTGCTTGAGAGTGCATTGCCACATAGTACAATCTACCACAGTGTTATCTTGGAGTGGTTTTGCTGATAGTCTTAATTTTAAATTTTGATGCCCCTTTCGCATTGACCTGAAACCGAAGAGACCTTGTGTGCCCAGAGCAGAATAGGAAATGTGTTGGGGTTTTTTCTCTTGCGGTGTCTGACACTGGCCTTTTTTCACTGAGGCATTAACCTGCAGTTTTTAATGGGATTGCTTTCTCATGTCTTGTCTTCCACAAGGAGTAATGTATTTGAGACATGCTTTTTGGCTGAATATTAAGCAGCAGTTTTACAGGGCAGTATGTCTTGTGAATGTTAGATTAGGAATATTTATTTACTGTTGAAGTGAAAGGTAAAATGAATGTCTGATTATTTTTCAAAATGTTTTGTTCAGATAATTTGCTATTCAGGAGAAATAAATGGAAACACATTTTCTTTGACAGTTTTCCACTGGCTTAGCATGCAGCTGATATTAAGCCTTTGTTTTACAGTAAGTACTGTGATGTCAAGGGTTTGAATATTTTGTAGAAATTAAGTGACTTATTGCTTGTACTCCCCAATTTACCGAAGTCCCAATGGCAAAAATAACGTTAAGATTTGTGTTCATTCAAATCTTGGGAGATCAGAAATGTAGTACTTGTAACTGCACTGGTTGGCCACTCTTTATTTTAGAAAACTGTAAACTGGAATCAAGATCAACTAGTCCTTTTCTCGTGAGTGAAAGCAGATTTGACTAAATATCAGGAATTTTGAGGAGTGTGCAGTGTACTGGGTTAGGTTTCTCAGCAGTGCTCCAGAAACTGTTTATTAAAGATTTGGGAAGGGTCAGCCACTAAATCTGCTGCAGTGGTTGTCTGTCTGTATTTTAATTTTGTATGTTAAGAGGAATAAAGGAAAAGTTGAGGAGACTGGTACTACTACTTGGCTCTTTCTCTTCTTAAACACAATTCTGCCTCTGCCTTTTTTTCTTCTTTTAACTTAGGTTAAGTTTTGGCTTTCATTTGTTCTCCAAGTTCAGTGTATTTGTCTTACACCATAGTCTTTATTTTGTATTGCTTGCTAAAATCTGTCCGTGAAACTGCTTCAAAGCAGCGCAATGGTTTAGGTCAAGTCTAAAAAGTCTAAAAATGCCGTGGGTTTGGGGTTTATTCAGTTAAAAGGTGCTGCCCCTTTCCTGCAGTGGCCTCTGTTAATTCATGTCTTGGTATCGCCTATTTGGCAAATCTACTTCTCCCCAGAGTTAATTTGACTAAGAGATGTAGAACCACATCTTTTTAAATACCTTTAAGTGTTTAAAGTTTCAAGATGCTGTGTTCCAGGCTTTTAAAAGTAATCGATACAGTTGCATTTTTTGGACACTTTGGGGAAAATCGACCTTTTGACACCACGTTTTCTGGGAGTTGTCAGCTAATGGAGCAACGTAAACTTTGAATTGGCTATAATGTGGCATGAAGTCCATTTGATAAAAATCTTTTAAATATATCGACAGCACGGTTCCGATTTGGTGAGGTGGACAGTTCTAATCACTAACTTTTATTACCTGGATAAAAATATGAACCACCTTGGGTGTCCTGATTAGTTGAAGTGATCAGCATCTGAAATTCTTCAGGGTGCTCGGATTCTCGTTTCAGAGATACGAAGAGAGTTCAGCAGTGAATACAAAGTGCTGTAATTCATGGGTGTGACAGCTAAGGAGCTTTCCATAGGAGTGGGAGAATATCCTGTAATCCTGGCCGGGCTCGGGGTCTGCGGGCAGAGGTGTGGAGCCCACTCGGGCTTTTGGTGGCAGTTTTGTCACCTGGGAATGGCCAGCTGGGAATGACCCAGGGGGGTCTGTTAAACGCTGCATTCCTCACTGAGCCTTTTAGTGATGGAAAGAGGAGTCGTTTGGCAGTGCAAGACCGGAATAATGAGGTCGTTCACACCTTACTCTTCAGGCAGGAACAATCAATGTGACTCCTTAATGGGGTGCTTACTCTGCCTGATAGGTGGCGTCTATGGGAGCCCATTAAAGTTGGGGTTTTTGGTTCTTGGTGTGTCCTCCTGGACTTTTCTTTGAGGAGGGAAATGAATGTGCTGTGTAACACAGTGTTAAGGGATTTTGGAAAGTGGTGTTGGAATGATCTGAGTCTGGGAGATGGTAAGTCAGCAACAGATTATGATCAAATATTGTTGGGAAAATGGCACTTTGGGCCTGCCAATAATCTTATTTTGATTTCATAACTTGCTGAAGGACTGTTTTAGAGGAAATAATGTCTGGAAACAGAATTATGAAGGGCAGCAGCCTTAATTACAGAGCAGCCTGCACTGCTACTCTTGTGCATAAAGTCTCCTGCAGTTTAATGTATTATGAGAATCCTGTCAACGTGTCATTTTTTGATATGCACTTTTCTCCAATCTATAGAATTACATTTCCAAGAATATTTGGTTGTTGTGTGTTGGGATCCAGACTGCTGAAGCGAAGTGTAGCTTTGAGATGGCTGTGGGATGCTTATTCCAGGGTTTCTTTTCTACTCCTTATCTCGGATCTCTGTAGGAAATGGGGCATTGCCTCTGAGCAGCCGTTGGTTTCTGCAGAAACAATTAGATACTACATTGTTCACCTGTCTTTTTTCGTCTGCTGCTGAATTTTTGGTCTTTACTCTCCTTCCCAACATCAGTTCTTATTATTCTTTAATCTGTAACTTGCATTTGTGCATAAAATGGTATTCTGCCCCTTATTTAGCACTCTTAACTTTTCTGCCTCCTCCTCAGGTTTGTTAGTGTGTGCTGCCATGTGTGAAAGGTTTTCGTCCAGTTGTGTGTAAAATGGTCTGAAGGCTGAAGCTTGTCAGGACAAATGTCATAAAATACCTTTAAAGCTGTGACTACATAGCATAGCAGAGTTGCTCCTTCTTTTTGAAAGCATAGTTTTGGATAACTTGCATCTCTGAGTCAAAAACATAACCTCTAAAAGGCATAAAGATAGAAGATATCAGCACTGGATTTGGTTTACCAAAAATCCAGTCCTGACTTTTGTACTTTGGTAGAAAATGTTCTGTATAATTGGTTAGCACTTAACCTACCACAGTCCTTGTAAGAATTGCTCCCAGCCAGCTGAGGTGTGATAGGTTGCTGTAGGTGTCCAACTAAAGCATTTAAATTTATGTTAAGTGAAGCAAGACATGAATAGATGCAGTCCTTGCGATACCTGCTGCTGTGAGAGGCCACCGTGGTGCCATATCCTTGGCTTTTTGTTCCTGCTCTCTGCCCCTCCCCTGCTCTGTTCAATGAGCTGTGGCTGGGAGCACTTTCCAGACTTCTAGCTGTGTACGATGTGGGTCTCTTCTTCTGTCAAACTGAGGCGTCTGTCGGGAGCCTTGGAGGAGCAGTTTCACTGGCAGATGGGGGAAATGGAGACTGGAAGTGAGATCAGTGACTTCTTTAGTGCAGCTGAGTCTGGAAAAGGCTCTTGGTGTGCAGCTGGTGAGTGAAGTTCCAGCCAATTCGGGTGCTTCTGGCAGCAGCAGATTGAGGAGTGTTCTCACAGTTCTTTCTCCTGTCAGAGCTTTGGGCATCAGAACCTCCTGCTGCTGCTGCTGAGAACTGGGAGCACTTGCATCAGTGACCAGTGAGGGATCCACAGGCAGATTTCCATCTGTTTCCATGGTCTAAGTGAACTGGGAAGAATTTGCTATGTTCCTGTGGAGATGCAGCAGGAGTTTTGAGAGGCACTGGAAAATTGCAGGCTTAGATCAAATGTTCAGGTTTTGTACTCAAATGAGGCAGCAGCAAAATGAGTAAATCAGTCTGTGGGGAATTCTTGTCCATGTTGTCACAGCATGATTTGAAGCATTTCAACAGAATGTACAGAAAAAAGCCTTTTTCCTTTAAAGCATTGTTAATCCCTCGATCTTTTGGATGAAGAGCTCCATTTCAGCTTCAATGTGCTCTGTAGGTGTTTAAAAAGAGAACACCTTGCTGCTGGGATTAGAATCTTTTTCTCCTTTCTTTTGTAATCCATTAAATCTATTCCATAACTTACAGCAAGAACCAAGCCCTCACCAGTTTCTGTCATCCCTCAGATGTAGCTGGATTGGTTAGCAAAGTTACAGACATTGGCAGTACTTGAGACTCAAAATAAAACCTGCTTTGCCTTTTTTGAGTTGATGGGTCCTTATCCTTTCACTTGGGAAGTCAGACTGTTTGTGAACAAAACTTTTGCCTCATGGCTTTCCAAGGGAAAACCAAGGGAAACTGAATAATTTTCTTGTGCTAGTGAGTATTGCATGTACTTTAGTGGCAGAAACTGGTAAAATGACAATTAGATACTCAAAGTATCTGCTGATAGTAATTTGCTGTTAGAATTGACTGTAATGAGTCCTTAATTTTTACTTCTAATGAAGATGACAAGTTATTAGTCTCTTACTTCAGGTGTTGTGGTTTTTTCTTTGTTTTAGGCACATCAAAGTGATCTTGAATGTATTTTCATTGCACTTAATCTCTAAAAAGGCTTCTAGCTGCAGTTTGGTTGCACATTGCATTGTTGTAATGGAAAAATAAACTGCTCCTTCAAGGGTTTAAAGCAGTGCCAGAATTGCTGTGAGGTGTCGTCCTCGGGTGGATTGGAGGAGGGAAGGAGCTCCCAGTACTGGGAAAGCTGTTCAGTGACTTTCTGGGAGCTGCTGTAGGAATGCTGCTGCAGCCTGGTTGGACTTGTGGTCTAATAAAAGGACATGAATCTTTGACACAAAATATTGTGTTAACTTATAAAAATGTTATGATGTTCATCCTAGTGCTTTGTGTAGGGATGTTTTGTTTCCCTCTGGTTTCAGATATTGGCTTCTGGAGAGGAGCACCTGGTTTTGTGTGGACATTCTTGTTACTGGGAAAAGCAACTGAGTTCAGTGAGCTTATCTAGTAATGAACTAAACACAGAAGAATAAATAATACCATGTTTTGAGGAGGATTTCTGAGCTTCCAATGGTACCATTAGACTAAATTCTTAAAGCAGTAAAATGAAAAGAATAAACTGTTACTGGGTTAACTCAGTTAATGCAATGGATGATATTCCAGCAGTTGGCTGTTCATCACTGACCATGATGACAGGCCATGAGTTGCTGCATAATCTTGTATTTCCTGACACTGCAAAGTTTGATTTGAAAAGCACAAAGAGCAGTAGTCCTTATTAAGACCTGCATATCAAAATAGGAGTGGGAGCTATCCCAGTTCAGAACACAATCAGCTTTTTATCTGGCCTTTTCTGTTGAAATATTGGATAGTGTTAAAAACTGGGTTTGTGCCTGTCTCCCTTGGTCCATAGCAGTGTGAAGGCTGAAAATAGTAATGTTCCATAAAGATCAAGAAATACAGATGTGTAAGTATTCTTTCAGCATCTCTTTTTCTTGTCCTGTTCTCCAGTATGCAATGAAATAGAGACTACTTCTAAGCAAGAGACAGTTTAGCCCATTTTTACCATGTGGAATAATTGGGGATGGGAGATCTTGAGAAGGTTTCAGCTCTGGTCAGACAATGTGTGAATTCAGGCATGGTTTAGATCCGTGCTGATGGTTGTGAAGAGTCTGATTTGGCTGAGATCACAGCGGTTTGATGGGTTCCTGGTGGTGCACCTGGGCACTGTGTGTCTGCAGGCTGCAAAGGCAGCACAGTGCCCTGCAGCTCTGCCCGGGCTGGGGGGATGGACTGGCTGCTCCTGATATGAGCAGTGGGAAAGTCCTGGGGCATGACGTGAGCAGGCTCAGCTCTAATCCTGCTCATAACTCATTAACCTTGGGACTCTGCTGTTTGCTCTATCAGAGTTGTTTTCTGTGTCCTTATTTCATTCATGTCTGCACATGCTGCACTTACCTGGTTATAGTGGCAGTGACTAAAGCATTTGAACTGTGTTTGGTTTATATAGGTTAGATGTAGGCATGGCTGCTGTAAGGAAGATGGATTCTCATATATGTTTGATGTTATAAGACCAGACTCCCATATAAAACATGGGAGGACATAAAATTGATTTTAAATTGTTCTTTGAAATCTTTAGAAATAAAGTACAGGTAAGTGGACTTTTTCCAGTTCAATTTTAAGGAACTATTCTTCATCTAAGAAGGCTTTTTAACAGGCTTTTGAAAGTAAAGTCTGATGAAAAAACACATTCCAGTTGTTTCCCACTGAATCTACCTTGGTATTAAATAGCAGTTAAATTACCAGTAAAATAATGGAGTGTTTGTGGAAAGGATGGAACTCATTGCACTGTGACTGCTTGAATGTGCCTGAAGACTGAAAAGGAGAGACTCTGGGTCAGTTAGTCCAGTCTCCTCTTCTTGCAGGAAATAATGCTTTCATAACTGTGTCAAACTTTATCTTAAAGTTAATTAAATCGCTAGTTCTCTTCTTGCATGCTGAGCAGCAGTTGTAAAATCTGGTTCTGATATCTACTGGCCTCCAGCCTGGCCGACTGTGGAACACTTACAGACACATGGGTTTGTGGCAAAGTTTTCCTCTAGATTAAGTAGCTCTTCTGCCCATCTGTTATCTGCTGCAGCCACATGAAATTTCAGTTTTCCATAGGAGTTTTTATCAGTGCAAGTAGCATTTTCCATATAAGGCCTTAGCAGGGCTTTATTAGAATGGCACTTCTGTAGCTTTCCTGAGAATAAATTGAATGGTATTTACATCTTTAAAGTTTGAATTTTCTTAATCTTCATTGTCTCTGCTGTATCAGTTGCCTCTATAATACTACATGTATTTTAAATAGTTTAGGCCTCCTCCATTTATTTTCCCTAGGAACTATGAGTTTATTCAATAGAGCTGTTTGGCACAATCTCTGCTACAATGTTTTTCTGTCAACTCATTTTCTGCTGACTTTGGTGCCTTTAATTCATTCTTTCATTTAAAATTTGTTTGGAAGTCAGGCACACAGTTATTTTTTCCTTATATTTTTAGTTCTGTGCTTTATGTTCCAACACAAATGATACCATCATGTATTTGTAGTGTTGAAAAAAAAATCTCTTCTCTGGGACTTGTGATCTGAGGAGAGGCTTTACATTTTCTGCTGTTAGTGGATATGGTGTCTTCAGCACTTACTTTCTGAATCTTATTTTTCCTTTGAATGTACTCTTTCAAATTCAGTTTCAGATGTGCTGTAGTGGGTTTTTGGTGTACTTGTTCTTTTTCTGTTTATATGGATAATGGATCTTTTGTTAGAAAGTTCTGACTCAGGCTGGAAATTGTTTCTGACTTTCAAGGCTTACCTTTTGGCTGGTCTCTGTATTTTGGAGTGGATTTTGTTTTTTGTTTTGTCTCTTTCTGAGCTGTTGTTTGGCTGTTTTGTTTTGTTTTTGTTTTCCTTCCTCCTCATTTATTCTTCCAGCTAAATTTGTGGTTATTCATATTAGAGGGCTTTCTTCCCTTCCCAGCCTCTTTCCCCTGTGCCTTAGGGAGGGCAAGTTCCACAGGTATTTTACAGATGATTCTTTACACACATGACACTGTTAAATGCTACATAATCCACACTGAAGCATGTCAGTAAGTTCTAATATAACTGTGTGTTGTGTATCTTTATAAGGAAGTGAATGTCAAGGGCAGCCTGATTATCCTCAATCCCTGCACTGTTGTAGCCTAAGACTATGTCAAAGTCCTGTCCTGAATTGCCTGTAAAGCAAAGCCTTTTGGTCAGAGAAATGCAGGATTGTAACAATTATTAATAGATATTCTATTAATTATTAATAATCCTTTGCTTAAATATTCTGACTACACGAATAAGATTCTTTGGGATTGGCTTGTTCAGCAGTAGAGCAGTGTTAAAACTGATCTC
Source organism: Argya squamiceps (assembly GCA_037834095.1). Taxonomy (NCBI): domain Eukaryota; kingdom Metazoa; phylum Chordata; class Aves; order Passeriformes; family Leiothrichidae; genus Argya; species Argya squamiceps. The sequence goes on along the minus strand of JBBMKD010000222.1, from coordinate 6,573,292 downwards.
TTTAATCCATCTCCTTTCCTTACCCCATTTTGGTCCCACAGAGGATGGCTGGAGCCCTGACCTGCTCTGCTCACACATCCAGGGTATGTTGGGCAGAGCATGATACAGGCTGTAAACAAACACCCTCCATGTGAAAAATCTGGTCTCCAGAGAGATTTCCTTCCCTGTTCTTTCAAAAGCTCTCTGCTCCCAGAATGGGGTGTTAGTGCCTGTGTTCAGCTTGGGAACAGTGCCTTGGGAATCTGCATTTTGAGGGTATTTTTTCTCCTGTCTAATTTGCACTGCCTCAGACATGTAACCTTTGAAGTATTTTTGAAGAAAACAATGGTACTTATTTTTTAATTTCCTCATGCCTTTATACTTGTCCAAAAACCAGCTTTCAAGAAAATTCCTCAAAGAAATTCACTAAGTTCTAATGCACTGCATTAGTTTCTCATCTAAACTGAGTTACAAAAATCCTTCAGAACATAAATGCAGTGGTGGCAGTATTCATCCTATGAATTTTTAATTTTAAAAAACTCCATCATACTGTAAAACAAATCTTCATGAAGATTTTAGGTTTTCATTTAGGTTTTCCTTCTCCCCCATCCCCACTAAGGGGAGATGCAGTGTTTGGTTCAGGTGAGTTTCCTGTTTCAGTGACGTGCCATGAGAAAGGAGCCTGTGCCATCACAACAACTGGTACTTGGTGTAATGCTGGCTTTGCTTCCTGACTGAGCATGCTGCTGCTTGAGGAGATGGAATGTCTTTGCAAGGCACGAGTTCCACGGTGGCAGAATGTGATACTGCCTGGTTTTCTCAGCTGGGGAAAGGAGGAATCAGTTCTGTGGGTCCAGGCAATAAAGCTGCTCATCTGATGATGATGATGATGTACTCTCAGAAGTGTTCATAAGGAAGTTAAAAGATGCTCATTTTAGTCTACTTTGCCTTGTTGCCAGGATCCTCAGTTTTGAGACCTGAGATGATGCTGTTCCATGGGGCATCAAATTAGTGAGGGAATTGTGTTCTTACCTCCCTCTGCCCAGAAGGTGGAACAAAGGAATTTACAGGATTCAGCTGCAGTGCAGGGAGCTGCTCAGCACTGGTGGTTAAACATGTTTAGAATGAAGCTGCTCATTTATAAACAGTGCAGGAGGACCAGCTGTAAGAATGCAATACTTTTATCTTCTGTGAGTTTGAGTGTCTGTGCTGGACATTGTTCTGGAATGGCTTCAGCCATGGCCTCGTTCAAGAAGCTTTGCTGACATGGAAGGCTTTGCTGATAGAACTTGACCAGGTGTCAAACTCTGAGGTGTCACTGGGTGAACTTGGTTTAAAACCTCGTTCTGTGTGTCTGTGGGGTGTTCAGGTCTGTTCAGCTGTCACACATGGTGGCAGCACAGTTTAACATGGGACTTGTTCCAGGCCTTGTCCTCAATTTAGGGCCCATTAGTTGAAAATCAGATAAACTGAAACAGTTGCATACAGTAAATAACAGAGTCATGGAATCATTTGGGTTGGAAAAGACCTCCAGGATCATGGAGTCCAGCTCTTCCCTCAGCACTGCCAAGCACTCCACTAAACCATGGCCCAGGTGCCACATCTGCCTGTCTTTGAAATCCCTCCAGGGATGGTGACTCTGCCCCTTCCCCAGGCAGCCTGTGCCAGTGCTTGACACTTTCCAGGAAGGAATTTTTCCTAAAATCCATCCTAAACCTCCCCAGCAGCTTGAGGCCATTTCCTCTTGTCATGTTCCTTGGGAGAAGAGCCTGACCTGAACCAGAGCACAGCTTTGTTAGGGAGTGAGAGGGTGACAAGGGCTCTCCTGAGCCTCCTCCAGTTCCCTCAGCCCCTGCTCACAGGGCCTGTGCTCCAGCTCTGCTCCTTCTCTGGACACACAGCAGCACCTCAGTGTCTTTCTCTTGAGGGCCCTCATGCACAATTTAGAGTATTTATCAAAATGATATCAAATAATTGGATTATCCATCCTCTACTATGTTTTGGAAAGTTTTTCTGATAGTGTCAGCTACTTGTAAAAGAGCTCTGTAGTTTATTGATGAACATTCATGTACAGTTGTCTTGTGGCATGTGAATTTATATCTCAATATATAGACTCTGATAATCTCTGAAAACTGTGAACTTTACTGAAAATAACTACAAATCTTACTGGTTTATTGATATTTAAAGCAGAGATCTGTGACAAAAAGCCCCGAAGGTAGAGCAGCTTGGTGATTTTTGCATATATTGCAGTGTCTCAGGGAGCTCATAGGGAGAAACAGTTCAGTCTTAGAGTAAGTTAAAATAGTTATTTTCTGTCATATTCAGCAAAAGAATAATGTTACAGCTGACCCTGTCCAGATACCCAAACTTTGCTGACCAGCTGATCAGAAACTTGGAAAGAGAGGTGATGGAATTTTTTAGTAGGGGTTAGTAATGTAGTGACTTAGCTGAGTTGAAAGTTTTAAATTAACAAAAATTGGCCAAATCTTGCTGCCATTGCTTTTCAAATGCACAGACTGCCCATAAGGCTTCTCCTATAACATTTTATATCTGCAGAACTCCTGCTGTGGATGTGATGGTGGATAAAGGATGTCCAGTTCTCTTCTGTTACTCTGGTCCTTACTCCATAATTGCCAAGTGTTGTTCCTGTCCCTCTGGAATTATTGAATCTGTAAAAGGAGAATCTTGGGTAGAAAGTTTGATTTAGCTTTGGATTAGAAAAACTATTTTTTTACATTGTGGTTTTTTATGCAAAATAACTGCTTTTGCTTCTTTATACTAGAGGTGTGAGACTGGTGATCTTGCCTTCCATGCATGTTAAAACAGAAAAGAGATGCATGTCTAGAACTTTAATAAATAGTCTTGATGAGGTATGTAGTATTTCCATTTGTGGTGCTGGAATAAGGCTTTTCAAAACCTCACTGTTCTGGATTACATATAAATAATTCAGTCAGGAATCGAAGTTCTTTGTATATTGCCACCTGCTCATTATTCAGAAATTCTTGTTACAGTCTGCTGTTGCCCTGGCAACATTCTGAAAATTAGTGTTGCATCTCTGAAAAAGCTTTTGTTTATCTAGCAAAGCCCACTGTCCAATCTGTACTATTGCTTGCTGCATCTCAAGTGGTGACTCCAGGTCCCAGCCCTGACTGTTTAAAAAAGAGTGATTTCCTTTTATGTAACATTAATTGAAAGTTATTATATGGTTTTCCCCCTTACCTAGTCATAGATAATTAAACATGATGCTGATTTTGTTTCGAGTCCCTTCAGGGGTCTGATGATGCCATTATATCATCTGAGTGGAGATGCTTGGCTGTACAGATATGCCAGAAAGTAAAAAAGTCACTTGTTGGCTCCTAGTGTTCTTAGGAGCTCCTCTCTCTTCTCCCTCCTTTCTCCTCCCCTCTGCTGAATTCTACATTAAAAGTCAGATCTTGTTTAACCTGAAGGACTTTGGGATTTAAAAGGATTGTGCTCATGGAGTTGATGGAGCCAAGTTTGGGGCAGGAATAAGGGTGGTGTTAACAAAGTCCTTGAGAGTGCTGATGCCACAGCTAACACAAGTCCCAACTGCAGCACTCACTGCTTTGGGTTGAACATATTTATCTCAGATTTGCTTTTGGAACAAAATTGAGGTGGAAGACTGATAAGCTGGATCTTTTTTCTCAGAGACAAATATTAGTTGAAAAACACCATTAAGAATACTGTTCCTTCCAAACCCTCTCTCTTGCCATGAAGCAAGGGAAAAGCTCCCCTCTGCTCTGTGTGTTCACATTGGGCTTCCCTGCTGCCCTGCCCCTGGCTGGGCTCAGCCCTGCAGTCTCTCTCCTTCCCTCCTGTGGGGGTGCAAGGTAAGACAACCTGCCCTGAGAAAATCTGCCTTGTCTCGTGTCCTACCTGACCTGTTGGTTTTCACATTCACAGTTCCAGAGAGGAGTGGAGACTTCCCATAAATCAGTGAGCTGTAGTCCAGCTGCATTGAGAAAATACAGATTTGTTGAGACTCTCACATCTCCCTTGGTTCAAACCAGAGTTCTTTAGTCTTTTTTCTCTGGGTTACCTGAGGATTGGATTTGAGGATTACAGCTGAATCCTCCTGATTTCAGCTGAAGTCTCTCCTCTTTTCTTGCTTTTAGGCACCTGACACTGAAGGCCTGTTCCCATTCTCTAATTGTTTGGAATTTTTGTGATGATAACACAACTTGTGCTACCCAAACATGGAATTTTGTAAACATGAATGAAGTCTTATTGTTTGGGTGTTCGTCATTCTGGGGGTAGACTTTATTGTTTGGGAACTTGTATTTCTGCTGTCCCTTGGCAGAAAATAACCATGGCTTAGCATAAACAGGTTCTTACAGTTCCCTATTCTCATTTTTGTGTTCACAAAACTGCTGGTCATTTTTTTGCTGGAACAGACAAGCTCTTTGCTGTTTTTGTTGCTTGATAGTGTCTGTGCTGAAAAAGGAGTTGATTTCACACCCCCTCAACGTTCCCATCCCCTGGTAAGGGTGACAGATCCACAGGAATTGCTCATGAGTTTTGGACATCAGTACATTCCAAAGGAGTATTTGTATATCATAAACCTTATGAAGACCAGGTTTTCTTATGGGGGAAAAAACTCTTGGGAGAAAAATGGGGAAAACACATGCAGTGAAACAACACAAGTGTGTTGTGACTGTTGGGCCTAAGGCAGATCTGTGGTTTTAGAGAATTCCTGTTCAGCATGAGGGGGGTGCATAGGCCTGGCCCGTGGTACCACTCCACTTACTGGGTCACTGAGGGAGAAGCTCAGAGGGAGTTTTTCAGGGATATTGTTTTGTGTTCAAACAGTTGCTTTTTCATTGAAAAAACCAAAACACAATGAGCCTCGTGTGGGTGAGAGGATATTACAGCTTTTGCTTTCAGACAGTGAAGATGACCTTAAACTCCAACCTCTGAGTAGCTTCATTTTCTGCTTATCTAATGCCTGGCATTTAGAGATTGTATAAAACAGAAGGTCCAGAACAGTCTGAATTTAAACTGCAGATCAGGAGAGAGTTAATATCAAGATATTGATGCAAAACTAGACATGGTGTGTTCATTAGGTGTGCATGAATTTTTCATCTTGAGACTAAACTTACAATCACTTAATGGGCTTTTATTTTTGTTAACAACAAACTAAGACTGTGGTGAAAATGGAAGGGTTCTTGAAAGGGTTATACACCCAGTTTTTAGATGTAAGAGTGAATGAGAATACTTAGTTGTAGGAGCAACTGGGGGTAGAAGGACAAAAATTACAGTGATAAAACATCTGACAAAACCAAGTAAGTGATTTTTAGTCTTGCTCTGTGCTATAATGACTCCTTGCTTTAGGATGAGCCATTACTCAGTTGTTTGCTTTAACTGCAGAAGCAATGCTTTGGTTTTCATTTATTAAGCAGCAATGTTTTCTGTGGATGGCAAAAATCAATCTGGTTGAATATAATCTGAGTGGTTCTTACTTCAAATTATGGAGATAGGCCAGAGCTTCTAGTGGTAACATTTCCTTTCCCTTTCTTGTGTAATGCAATTATAGCACACAGAAAATCAGAAATGCAGGTTTGTGAAATGTGTTCTAATGTCCTTCCTAGGGGAGGAGGTTTGGTGGCTTTGGGGTTGTTTTTTGCTTCACTAAGCATTACTTTAAGGACCACAGTTAATGGAATCAGTGGCTACCTCAGTGCTCTGGGATCATCTTGTGTTAGAATTTGCCTTTTCCTGTGTCGTTCTCACTCCTTGAGAAAGCAGGGGATTAGAGTTGCCTTGTTCAAGAGGTGAAGAATTGGACAGAATATATCTTTTGGCTTCTTTAACTGGTCCCAAAAACATCCCTGCCCCATTTTTAATGAACTTTGAGAGATGCCAGGTTTAGTTGGTGTTTTTTTCCTTTTCAAAGTCTGGTCCTGTGAATGTTATTCCTATTTAATTACTTAGAATGTGTACTCCAGCTAACACCACAAGTTTACTTGCACTCAGAGATACATTTGATATTTTTCAATAGATTGCTATAATGAGTACTTGTAGAGAGGTCTTTAATATTGAATTCTGTGAATCCTAGAAATATTTTTTTCAGCTTGCTTTTTCATTAACAGGCTTTTTCATTAACAGTAAGTTAATCTTTGACCAGCAATGAGCCCCACAAACAGACCCTCCAGGCAGACACTTGCTCATTTGGTATCCATTCTCCAGAAGGTTTTTGGAAAGTAATTGCCTTTAGTCCTTAAGGCTGGCTTTGCACAGTCAGTGTTTGGGGATTGTTTATATTTCAGGCTTTAGCTTAAATCTCCTGTATTTAGACTTGGACAACACCTTGTCATCATGTGGTAACCATGGCTAAATGGTGACTGGTATCTAAACAGCAGGAAAATTGTTTCATTTCTACTTGTGAGAGTGAGGGTATATTTCATTTGTTAGAAGAAAAATGAAAGCAGCAGAGAAAGGTGTTTATTTCAGCTTCATCACTCTGCTCTCTAAACTGTGTTTATGGTGCAGAGGAATGAAATTGCAGAGCTGCTTTTCTGCTTTCTTGGAAGTGAGAGGTTTTTATAGGGAGATGATTTGAACTAAATACAGAATAGGCCTTCATGACCAATCTGCAGTTACACAATCTTTCTGAGGGTACAGATCAATATATTCCTGTTCAATCAAATGTTAAAGAGTTACTGGCACTTGAGAAGAGACAAATCAGTCAAGTGGATGGAACTTGGAGTAGTCAGAAAATGACTTTACAAGATGCTTCTGTTAAGTCCATGTGGATGGGACAAACTCTGTAAATGTCTCCCTTTCTCACATAATGAGAAAAGCTGCTCTATTTCCTTTAGGATTATAGATAAATTCCATTTTGGCATTGGGATAAGTAGTTGAAATAGTATTCTAGTACCATTCTAGTAATTTTTATGCTTTTTGTGTCTCAGACTTTTCTTAAAACTTTTTTTTGGTTAGTCCAGATGCTTGCTTTTTATCTTGTTCTTTAAAAATCTTCAAAGAACTGATTTTCTTTCTCATCTCTTTTTCATTCTTCTAACTGGAAAAAGGCTGTTGTTAGTTAGAACCTTTCAGTGTGTGTGTGTCCTTCTCTGACAGTTTGTGTCCTGCCTCTCCAGTCCTGTAAGTCTTGCTGGGATTTGTTTTGGGGTGATGGGGCCCTTGTGCCTCAAGTCCTTGGATATTGCAGAGCCAGGAGCATCTTCCTGATGTTTCCTCTGTAGCAGAGCCTTTTTTCGGCTGGGACTTCTGTCTCTGTGTCAGTTCCCCTTTTCAAGTTTGGAAGAAAATTCCATTCAGGACAGTCCAGTGGTTCCTACTGTGAGCCAGACGTGGTGTGCAGACACTTGATGGTGCCCTTTTGCCTCTTCCTGAGTTGTGTAAGTTTGTTATGAGATTTAAAAAATAAAGAGTCACTTGCGTCACTGACATACTGCAGTCTTCAGTACAACTATGACAGAGGGTCTTGTTTTGTCAGGAAACTGGTTTTGAAGAGGTGCTGTTGCATATCTTCACTTTTTGTCTTAGGTCTGGAATTCTCCCTCCTTTGGCAAACATCTCATTGCTTTCTAGACTGTTTTTTGTTTATCCCTTGAATACCTGGCTTGTGTCTTTGATCTGTGGTATGGCTTTGAAATTTAAATTGCATTTAAATTTTTTATTTGCTCTTCTGTTTTTGACCTTATGATGCCTGTTCTGTTGGATGGTATTTCAGCAAATGCAATTGTGTGTGTTTGATAATAGAAATACAATTTACATGTTTTGAGTTAACTTAGTCAGGATTGCAGTTGTAAATTAGCCCTGAGTGCTCCAACTCCTCTTTCCAGGCTATAAGTTTTTACTGCTCTTAAGCATATTAATTATGTATCTTGGCTAAGGGGAAAATTACAGCATTATTTTCATGATCTTTCATTCAAATTATTTTCCTGTTTCACATAAGTTAACATGTTATGCCTGTGTTCATTAGCACATGGCAGCCACAGAGCTGAGCACACAGCATCAGATGAGCTTTTATAAAATGCATTTCTGATACAAGAACATTTCAGGTAATGAATGCTATTCCAGTTTTTAATCCATCACTTAGAGCAGACCAATATATTTGTGTAGGGGATAAAAAGGTTTTCCTTGTGAGAAAGTAAACCCAGAGCAGTCCATCCTCTTCTGTAGGATGAGTCTCCAGGATAGGAGTTACTGAAGCCCCAACTCTTCATAATGTGTGGGTGTGTGAGCTTTAGAAAAATGAACAAAAATGGTCTGAGGGTGGTGCAGAGTATAACAATAGTTCATGGCTCACTTCTTTCTCCATTGGGTACTACTTTATTTCCTGTTTGGGGCTCGCTGCACCTTGTTGCTGATCTTCCTGATTATAAAAACACTCCTAGGTGCTGTGCCTTGTGTATGTGAATACCAAATCTGATTATAGCACTGCCTAGACATGCACAGCAGACACATTTTCCCAGTGTCGTGTGAGGAGACTGCTTAAAAGATTACTGTGACATGAATGTAATCTGTGTGATGTGTTCAGAAACTGAAAACTGGTCTCTTCTGCAGCATTCAGAGTCTGGACCTGCAGTGGATGGCTTGTGCACATAGGTGATCACCTATTTGGAATTCATGGTACAATTAGGAGAATAAAAGTAATTTTCTTGTCTAGCATGCTGCTGAGAAAGCCTTTTCCATGAGAAATAATGCTCCCATTGCAGACCAGCTGGAACCTCTGCAAAAATAGCAAAGGCCTCCCAGAATTATGGCCTTTGTGTGTATTTTCCTCGAGTTTGGGATGGGACCTGAGGGATGGTGGGGAGGGGACTGGTGTGGAGAGGAGGGGCACAGCCAGCAGCTACACTGAACCAGTGCAGAGAGAGAAGCAGAGATTCCAACAGCTGCTGCCTTCAGCTGAACCAAAAGGGTTGACTTTTCCCTCCCCAGATGCTGCTGCTGCTCAAGGACAGCCGAGATGTGTGGGGTGTGTGACACTGCCATGTGTGGGCAGGAGGAGTGCAGGCTTTAAAGATGGAGCTCTTTAAAGAGGGGCAGAGCAGGGGAACAGCAGCATGGAAAGATGAGGATCTGTTGCAAACTGCAGCAGTCTCAATAGCAAATGATGTTTTATATCCTTATATATGATACATATTTATATTTTTATTTATTTAAATCTATTTTAGTACTGAGGCTGCTGCAGTCTGTGACAGGTCTGAATCCTTCCCTAGTTGTTTTAGATTTTTTATTTCCTGTGTTTGTTACATTGTAGAAATGAGTCTGTCTATATATATGTATATGTTTTTTTAATCTTGTAGCTTAAATATATAGGATAGTGATCTCCTGTTTGTGAGGATCTGCAGCCTCCCAGGATTGTAATTCCCCTCTCTGGAGCCTGCAGATTAAAAACACTGCCCCATTCTCCTTCCAGCCTCAGTTGGTTGCAGGATCCCTGGAGGTCTCTGGAGAGTCCAGAGAGGGGATTGTGGTTATCAGTGTGCAGCAGGGCTGCTGGGCACGGGTGATGCTGCAGCTGCCAGGGATGGAGAGAGCTTCCTCACAAGGAACAGAACTGCACACTGCTGCTCTGGCCACTGCCTTTGGAAGGATGGTAATTATCGTGGAACTGGCCTTTTAGACGACGTTTTTCTTCCATATTTGGGTTCTGACAGTGGGTATGTGCCAGTCCAGAGAATTATCACAGCATCCATTCTGCCAGTGACAAGTGCGTTTATCTGCTGGCACTGAGGACTAACTTACTGATGACTTCTTGTGTTGTGTTCACAATGCCAAAGTGAAGAAACAAAACTGTCCAGGGAGGAAATTAACATCTTTACAGTACGAACGTTTCTGTCCTGCTTCTTTGTCACATCAGAATTCTCTCAGTGTCGTGTAAACTTTAATTTTAGAGCAGTGTGAGTGTTAACGGAGAGAGGGATTACAATGTGTCCAGCCATTTTCTCGCAGCCCGGGGAGGTTGTGAATCGCCGAGGAGGAGCTCCCTGGGTGGCGGTGCTGGGTGACAGTGGCGGTGGCAGTGACAGTGGCAGTGGCGGTGCTGGGTGACAGTGACAGCGACAGTGGCAGTGGCAGCGCGGCTCCAGCTGTGCCCGGCCATTGTCAGCGCGGGGCGGGCGGGGCCGGGCCCCGGCCGGGGCGGGGGGATGGATGGAGGGCGCGGCCCGGGGCTCCGGCACGGAGCTCAGAGCCCACAGGGCAGGTGTGGGAGTGCTGGGGCGGGGAACACAAACCCGGCCCCGCAGGAGAAGGATGAAATGTCTCAGACCAATTGCACTTTGTGTTTGTTTCCCTTTCTGCACAAAAGCTGGTCTAGGCCTAATCAATTAGCAGAGATCATTAGCATCCCTAAACCTCTCCCTCCCTTCTTTAAACACTGACTTGAAAAAGATTTTTTTCTTACATCTTATTTAATAATGGAATTCTTGCTAATTTTTATTTACTGGGTGTTTTGTTTGTGCTGTGGTTAGAAAACCATTACAAATATCTCTGCTAAAAGAATTTCCCAAGGTGGCAGAAATGGGGGAGATGCCTAAATTTTTTTTAAGTGTGTTTTTTTTTAAGTGTTCCTGTTATCTCCATTCCAGCAAGGAACTACAAGTAAGTTTTTTTTTTTTTTTGTAAAGATAAGTTTTGAACTGAAAAATAGGTTTCAAACCTAAACAGCAACAGTATTTATAGTAGGCTATGTGAAAATGGGGTTTTTTTCCTGTGCAGTTGATGACTGTGTGGTGTTGTGGACCAAATGTCTTTTTGTTGAGATAAGAAGCAATTTTGGATGGCTGTTAAATTGATGACATTTGATTCCATGAAGATGAGAGATCAGTCATTTAGTTTTTATCAAATCTCTGCACTATCAGAACTGCTGACATCAGACCTGCTGTGGGTTTGTTAGAAATTAAGCAAAAATACACTGCTTGGGAATTAAAGTTTGTGGGGCAGACAGTTCTGAAATTCTGATTGGTTTTTACCTGGTGTTTGTAATCCAGGTTTTGAAGCAGGCAGATGCTGTGTGTGTGTTTGGTGATGATGTGCTGAGGTGTTTGTGGAGCTGTGGCTGCAGGACAGAGGTGAGAGCATTGAGAGTGCCCCAGGGAAAGCTCTGTCATGTTTCCCCTGTTTGCTTTGGTGATTTGTGTCTTTAGTTCATGCAGAGAAAGGCCATAATGGTACAGTAATTTACCAAGTCAGTGGATTTTGTTATAAGATGGAAGGAAAGGGCCTGTTAGAGTTGGAGCTTTTGCTTCGTAACTTTTTTGGAAAATTAAGTCTTTTCCATAATCTCAAACATCTTTGGGCCCTGAACAGAACCTTTAACCTGGCCTGGTAACTCCAGGAGTCTGTTCCCACCATCCACTGATGAAATTTGGGTCAGTTCTAGAGACACTTCTTCATGTTACTGATGAAATATGATGAACAAGTGTTAGCTCAGATATTCTGAGGATGAAACCCAATTTATGCACAGAAAATTGTTGTGCTGTGTGCAGTTGTCAGTGGCTGTTTTCTAAATGAAATGGACATTTGTGTCTTTTAAGAAAGCTGCTATTTGGAGGTTCTCCACTGGAAATAGTCACTGGCAGTGCTTCAGTTCATTTTCCTAAAATAACTGGGGAAAAAAATCAATCTTTGACTATTTTGAGGTTTTAGTTTGCTACTGCATCATCTGGGGACTTGTAGATGGCATGACTTCATTTGATCTGACGTGTTTTCTATGGAGTGTTTTGAGTAGCAAGATAATTTTTTACATGATCTGAACTTAAAATATTTATGTTCTCTTACTTCTGTGCTGTTTCTGATATATCAAAATCAATCAATGCTGAGCTTAAAAGATTCTTGAAGATGTCTTTGGTTAGTTTACAGTTGGGTAATATAAAACAAGTTTCCAATATTTTATTTAAAAGTCTTTTAAAGCAACTGTAGACAGCTCAGGCTGTACTTACACTTTCCTGTGCTATAAAACCTCTGACCTTTAGCAAGCATTGACAGCCTCATAAAGAGAAAACCAATTATTTTTTCCCAAACTATTGATTTCCAATTGACACCAAAAAAAGCATATTGTTGTCTTCTTATTCTATTTTAAGGCCTTCACATTAGAAACGAGGCTTCAGAGAATGATGTAACAGCAGATGATTCTAATTCAGTTTTTAAGGGGTTTTTTTAATAAGAAAACTGTTGCTATTTGATAGTTGAAAGCAAGGAGATACTTCAGGTTTGGGCCCATGATCTGCCTGACTTTAGGACTTAAAGGTCTTAAATAGATACATACAGATAAATATTAACCAGGTGATATGGTGATGCAGACTTGTGTGTGGTATTAGAGTGTGCATTTCCTGGAAGCTTGTTAAAGGTATAGTTCAGGGTGAGTGAAAAATTTGTGCAGGATGTCAGAAGGAGCTGATGAAGGCTGATGGGTGAAATATGAACGAGGTGAGGGCAGCAAGGGCAGCTTTGGGAATTGCTCCAAGGACAGAATGTCTGGAGGCTGTGGGAGGCTGCTGCTGTGGGCACATGGACCCAGAATTCCCCGGGTATCAGCCCCAGAGATGGCTCAAGAGGAGGAGGAGTTTGCTGCTGTCAGTTGGGCTTCCCTGAGTGATGAAAGCAAAGCCAACAAAATCTTCATCAGCAGAGTTGTTTCTGCAGAGCTTTTGCTGCTACAGCAGTGTCATGTGAGAGGGGCATTCATTTCCCCCTCCCAAGCCCACAGAGCTCTGCTAGCAAAAACTAAAGATGTCATGCTGTATTTCATAAGCATTTCTAAAGAGTTCTGTCCTCATGCCTTTGGACAGGAGTGTTCTTGGGGGAGGAGAGGCTCAGCCATTCAACAGATGGATTCTCCACTGACCTGATGCTCTGCTCTCTCTGAGGTGTGGCATTTTGGAGAGGTTAATGCTCTAATGGTGCTCAAGCTGAAGTGCCTTTTGTCTGCCAACGTGTGTTACCCTGTGCAGATCCTGCCAGGAGACAATTACAGAAAAAATAGTGTTCAGTCAACTGTTTTGAAGTCTGGCTGGGAAATCATTTTTTCCCTTCTCTCTTTAAAGGTACAAAAAAAAGAGTGAGAATAGATCCTAATAGAGCTACAACTTTAAATAGTATCTAAACCATTTAAGATTGTTTTTGTCACCTTAACGAGGGTGGCCTAGGCACAGAGCTGTGTTTTATAACAGTGTGTGAATTTAGGCAGGCTGGTTTTCATTCACCACAGCTTGTTCAGTGCTGGAACTGTCTTTTCATCAGAAGCCCTGCAGCTTGGACTTTCATTGTTCTTCATGTTGGGTGGCTCCTCTAGTCAAAACAGGGACTGGAGTGGGATTTTTTTCTTTAGGTAGTATCCCAGTATGCCCAACCTCTTCCTTTCCTAGATGGTGAGAAGAGCAGTGCCTGCAGAGTGCCAGATTTGACAGTGAGCTGGAAGCGCCTTACAGGAACCCCTTTGTCATGTTCCACTGCAGCAGGAGCTACATCCAGAGAACTGTTCCATTTTTCAGGAGGAAACCAAAGGTGTTTGCTTCCTTTGATGTACCTGGCTCTGATTGTATCAAAAGTGAAGTGCAGGAAGGGAACTGAGAGGAGGATGACAGTGTTTTGTGCAGGGTGGAGCAGCTGGGCCTCCTGGGGACCAGAGCACTCTGAAGAAGCATTGCATAGTGGCAGGGCTTTTGTCAGGGTACATTTCAAGTTCTGTTTTTTGAGTTTATGGACAACAAATGACAACAAACTCCTGATTTCCACAAGTGTTTGAATACTGCACTTTCCTGTCAATATGTAGAATAAAAGACTGCTCTAGTCTTGCTTGTTGTTAAATATCTTATTCTCATTTATGCAACTACATTCCTGAAGGAATTATCTTGCTATTCTTTGTCCCTGTCAGCTCAGTGTTTCTATTGCATTCAGGAGTGAACTCACAGGAGAAGGTGAGGCAGGATTAAAGAGCCTTAGAGTATTGCTCAGAATTTAAAATATAAAAGGAGGGGGAGGGATAGTTGCTAATAATACACCTTGGCTTCTCACATGCCTATTCCTGTGAAAGGTGTCCTCTTTAAAAGCCTGTCAACTGTCTTAGGAGCAGTGGCAGTGTCCTATCTTAGGCCCTGAGTGTGAAAAAGAAGGACACTATATTCCTCTTTAATAGTGTTGGAGAGGTTACAGCATGCAAAGTGTCCTGGTGAAGAAAGGAAGGCGTTTCAGAAGACTGGGGGCAGGTTTCAGGTTTGGGTTCTGTTGTTCAGCATTACTGTTGTCCATACAACACCCTGTGTCCTGAGGTGTGTCCTGAGGTGTGGAATGGCTGTTTGGCAGGTTCATTCTGGGGCTTTGAGGCTCTCTCCACCTTGCCTTGCTCTCTGCAGGCTGTGCCAGGGAGGGGAGGGGAGGGGGTGGTGCCTTTCCCAGGGGTGCCCAGCCCTGCCCTGGGCACTGCCAGCCCTGCCAGCTCAGGGCCCCGCTGAGGGAGGGAGGGAGGGTGAAGCACACTCTGCTGCTGCTGGAGCAGCACCTCTGCCAGAGGGGCAGGGCAGCACACAGAGATCACCTCTGTGAAACTGCACCAAGGCCTGGGACAGCCTTTCATTGGCTTCACTGCTGGGGGCTTTTCCTTCCAAACTGGAGGAAACTTTCTCAAAAGGCTGCAAATGGCTTCTGGTGCATTTGGTTCTATTCTGGGCAGTTGATTTTTTAATGATGTCTGCACTTGGTGGTAGGACACAATATGCACAGACAGTGAGATGCATTCAGTCCCTAATTAGTTTTGGAAGAGGTAGAATAACTGCACATTATACTTTTGTATTCTGATTTATCATACCCTTTCTTTGAAAATCTGATTACCAAGTACCTTGGTAAATTGAATCAAGTAAGAAGTATCTTCTAATGCTAATGGAGCAAATAGCATTTAGTTGTTAACTGATTAATGGAGAATTTCAAAATCTGTGTAAATAGCATCATCCAGAAAAGCATAAATCTTTAAGTGTATTTAAATCATTGCAGCATGATTCACTTGTATAGCATTTCCCAGTGAACAAGAGCAGGGAATCCTTTAGATTTGTGCTTCAAAAATGGGCCAGTTTCTGATTTGTTTGTTTCTAATGATTGTTTTAGTTGAGATCAGACCTGCACAGACCTAGAGAGTTCAGCAGGCAGGGCAGGACTCTGCTCCCTAGCTGGTCATTTAGTGGGTGTCAAACTTCAGCCATAGGATGGCCTGCAGAGAGCAGAGTGTGTCAGCTTTTCTGGGAAAAGGGAACAGCTGCCTCTGCACAATTCCAGTTTGTGTTTCTGATAATTGTACAAAGGTACTCTGAATTTTCACTTCAATTAATGGCAGTCTTAATATCAGCTGCTACCTTTTACAGGTGCTGTGGGGTGTATTTTAACAGCCTGGGCCACTGAGGCACTGGTTACTGGGGAGAGCAAAATCACAGCCCTGCCTTATGGCTCTTGGCTCATCCATGAGCTCAGCCTGCTCTGTCTGTGGGCAGGAGAATTGTTGTTCCCTCTGGAATCTTCCCTTGCTCTCCAAGTCAGGGTTTTTAAGGTTGGGTGGGGTTGCTTTTGTTTGTTTTTTCTCCTTTCCTCTCCTTCATCATCTCAGGCCCTTTCCTCAGTTCAGTCCTTTTCCCACCTTTGCCTTAACAAAAGTTTCCCAGGAGGAGCTGATTTATTCCAAATGCAGATGTTTGTCAGGTACAGATGTTTGTCAGGTTGTCCACCTTTTGTCTCAGGATTCATCTACAGGCTCCCAGTTACCAGATAATAACATGAACCTCAGATAATAACATGAACCTGCACCTCCTCATTGCTTTACTTGAGTTGGGTGGTGCTGTTGGAATGCCCTGACTGGAACTGTGGGGCAGAGCTGAAAGTCACCCCTGCAGGAAGAGCTGTGGAGCTGCTGCTGTTCCTCCTGGGGTTTGTTCCTGTTGCCCAGGGCTCCCAGAAGTGTCCTGTGCACCCCTGTGGCTCAAAGGGAGCAGAAGGAAGAAGCAGGAGCTCCCCTTTGAGTTCTCTCTTGATTTGGGTGTCTGAAACATCAGTCTGACTTGCCAAAATTGATTGTTACCAAGAGCTGTGTGTAGGTACTGGTCCACTAGCTGGGTGCAGTAATTCTTTTAGCTACACCCATAGTTTTTATTAAGGTAATTTTGATTGATACCTTTCTGCTTAAGGTATAAACATTTTCCACTTTCATCCTGACAAAGAAACATGTGTGACTTGGAGTGTTTGCAGTTGGTGGGGATGGTTCTAGTCACAGGAACCCTGAGGTTATGATGTTAATATAGATTTGTTTGTATAATTGAGGTGAAAAACAGCTGGAAAAAGCTCTTGTTGTGCAGGTCTCCTATATGAACCTTCAAAGATCCGTTTTCCTAGGAAAGGTCCTGGCTTTTATGAAAAAAAATTAAGCACTTCCACATCCAGGAAAAGTTTGTCCCACTGTTATGTCAGGGGTAAGGCAAAACTTTCCCCCAGACTTGTAGGATTCATCCACTGCTTCTTCCACTCGAGCTGTGGAGGAGTTGCTGTGCAAAGCTGCTGTGGAAGTTGTGGGAGGAGGCCAGGGTTTGTTGGTTGCAGGAATTCTGTTGATTTGTAAGTCAACAGAGCCTTGTTTAAGAAATAATTTTTCATGTTACTTTTCCATGGACAGTGTCTCCATTTTGCATGTTGAATGTAGATTTTTTTTCACCCCCACCCTTCTAGTCCAATTTTCTGCCCTGAATTTGATTGATACAAGTTATTTTGACAGCCATTCCTGGGGTCTTTTGACAACAGTGATATCAATAATTAAAAAAAAAAAAATCACCTTTTCTTTTACCTTCTTTTTAAAAGAAGATGGATTTCTTCTGTCATGGGCAGTGCAAAGCTTCCTATCTCCATCTACACTGCCAACAAGGAGTTGGAACTCTTGATGCCTCTTAGGGAAATTGGATTAAGCTGAGTAGGTCTTATTCCCAGAAATATCTCTGCTCATTACAAGTCACTTTAATGGGTTCACATGTGGTAACTTTCAAGTCAGAACCCAAAATGAGGGACCTGGTGGCTTTTCATGTATCAAGATTCAGGAGGCTGCCATCATAACACTCAGAAATGTTTTGCTTGATCTCTTGGGGGTTTTATGACTTACCCTCCAGGCTGTGCAAAAGAGGCAGTGAGAGCACAGCAGTGACTGATCTCTGATGTGCTGACTGCAGAGCTCGTGGCTGTGCAGTGCTGGACATCATCTCCCAGCTGATAACACTCTTCTCTCTGGAAAGGGGGAGTGGTTGCATGGACAAGGTGGTGAGCACTTGTCAGAAAGGGGATTACCAGACTTCAGGATGGTTTTGGGGTGTGATGTTGCTGATGTGATGAAGAGGAATGTACATTCCAGTCCTGAGTCTTTAGAAGGGGACAGCAGTCCTGAGGGTGAAGAACATAGGTGTGACATTTTAGTCTCCACTCCTACATGCAAGTCCTTTTACCTCCTGTCTACTGGAGTAGGTGTCTATTTTTGTCACCTATAAAAGATACCAGAATTAGTAGGTTTTCTTTTATGAGATTTTGTGAGCTGTTTGAGCTTTTAATTGCAAACCCAGGTAATGCTCTGCCCCTAATATTTCAGTCCTTTCAAGTGTTTAGATAATTTTAGGGCAGAAGCTCATTTGTGTCTCTCCTATCAAATCTGCAAATACCATATTGCTCTGTGTTGCAATCCAGTCTAAAGCCAGTGCTGGGGTCTTGTTTCACTTAGTTTGCTTACTAGATCCTGTTTTCTCCCCCAAAGGACAGAGCAGTTTTAAGGACTGCCTTCCTGCTTTTTTCCTCCTTTTCCCTGTCCTAGATGGGACACAAGACATTAACACCAGCTCTATGGGGAGGTGAAGGGTGGGATTCAGAAGGATGGGCTGTGATTTGCTCCCCCACTCAGTCTGCAGCACATAAAATTCCTTCAATCTTTTTTTAATCATCTGTGGAAGTCTGGGAACTAGAACCAGATTGTCTTAGCTGTGAAAATTTGCTAAATTAGAGGAACCTTCAGGGATGGCATGTTACCCAAGTGCTTAAACTCACAGTTATGGGTCACAAACATGAGGTTGCATTACCAAACTCAGTGAATCTGTGGCTAGTATTATTAAACAATAATCAGGTAAACAAAGATCCATCTTTCTGTTCTGTGTGTTTTGCTGCTAGTGTGAGGCACAGGGTTTGGCATTTACTCATAGATGCACATATGGTGATTCCAGTTGACTCAAAATAGCTCCATTCTATGAACCCAAAACTGAGATATTTTTTGTGTGAATTGGAACTCCACAGCTTTTCCTCAGCTCTGTCTCTCTGACTGTAGGACACATAGCACCAAGTCTGCAGGCTTCAAATCTCTCTGCAGGGAAAAATCTGTTCAGAACAAAGTTATGAACTAATTTGCAGATAGTTTGTCATAGGAAATGTAAGGACTTCTTGTGCATCAGTTTCCTGGATTGACCTAAGCAAGCAAGGATATTTGCAGAATGTGTTTTGGTGACTGAGTGTGCTGATAAATGTTTTTAAAATGGTGTTGCAAAGGGACAGCAGCTCTTAGTGTATCTGATAGAATTAAAGAAAAACTAGAAGATGCTAATTATCATTATTATGTTTGTGATTTGTGTAGGGAGTAGTAATTAAATTACACTTACTTTGCAGTATTATATTTGCAACCGGACATAGATGTTGTGGGTAACATTTATCTAAATACTGTACAAACCACGTCAGTCAACAAAGTGAAACAGCATCTCTATTCAAGTTTTGTTTACTGTAAAGGTTCTGAGCTTTTTAATAAATCCTATATCAGCATCTGGATTGTCTGGACAAACCACCTCAGCAACCAAACAATCCTGGATATCCTTTGTTGTTTTTGCATCTTTTTATTTCCAGTTTGTTCTTTCATCTGTAATCCTTTCCCCTCCATGAGATGCAGTGAACAGGATCTCTTACAGGCCTGATCACAGCCCATTTTTATCTTTCTTTTCCATGCTTTGCAGCAGATTTCAGTACTCCAGCTGCCTGCAGTACCTCATCCCTTACCCCAGTGTTTGCTCAGCTCTGGAGCAGTGGCTGTAGCCAGGCTTTCATCTCCCCTGCCAGAGGAGCTGGACACACGAGGTGTTCCCTGGGCTCCACTGGCTTTGCTCTCAGAGCTCTGCCCTGGACTTCAAATGCTTCCTTGGGGCTGCTGCTCTTACTTATTTCTCCAATCTGAAGGAGAGGGAAGACGGAAAATCATCAGTTTTACAAAAAGATGTAAATCCTCCTTCCAGGGCAATTCTTTTCTTGAATAAAGTCAAGCTGTCTTCTGGAATTCCAGTGGCCCAAAATATGTCTTATGGCTTGTGCTCACAGATTAACTCCAACAAAGAGAAAAAGGCTGTTCTGCTGACAGGGATTTGTCAGCTTTCATGGCCTGTTACTCCTCCACACCTACTGGCTGCATATTTCAGACTCTTGGGGAAGATACCTGCTTGTTTATAGAGACAGAGTTTCAGGAATGCCAACAAACTGTGTATTATGACTGCTTGTAACCCTGTAGTGCAGAAATGTCTTGGACGGCCAGTGAAACTGTTACTGTTGCTAGATAGAGCGGGCAGGGTGGATATGACAAATGCTGGTTTCTTCTTTCTGTTTTTTTTTCTCTTTTTTCCTTAAAATGGCTATTTAAGTTTTAGGTGTCATCATGTTCCATCTCCCCTCCCACAGCAAATGAAAGCATTGTGCATTTCCTCTGTTGATTTTCAGGCATTCAAAAGGGATGTTCTTGCTGATTCAAGACCAAATAGTTCTGTCCAGGACTCTACACTGGGGATAAGGACATGGGACTCCTCCTGCCAGACTCCAGATGGTTCATCACAGCTGACACCTTGGCTGACAACTGGGAAAAGGATCTTGGCATTATTCCATTTCACTCCTGTGGGAGAGCACAGGCCCCAGGCTCCAGGACATATCAGGTACTGAATCAAACACTGAGCTTTCCCATAACATTCCTGGATTGTTATTTGTTTCTTAGGGAGGAGTTTAGGCATTCAGATCTTACTCCTTATTTCTTGTAGGAAATAGAAAATCCTTGGGTTTATATCTTGCAGTAGCTGAGTAATGGCAAGGAGTTGTTTCTTATTTCCTGTGGAAAATTTGGGGTTTAATCATTAGTTATCTTTATATAGTATTTTAAATTATTATTATTATAAATTGTAGTTAGTGATCGTGGTTATTATCCTAATTACCAAATTGTTCCTTTCTTTCTTCTCTGTTGCTTTTGAGAGAATGTTTAATTTTATTAAGACTAGTTTTGCTACAGTTTGTAGGTAAGATAATTCCTGTATGCAGAACTTATTCAGTTGTTACCTGTCAACAAGGAAACTTAAAAACTTAATGAAATTTTTGAATGTTTGCACACTTGGGGCATTATGATTCATCTATTTACTTTCAACCCTTTTAAAATAAATCTTTATGTAATTTTCTTTTCCTTTGAGAAAATCTTACCTTGTTTCTGTTGGAGCCTAGTTTGATTTGGAGTATCTGAATGTTCAGGTGTTTATCTTTAAAATGTGAAAGAGAAAATCTGTGAGTGTTCTCCAAGAGTGTAGCTCTTGACTCTTGTTTGTGTAGCTGTCTGCTGTTACAGGCTCTGATAAAAGTGGTTAAAGAAATCACTCCTTCTAATACAAGACAGGAAAAAGTGTCATTGCAGAGGGGGGATCCTTGTTGCAGCAAAATCATGTTTGTTTTGGGTAGCTGTTTAGGTGTGGGTGGCATTTTAATTAATTGTAAATTACTCAATAATTCACTTTTTCTTTGTCCTAAAGGTTCCATATTTCTTGTAGAATTTTAAAATAACCTTTTCTAATGAGGATGTCTGATATTCTTACTGTAAAAGATGAAACTGATGCAATGAAGGGTTCAGAAGCTGAATTTAAAGATACAGAGCCAGTTGAAAACCTAAAAAAATCAGGAAGTCAGGAACAGATTCAAGTGGAAAAGGATGAAAATTGTCCTGATAACAAAACCAATATGCCGGTAAGAAGCTTTTCACTTTATTTTTCACTGGTGTATCATGTTAAATAAGTCTGTGTCTCATTCTCCATTCTCTTGATCCTCCTCCTGTATGTTTCTTTGGTATAGTGAGAAAAACTTGACTGGTTTTAGGGAAGCAAATCTGATGATTATTGCTTCCTCTCTCCTCCTTTGCCCCACTTCTCTGTTTATACTCATGTAAATATGACTCAGTCATTTTTAATTCTTTGAAGGAGAGGAGTGTTTTGCTGGGAACCAGAGAATTTGCCCGTGCCTGTGTTTCCCTGAGTGCCCATGTGAAGTCTTTGATGGCAGCAGAACAGGGAGCAAACTCAGGCTGGCTTTGCTGCTGCTGAATCCTGGCAGAGTTTGGAGCTGGGCTGTGTGTGCTGAGTGTTGCTGCTTTGGACAAGGTGCTGCAGCTCAGCTGGGCCTGTCTTGACTGCTGCACTTTACAGGTGGCTCAGGTGTAGATTTTCCAGTAGAGCTGTTCAGCATGAGGCTGAAATCATCAGCTCTGGGTAATCCAAATCCCCAGGAGCCAGAGGGATCCAGAGCCCCTGAGGTCAGCAGCTCTGGGAGCTGCCCCAGCCACCTGCAGAATGAGCTGGGGAGCATCATCCTGCCTTGGTGGGCAGCAGACACTCCCTGCACCTTCCCTTCTCTGATCTTCACTGCTTGGCAGCTTTGAGGCAGGAAAGCTGAGGCAGTTCCTTGTGCACACACTGCAGAGCTGAGGGATATAAATGAGTGGCTTTTGCAGGTGGGAGAAGTGAAGTTCCTGTAAGGAAGTCGTGGCATCACATTTCAAGTGAGAAGGAGGCAAAGCAAATAGTGTGAAAATAGCTCAATGTGTCAATGGAGAACACCCTGATAAGGAAGGGTCAGGAATTTGTGGCAGCAGATTTAATCCCTCAGAGATGGAGGTGTGGGACAAGGGAGCTCACTCTGGCTGAGGCTGCCCCCTGGGCACTGAGGACTCAGCAGCTCACCTGAGGGGAGGAGTTCAGGAAAGCAACTGAGAATTTCTGACACAACCTCCAGAACAGGCCAGATTTGTCAAAGGAAACACAGAAGATTGGGATTGGCAAAAGCCACAGTTGTCTATAGGAATTTTGTCTGTGGGTTAATACTAAACAGTTTTTTAATAGAAATCCTGATTGGGATCTGAGGGATCTCTTGTGGGTTGCAAAAACAGGACAGTACCTTATTAGATTCTTGTTATTGAGATTTGAGTAAAAGGTTCTTTGGGGAGTAGTTTTGTTCAAGACTAACAATTCAGTATTCCACTGAGTGAAGTAAGCTTTATCTGCTGTGTTAAATTGCTGCCAGATAAATCTTGTAGACCACTGCAATAACAACAGTTTTACACTTTAATATCTGCTGGCTTTATTAAGGCTGGCATCAGTGTAAATAGATAATTTTATGGAAAAAATAAATCCTTGAAATGAAATACTTCTCCTGTAACATGAGAAATAACTGCTACTGAAAAGCTGGGAGATATTATAGCTGAGCTGGTATTTTCTTTAATTAATGGAATATTCTAGTAGTGAGCCTTAAAAATGAATCTACACTTTAGTTATTTTCATACAGTTCAGTAATTTGGGAAAATCTCATTCACGTTTTCTCATTTAACCAATTTTAATGTGGAAATTTCTATGAGACTCAAGTGGCAAATAAGAAAAAAGCCTTTCTGCAAACAACTGCTGCTGTCTTGTCAGGGTGCAGAGGAATGACCCTGCCAGTGCTGCCAGGGCTGTGGGCTGGCAGGGGGTCAGTGTTTGGTTGGGAGCTTGTTCAGGAGCAAGAGCTGGTGGCTGAAATCATTGTCTCACATCCACAGGATGAGCTGGACACTGTGTGGTGAGGGATGTTGGATGGAAACAGCTCTGCTGTGTGCATTTAGTGTGGAGTGTCCACCAGAACCAGAACATTGCTGTCACAGGAGCAGTTTAATTAAAACCTGAGGATGCAGATTCCCAGAGTGGCAGCAAGACAGACATGTACCAAATGGAACCTGGCTACTGTGAGCAAGCCCCTTGCAGCACCTGAAATCAGCAGAGGTGAATGTCACTTGTACTGTGGAGGCTGCCAGTTCATATATGTCTCATATTTGAGGCTTTCTCATTTAAAGCATGTTTTATGCTAAAATACAGAACAAAAATCTGGGGTTGTCCATAGTAAAACCCCTTGTGGAACAGTAGCAGTCAGCAAGTTTTTAACTAAGGGAGGGTTAAACAGTTTGATGAATTTCAGTGGACATAGTAGTGGTCATTAAGTGCAGGTTAAATCTTACTGTGCTGGTGGGAAAAAGAACAAAGAATTTTCTGGGAAATGTTAGAAAAGGTTATCAGAAACTTACTGGAATTTGTTGTGTACTGCTGTTTACTACCTGAGTGCATCAGAGGATGGGTTAGGTGTGGGGGTTGTGTGGGGGTTGGGTTTGGTTCTCCTCCCTGGTGGCAGAGTAGGTTTGGTACCTACTGATAAACTGCAGTCACATTCCTCAGTACAGTTATTCATTTTTGACTTCTTTACAGCCAAGGAAGAAACAGGCTGTGATTTTTCCTCTGCCTAAACTTGACATGGGTTGAATTCAGGCCTGTTTCTGCAACTGCACAGTTCACAAACTGATGGTTATATTTTGAAATGTAACTGTGGTTGTAAATTCCAGATTATTTGTAAGTTGTGCTTTAATAACTGGTTGGCTGCTGTGTCTGCTGTTGGAGGTACAATGTGAATGAGGAAAATACCTAATTAGAGTACCTGGCCAGCACTCCCAATTTCTTTAAGCAGTGCAAAAGTAGTGCTGTTGATGGAGAGAACATTCTAAATTGCATATTTGCAGTGAGGTTCAAGTGTCATTTAAATGGCTCTGGGGACAAGAGGCAGTGTTAGAAAAGGACTTTCACAGAGGTCATGTGCACATCAGCACTGTGGTGGGTTTTGTGATCAAAAGGGTTTTGGTTCACCAGGCACTGTTGTCTCCCACCTGCTCATCTTATCCAGGCCAGGTGACAACAGATGAATTCAGAATTAGCTGAAAACAGGGTCTGTGTTGCCTCTGTCTCTGGGTGCTGTCATCCACTGTAAGGACAAAGCTGCAGGAAATACTGACAACAGATTCAAGATCCTGGGTTTATCCTGCAAGATGGTCCCTTGTGTTTATTATTAGGAAGATTTCTTTTTTGAAACCCAGAAAAGCCTCATGCCATGAGTGCAGGGTTGTACACATCTACTGATAAGGCAAATGTCGTGTTAAGTGAGTATAATTCTGGTTTTTTTAATGCTAATTAAGCAGATATCCTTGTCCTTTGGGGCAATTAGATGATTTTTTTACCTAGCAACTTGACATCTCTCTTCCTACAAGTATCTTCCTTCCATACTAGCACAAGCCTTGAGCTTCTCTCTCTGTTCTTTGCCTCCTCCCCATCTGTTTTGGTCTTGTCAGGATTTACCTGTCTTTGTCTCCAAAATATGAGATGTAATACTTTTGAGCAGACCAATGATTGGGCAGATTCTCTTCTTCTTGAGCTGCCTCCATGTCGAAGGGTGAAACTATTTTTCCATCAGTCATCCTCCACTGTGTCATGGCACATTGCTGTCACTGCTCACTAGTGCAGGACAGCAAATAACCATGGACCACACTGTTCTTTCCTCAGCATTACAAAGCTGTCCGTGGTTCTTGGGGCTGCAGCACTTGACTGGGTTTAAAAATGAGACCTAATTCTGCAGAAAGGTAAAAAAGTGAATGTCCTTAGAACACTCTTTATTGAGGTTTGTCATGTTGTGCCTATCCTCAGAAATGCCCAAATGGTACTGCAGAAATAGAGCCCCTTCTCACAGAACCTTTCACACGTCTGGGTTTGCCATCTTGTGCCTGACCTGTTTTTATGCAGCTTGTTTAGACAGCACAGTGATGGTACAGGAAGGCATGTAACAGCTCCAGATCTTTACTTTGCATTTAGTGTATGTGATCTGGTGAGGTACTTAGGAAAAAATAAAGTAGGCAAACACTCCTACTGAAAACCTGGCTATTTATATGTTCTTGATAAATGCTGTCTTACTTCTCTTTTTATTTTGCAGTTGGAAATGTAGCATAGTAGTTGGTCTAAAAAGTTGTGTTGGTGGGGTTTTATCAAAGGCAAAACCTAATCATTATTTTCATTATGCAATTATTTGGAATACTTGCCTTTAAACAGTGTCTTGAAATCCTGCCCACAATGGCTATAAATAGGGCTTTCATTAACACAGTGTTTTCTTAAGGCAGTGAAAGTCTTTGAGAGCTGCAAATATAAAGAAATTGCCTAATTTGCACTCACCAAGGATTGCATATTCCAAATTAGCTAAAAATTCTTTCTCAAAAATGGGGGACATAAAGATGTTCTGTAGGAGCAAAACTGAGCAAATGCAGAGAAATTAGGACAGAGATAAAATTCATGGGCCTGAAAAGAGAGAAAATGTGCATTAACAGCTACAATGTGCACTGGCTCCCTGCTTCCAGTGGAAGTGGTGTCAGTGTGGTTTTGTCCAAGGAAAGAATCATTGGATTGAACCCAGCCACCCTCAAGCTCTGGGGGTGCAGTTGCTGGTGGTGTCAGAGGACTTTGGGGACTTTGGTGTCAGAGGACTTTGGGTTTGCACTCCCAGGCCAGACCTTGCACCCCGGGCTGGGCTCACCTGAGCTGTCCCTGCCCCACCAGCCTTATTCCAGTGCTTCTCACCTGCCACGGGTGTGGTGCTCACTGCTCCCAGTCACAGCTGGGCCTGGGGGGTGGCATTTTGTGTTTTGACATCCTTGAAGTCACACAGGAAAGCCAGGAATCCACACTGTCCCAGGGGTGTGGGACAGGATGATTGGTGGTAGATGAGAAGCTTGAATATGATGGGTGGAGTTACACTTGTCTCATCTGTGAGGGAAAACCTCCCTCCTGCAATGTCCCCTCAGCTGTCCCCACTATTGTTGGTGTTTAGTCCCAGCAACCACTTCTTCTCTTTTGTGTTCAAATCACTCTTAAAAATACCTGAAATATGTTTGATGTATCTAATTAGTGAGCAGCAGCTCGATGTCCTGTATAACTAAGTTGAATTCCCTCTTGTGCCCTATCAAATCTGGATCTGGGCTGTTTGCTTCCATATATTCTTTTGGCTTGTGTACTGGCTTCAAAGCTTGCAAAATTTTGCAAAAGATAAACAATTGCCCAAGTATAGATTCTTTTTCCTCTTGACAGTGAACTGGGGACTCCACTGACAGTCCTGATGTGACTTTAAATTTGCACTGCTTGATTTGAACACACCTAAGCTGATTGAGGCTGGAGTAATTGATAGGAGCTTGGGGAATCATCCAGTTTTTGAAATTTAGTAGCTTGGTGTAACAGGAGCTTTGTCAGGGATATGCAGTGCCAGCTTTCAGAATGCAAGGAATGCCTCCAGAGGAGATGATGGAAAGGAAAACATACTTTGCACGTAGCAGAAAAACTCAAAGTCTCTCTGTGGTTCCAGGTATGGAAACAGCAAAAGTCAGAGTCTGAATGGTTCCAGGAATGGAAGCATTTGAACTGTCTTTGCTGCTCAAAAATCTCAGCAAGCTTCCTTTAAAAAGCTGGTGGTGAGTTCAGTTAGTTTTCAGTGCAGCTGTTTAAAATTCTGTTACACAGTGAAATGAGCTCCCCTTCTGCTGCTCCTCAGCTAAGCTGATGCAACATCCGAAATAGACAAGTGGGACTTGAGGAAAATGAGAGAAAAAGCAGTTCTGCCTTTGCATGGTAGAGCTCTTTGCTGGAGGTGAGGTTTCTTTTTAGTGATGTTGTATGTCCTGCTGAGAAGTTCAGGCACTTGATAGACACCTGTGAGCTAAGGCAAGGAGAGCTGCATTCATGGAGTTTTCCAGTGGAGTTTCTATTCGGTTTTCTTTTTAAAGGAGGAAATGTTGTCCATTAAACAACATTTGAAATTGCATTACTGATGTTAATTTCCCTTACAAATATTAGGCCTGTGCTCACTAAAACCAGTTCTGTTAAAAGCTTGTCTATTCACCAGTTTCAGTTCTCCAGGGAAACCAGTACTTAAATTATGTGATGCCACTCTAAATGTTTCTATTCTCATGCTGCTGGCACTGAGGGTTGAGTTAGTTTTAACTATGCAGTTAACAAATCATGAAATGCTTTTGTTGATTCAAATGTACTTTCAGCTGTGCATACTGTAGTAGAAGCCTGGTAATTTTGTTAAAGGAACAATTGTAATAGAAGAAGGGCTTTGGGAGGAAAAAGCAAATTATTGCATAATAAGTTACTGAAATGGCTCTGGGAGGAGAAAAAGCATATTAAGTTATAGTAAATTACTAAATGAAAGAAGAAAAAAAAAGATCAGTAGCCCATTTTAAAATATACTTGTATGGGTCCCAAGATTAAAGAAAAAAAACCCCATGTGTTTTAAGCTGCTTATGATAGGTCATCATCTGTTATCTGTTCCCTTGGTAGAGGAAACACTTTCCTTCTTTTAATATCATGTCTCCAGGTAGGTTTCAGGAATAGGAAGAAAATTAATACAAACCATGTCATGTTGCCAAGGAAATTAGGAAACAAGAATTGAAAGTGTAGGAGCTGGCTGAGGGAGTAAACTGCTTGGGTGCCAGTGAACAAGGATAAATACTTGGTTCCTGTGAAAGTGCTCTGATATCTCTTGTTGATGAACGAAGAAGGGAATCAAGGCCAAGCCTGGTGAAAGTGGGAGGGCACCGAATCCATCAGCCCAAAGCACCTGCTGCTCCTTCCCCAGAGCTGCCCGTGCCAGTGCTAACTGTCCAAGCTTTCTCTTGTAGAGACTTTCACTAACAGACTTGTGCCACTGAGCTAACGTTCCCTTCTCTGTTGTGCCTGTCGCCAGCGGCCAGCGCAGTCCCTTGGGCAGACGGCCAGACGCTCCAAGGTACGGTAGCCGTGTGCTGGCATGCCAAGGGAGCCCTTCATGCTTGGTGCAGCTTCCTCACTTTGTGGAAAGTGCCTTTAGTTTTATGTTTTTGGCATTGTAGCTTTGTTTTATTCTGTTGGGTTTTTTTGTCTTGCCTAGTTGTCTGCTTTTGTGATTTGCCTTTATATTTTTGGTGGCTTTTTATTGTTACGGAGAGAAACGCTTTCCCAACGTTTTATTTCCTTTTCTTTAGATGTGCTCTGTTGTGCTGGTAGTGCCTTCAAAAGCTGCAATTGCTTGGGTGTTTTCATCCTAAAGGGAATTATTTATTCAACTGAAAACATTAAAAATGCAGTTTTCAGCCATTTTGTTTTTCATATAATGAATGAAAAAAAATAACGGCTTATGGTATATTTATATTATCTTTTATAAGCCATAGATTTTAATTTTACATACTTTCCTTCAGTCAAACACAAAGTTAAAGTTAGTTCGGAGCCTTGCTGTATGTGAAGAGTATCTACCACCTCCCACAGCTGAAATATCACAGGACCTCCAGGTAAAAATCACCTTACTGAAGTTTTTGGAACAATTTCAAGTAACTTGTTGTTCAAAAGAAAATCTGTTCGGTATTCTTTAAATATGTGGACACCATGTGGTTTTAATGTTTTTTTGAATACTGATCTAATAGAGGTGATAATAAGAGGAGCAGAATTTGCTGCTTTGTTTTTCTGAGCTATACAAGTTGATACCTGTGGACAGAAAGAGGGGGTTTGTCAGTTCTTTTAACTTACTAGTCCAACAGTGCACTTGAGGGTCTCTTAAACTGTTTAAGTGCTGTCTGCAATTAGTAAGACAGAAACATTGTGATTAGTATGGGGCCTAATTTATTGGCTTCATATATTTTGAAAATGGAAACAGTTTTACATATTTACAAAATATGTAAAGTTACTTTAGAGAATTTAAACAAAATCCAAGTTTCCTGACTTGAGCTCCATACCAGTCTGTATTTTCAGAGCAAAAGCCTACTGCTGGCTTTAGTTCTGTGCACGAATGAGGGCCATCAAAATGCTGGGTTTGTTGATGCTTATCAAAGCAGAAATGGGCCTTTGCTGTTGTTGAAAAGCTTCTAAACTGTGCTTTTGTGAAAAGTCTCACTTTGGTTGAGCAGGAAGCAGTAGAAAGCAGGGTGTGAAGGGTTTTGCTGCAGAGGTGGCAATTCAGTTCTGATGAAAGATGGACATTGAGAGCTCATGTAGGTTTCTGTCAAGCTTATTAAATTTTTTTGAGATTGAAACAGTACCTGGGTTTGGGGGGGGATTTGGTTCTTTTGGAAAAATGAGAAAGTAGTATTTTTGTAGGCTTTCACTAATACACCAGAATTTGAAGTCTTGACTGGAGGAATTCAGAAACTGGGCCTGCTACCATGATGAAAATCTAACTCATAGTTTGAAATAGGTTGCAGAGTAAAAGATTAAAAGCCCACAGAAGAGTTATTGATGTTTACAATGATTTACAGTCCTTTTGTAGTGTTTCCCATAAGATAACAAAATAGTTTGAGAGATCTGGTCAGGCTGAGTTGTTCAGGATGGAGCAGGGGGGTTTAACTTTCTCAGTCACTGCAGCAAATCACAAGGAGACAGAAGCCTGACGTGGTGGACTGATCATCCATGGCAGATTTCCAGCATGAGCATTAGGATTTTCCAGCCTCCAGCACTACACAAGAGCATGTGTTGAATGGTTTGAAGTCAGACATTTATAAGGTGGCTTTTGTGACCAGCTCCTCTGGGATCTGTCCCTGGCTCTGTGCTGCCAGGTGGCTCTTGAAAGGGATCCTTGCAGCAGCAGGAGGGATGTCAGGGCTGGTTCTGCAGAATGAACTGAATTGTGTGATAATGGAAGTTTGTACAAAAGGAATACCAGAAAGCAGATTGCTGTTAGAGCAAAATTAGAGCTAGCTGTGAGTTTTCTTTGGAAGCAGCAATGTAGAAGAAATGGCTTATGAATCCCAATAGCTGTGCAGAGAAATGATTGCAAGAACAAATTTAGTTCTTTCCTGGAGGGTGGAGAAATGTGTTGGAGAGTTAGAAGTGTGGAATCTGTTACAAGTTCTGATGCTGGAGTGCACATCCTGTGGGGAACAGGTCTCCCATGACCTCTGTAACAACTCAGGCAATTTCTTCACCCATTTTGCCTCCTTTCTCAGACTGTCCTGAGAAAGCATGGAAGAGCTCTTCAGTCAGCTGCTGCAGTTGGGACTAATATGCCTCCAGCCCTGTACTCTGAAGCATTAATTGTGCTTGGGGTGTGTGGGAGGTGCAGTGGCTCAGAGAAGGAAGAGCCTGCCTTGCACAGGTGTCCCTGGCAGCAGGAGAGTCAGCTCTGATGCTTCCCCTTCCTGGAAGAGTCACTGCTCCATTGTATCCATGACTGCAAATAAAAAGTGGCTTCCAGGTTAATGTTAATATGAATTTTAAGGCACAGGATGAATTAAACTCAGGATAATGTTGCTGGTGATATTTGAAGAATCACAATTTTCAATTATTAGAAAGTGTTAGCCTTGATAGGATGAAAAATATATGTACTTAACTAGGGAGTGGTGTGAGTTTGGGAATAACTCCATGGTGTTGTCTGTGACTGTTGATCAGTCACCCCTTCACACCAGCAGCCCCAGCAGGGTGAAACTCCTGGCACAGTTGGTGCAGGAGGCACTTGGCAAGGCACCACTGGCTGCTCCTCCTCAGAAGGCTGAGATGGAAGAGGGTGGCAGACCATAGAAATTGTCTCAAGCAGATCCATTTATTTGCTGATCTGTGTTTCTATTTTCAATTGCAACATGAAGCAAGATGCAGCTTCTTCCTGAGAAACCTAGATAAGAGCCTTGCATATTTTTAATCCTTGTTAAAAAGCACTGGCAGCCCTTTACTAAAAGGTGCTGTGAAAGAATGAGCTTACAAATTGATTGTGAGAGGGAGAACATCACTGTGATATGTTTGATCTGTTATCTTTGTCACACTAACTCTATGTTCTCTTGCCATCATTTGTGTAAGCACCAGGTTGTTCTGACTCTTGTGTTCCAATACAAAGTACAAGCACTAGCAAAGGGTGATCCAGGTCAGCCCTTTTTAAGGAAGAACTGTTTTCATATAAATGACAGTTGTTATTATGAGTGACAAGTAAATAAACCTTCAAAAGGCTGAGCTTTGCAAGCAAAGTAAAATAACCCAATGGAGAGGGAGTGGGAGGAGAAGGCAAGGGGCTGTAATGTTAGTTTCTATTGACTTATGTTGGTTTTTCTGGTAAAAAGCCCAGCCTCAGCATATAGGCCTTGGAGAAATATTCTTACCTTTTTCCCAAATGTGTTGAGCTGGCAGGATTTATCAGGTTTTGATGGTTTGGGGCGTTTTCCTCTTTGGCTTTTTCTTGTTTAAGCAAAATTTGGTGACAATTTCCTCTTCTACAATGAGGGTTTGGGATGGGTGATCAGAGTTAGTACAAGGAATCTGTTCAGTCCAAATGCCAGCAGAGAGAGAGAGACCTGCTGCAAACGGTGGGATTAAGAGAGTTTTATAAAGGAAGAGAAGTTAAAAGAATTTTCAGCAGCTTTCCAGTCAAGTAGGTCATATTTAATTAGATGCTACAGTTTTTATAGCATGAAATCACAAGAAAGTGCCCTTTGGTACCCAGTTCTGGTGTATCACACTTTGAGGTAGAGCTGGTGGTAGTAGCAGAACTGTCTGTTCAGATGGTGATTCCTTTTTTTAGCTCTTGTTGGGGAAGGAAGTATGAAAATGATTACTTGCTGAGATCCTTTGACTAAACTATTGCTGTATGCATTACTTGGAATGAGTTTAGAAGGTGCAGTCACTTTTCTAGTGAAGAAACATCAGACTATGAAAATTTCCTTACTTTACTGATAGTTTTGTAGAGTGTTACTGTAACATGGAGGATAACACATTGGTGAATCCAAGTCAGGAATCTTTCCTTAATAGGACAGAAACATTTTCTCAAATAAAGGTTACCCAGCTCCTTGGTGGATGGTGAGTGTAGTGTGTTTTGTGGTGACAAATAAATTGCTCATTTGAATTGCACACAGGTTTATGAGGCAGGGAATACAAAGACTTCTTCTGGACTCCTTAAGGTTTGTAGCCAAGTGAATTCTCAAGACTGGGAAAGAATCAGATGAGAGAGTTCCCTGCTGGTGACTGGGGATGGTATTTGTCAGATGTGGTTATAGATCCTGCCCAAAGCTGAGAAGACTTCATTCACACCGAGATGCTGCTTAGTGGGTGTTCATGAATTAGGAAGTTTCATTGGAACATTTAGTGTGGGGACAAGTCACAGTGAAAGGGAGAGCTGGTAAAACTCTCTCAGTGACCATTTTCCCTCACGTAGAAGAGTTGTTGCCCCAGAGCTGCAGCTGGGAGCTCTTTGGCCACAGGCTGGTGGTGCAGGGTCCCTCTGTGCGGGCACAGGCAGGAGTGGTGCGGGCCGGGCACGTGAGCAGCCCCAGCCTGCTGGATCCTGGCTAAATTTAACTCTGGCTGCATTCCACAGCTCAGAGCAAGGCTGTGCAATGGCACAGGAGCAGGGCTGAGAGGAGGAGCCTGCATGTGGGTAAGGACAGGTCTGAGGGAGGAGTGAGGACCTGTGTGGGAAAGGATTGAAGTGCAGGGCAGAGGAGGGAAAGGCATGAGGGGCACTTCTCTGGATTGGGAAGGGTTAGATGTTCTCAGGAATGTGGAGGTGACAGCATGGACTCTCTTGGCTTCTGGGGGAGCAAACTGACATTTGGGGGAGTTAAAAGATGACAGGGGAGTGTGGCTGTGACAGGACTTGGCCCCTGCTCCCGTGGGAGTCCCTCAGGCGTGGTGACTCCATTGCTCCCAGACTCCTTGGCTCTGGCTGGCTGAAATGTGTTGGTTCTCCACTGACAACCTCCTGAAACAGCCAAGGGGCATGAAGAGCAAACTGCAGTCCTGCACTGCTCAGGGTATTCAGGGAACCATTATGGCCCTGATTTCAGAGGGAAGCTTTTTGCTGTATTTGAGAAACAGGTTTTATAACAGTTCACCTACTGGTATAAAACCACAGATTCTGAGGTGATTGCACACAAAGCTACTCTCTCAAAATACACAGGAAGTTATGAAACTAAGCCTTGATGACAGGTCTGCAAACTTTGCCTTGATATATTGTACTGTAAATATTTTCCATTTTTTGTGGATCTGGAAATGCTGGTCTGTCTTAAATAGAAATTTTTGTTTTGTTTTTTCTTGGTATGAACTAAATCAAAACTTGAAAGAAGTTTTTACAGTAAAGAACTGGGAAGAATGGGGAGGGAAAAAGTATTGTGGATGAGATGTGACTTAAAAATATAGACAGTATAAAATCTGTACATCTGAAAAACTGGAATATTTTCTTACATGGATGGAGTAAGATACTTTTAATTCATTTTGCAATAGCATTCAGTGCCTGGAAGTGAGTGTAAATTCTAAAATTTCTGTGGTCCTTTCTATACCTTCTCTGTATTTTCTGATTTACTGATAAATAATTTTGTTGTGTGGTCACATGGAGCACATGTGGAATCAGAAAGAATATGTGAACATTTTTTTGTTGTTGTTGCTTCATTATTTTGCAGGTAATATAGTACAGAACAGTTCTCCTGCAGGTATTCTTTGAAATAGTTTCTGTGGTGACTGATTTTTACTTTTTGACAGGAGAAAATTCAGATCCAGTTGTCACAGTCCTTTGAAAAAGAAGAAAAACCTGCAAAAGATGAATCAGAAAAGGAAAAATCCAGTGATAAACTGTCCAGAAAAATGTTATCAAGAGGTTTGCTATCTCTCCTTGTGCTTTTCAATATACTGTAAAGATAAAGAACATCTGAAAATACAGTTCTGCTTCCAGGTCTTCATTGCATAAACATTGTTGAATTTTTTTTGCAAATGAAGCAAATGGATCAGACACCTTTGAGCTGGAGAAGGAATTGGTCCTCAAGGAAAGAGAGCTTTAGAGACTTCATCAAACACTCCAGCAAAGGCTTTTCCTTTCCCTCCTGTGCAGAGCAGCACAAAAAAGCAGCTGTGTTGTCTCAGCTGTGTCCAGGTGTTCTTTCAGCTGACTTTACGAGTCAGTGGAAGCTCCTGTCTTGTTCCTGGGCTTTGCTGTTACAGGACTTGTGAAACTGAAGGTGGCACAGCTGCCTTTGTGCTTTTTCTGCTGCTCATTCAACAGGCATCAGTGTTCTGCTTTGTTTATTTTACTCTGATGGTATCTAGATTTTTTTCAGTAAAGTTTTGGAATAAGGATAGAACTACATAAATGAAAAAGACAAGTATTATGTTTTCACTTAAATATTCCTGCATTCTGGATTAAAGTTACAGTCCATGTGCTGAAAATCTTGGGGGTTTAATCTGAAAGGGAGCTGTGAAATCAATGACACAAACCAGTTTTTGTCCATGCTGCCTAGTGCCTCCTCCAGGTAGAAGACTTTATGCATTTAAGGTGGCAAATCATTTTACAGCTCTTGCTTTGATATCTAGAATGCTTACCTGTGTATCTTAGATCAGACAGAGTATGGGAAATACCTTTAGAGCTGGAATTCTTTTTGGGACAAGTGGTACTTGTGCAGCTCATGTCCTGCAGTTCCTCATGTGGAATTTCAGTGCAGCTTGTCCCACCTGCCAGGCAGGTATTAGTGAAACAGAAAGCTCTGGGATGGAGAACTTCACCTGCATTTATAAATCTCAGTCTTGGAAATGATGCCTTAAACACCCCCAAATTCCCAACAGGTAATGGTGGGGGGCTGAGAGCAAAGTGACAAAATGCCTGTGGAAGAGAATTCTGTTCTGAGCTCAACCACTCTCTCCTCTGAAGGTTAATTACTTCTCAATAGAGGGTGTGCCAAAATAGAAAATTAGGGAATTTTAGCATCAGTTCTAGTAATTATAACTAAAGCATTGCTCACTTGCAAATTAGAAAAATTGAAATAAATAATTATTGAATCTTGATGTTTTTACCAGGGGTAGCCTTTTTTTGCCTTCTCCTCTTCAGAGTCAAAAGTAATTCCAAACCATAAATGCTCAGACTTGCTTGATTTCACTTAAAGTCTCTGGGCAGCTGGAAGAGCTGGGACCTGGGCACAAGTTTGAGTTATGCCTAACTAAACTGAGACTAGGTTAACACAAGTAGTTCTCCGAAGACATCTAGTTCCAAAACCACTGTTCCAACACCTGTTGGTTTGAATCCTGGTACTGGAACCTGAAGGTGCTCATGTAAGGGAAGATCTGGGGTTAAATCATTCCTTTCAGGGACAGATTTTAGGGGATAGTATGTAACTGAATACTTTCTTTCACTTAAACCAGAAAGGAGGGGGAAGGTTGAGACTTCTTTTTGAAAACATCTAAACATGATGTTGTGCAAACAAAGCCCAACAGAACAAGGATTTCTAGTAACGCAAAGCACCACCTTGTGAAGGTTAAACTGTTACATTGTGAATTACAAAATTTCTTTGGGCAGCATCCAATAGTTGAGTAGATGGGCTGCTGCTGCTCCACAGATGTGTGCACACACTGCAGGGTGGGATAGTGAGAAAATGAGGCTGATGGAGATCAGGTCTGTCAAGGTGATACCTGCTTCACAACATACAGCCAGTTGTTAGCAGTGCTGTTACTGAAACTTTGGCTTCTGTGTTTCCCTGCAGTTAGGGGATGGTGTGTGGTGGTGGGTTTTCTGTACTGTTTTTGACTTGTGGGCCTTTTTCCTGGAAACTGGAAGCATTTAATTTTGGCAATAATGTACTTAATGGTTTTATAGCATCAATCCATATGTAGTGTGTTCAGCAGTAATTGAAAAACAACTTTTTATTCTTCTCAGAGTGTAATTTTGCTCTTTCTCCCTTACCCTTAGATTCCAGCCAGGAGTATACAGATTCCACTGGTATAGATCTTCATGAATTTTTAGTAAATACATTAAAAAACAATCCCAGGTATGAATCAATAATGTCAACTTTCTTTATGTTTTTCTCTCTTGTTGTTGCCCGAGGTGTCACACTACCTGTTTTTTTTGTTTGTGGTTTTATTTTTTCCCCCTCTTTAAATGTCTAACCTTCCATGTCAGTCATTCAGGGTGAGATTCTGTTGCACAGACTGCCTAAAACACCACTGTAATTAATTTGCTTTTTGAGCAGAGGTTCAGGACATTGAAGTGGTTTAAATGGTTTTAATGTTTAATATGCAAATGTTGTGTTCAGTCTATGTGCAGTTCTCCCCCTGAATGGGCTTCAGTACATTGTCTCTAAACCTTGTACTGTCTTAGCACCTGCTTGTTAGAGACCAAACTGCCTTCTCTGGCTCTAATCTGTCCTCCACTGAATTTATCAAGGCACTTTTTAAGCTGTACCATATAACTGTAGTTAGAGATTTTCATTCTGCACATCAGAAACCAAATCTGACCTAATGCAAGTCCATCATTTGTTAGCAGCAGAGCTGACCTGGTTCTGTTGCTCTGAGGTTTGCAGTCTGTCCCTGTCTTGTTTGTTCTTTCCCTCACTGGGCCTTTGTGGCTGTAGTACAATGCAGGAAATGAACCTGGTGCAGTTGTGCTCTGCCACAAAAGCTGTTTCACTGCTATTTGTTACTCATTCATATTATAGGGAGGACTTCCAATGTGATCATTTATTTGGATTCCATTTTATTTAGAAAAAATGTGACATGAGCCATAACGTGGCCAAAGCCATAGTCCTGTAGAGTAAAATTAGAAAGCACAGACCTCTGTGAGACCCTTAGGTGGTTCCTGTTTGAACCCATGAAGCATCCCAGTGGAAATAAGGAATTGTAGGTGAAGATCTCCATGGGTTTCCATGCACAGTGACTTAGTTACTTGATTTGCACAGATTATGAACTGTGCATCACTGGATTTCATTGCATCTTAATAGTTATTAGAACCAGTGCAGGCAGTTGCAAGAGCAGTGTTCCTTTCTACCACCTTGAGTTTTAGTTTTTTGTATTTCTAAGATGTCAGCACAGTGCCACACGTGCCAGCTTTAAGGCCTTGGTTGTTGGTGATGTGCCCCATCACTTTCTCAGTGATCCCTGAGGTGCTTCACAATCCAAGGGCCAGCTGAGGCCTCTGCACATCTCCTGCCCACACCACCCAACAGGGAACAACCTCAGCACTGCTTTTCCTCCTGGAGCCTGTCTTCTCCATGACTGCACTTCCTGTCAGCCTCCTGGGCAGGGACTTCTTGGAGGATCTGTGTACTCTGATATCTGAGAGCAAATCAGCATGTTTCACTAGGCAGGTTCAGTACAAAATAGCAAAAAAAAGAATACTTTGTCCTAAAAATTCTGCATTTGACACCTGCTGGTCCTACTTCCAGTCTGCCATCATCCCTTGATCACAGCTCTGATCTGTGTATTCTTAAGATGAATACAACTGCAGTTATTGGAGTGTCTCATATGTGAGTTGCTGTGTTTTTATTTTCAGGGACAGAATGATGCTGCTGAAATTAGAACAGGAAATTTTAGATTTCATTGGTAATAATGAGTAAGTACTGTACTCTCATAGGAAAAAAGAATTCAAGAGTGTTCCTGTTTATTTAATAAAGCTACTATTCCTTTCTTCCAGAGTACCAAGAAAAAAGTTTCCCCCAATGACATCTTACCATAGAATGCTGTTGCACAGGGTAGCTGCTTACTTTGGATTAGAGCACAACGTGGACCAGAGTGGGAAGTCAGTCATAGTAAATAAAACTAGCAATACAAGAATGTAAGTGTGAAAGCCTTGGAAAAGCCTTTTGATGCGTGCCTCTAACTCCTGGGGTCTGTGAGGCAGGTGAGGGCTGTCTCCTCATGGGAGCAGGCATCAAGGAGGGTTAGCTGAGAGCTCTTTGCTGTTCATGTTCTTGCTGTGTAATAATGTGATCTGTTTCATGTTTGAATTCTTTTGGGGAAAGAACCATGTTATCTCCAAGTTAAGAATTTTTGTTGCTTTTCTGGCAGAGATGCATTGCTAACTTTGTTTCTGTGAGTTATGACTTTATAGCAACTGTTTATTTGTTCACAGATTTATACCAGTAAAGTGTACAAAGTGCATTCTTTGTTTCTTTTGGATAGCAGAGCCAGCTCTTACCTTAGAATGGGGTCATTTCTGATTTGGTGAAGGGAGGGGACTTGCACAATTTTGGCTTTTGTATTGTAAAATTCTACTGGGAAAATTCAGCTGTTGAAGTTCTTCTGTTGGAATGATGTTGCTTACAGATCTCTCATGGCCATACAACTAAACATAGCAGGGAAAAGAGACATCAGTGGAAATGTCAACCAGGTTAACAAGCCATGGTGTGCTGCTTTACTCTGAGGGGTGGGGAGTTCTTGGAGAAACCCCCAGGAAAATCCATATGGCAGAGAAGGTAGCCCTGGGGCCACAGCAGCTCTGAAATCTGTGTGGAATTGAGGTTTTCATTCAAGGGACCCAGCTGTTCTCTCCATCCTCTGCACTTGCTCTGTCTCCTCATTCTCTCTCCGAAAGACAAAGGTCTAATGTGTTGACATATTTATGCCACCTAGTTTCTAGTTTTAACTTAAAGCATTTGCCTGGCACCGTTTTTTGTTGGTCTTGAACAGGAAAACAGGAGTTTACAGTGCCTGCATCCTAATCTCAGTCTCTAGGTACACTCTTCTTAGCTTTGGGAGAAAAAAATCTAAATATCCACCCTATTTTAGAGTCAGTAGGAGTGAAATGATATGCCACACTGAAATTTCACTTAAGTAAATAGTTTCTCCTCCGAAGTTTTAGAAATATATCTAGGGCCTAAATACATGTTGAATACTTGTATTATTTATGTATGTGGTTTTGCTTTGGCTGTACAGTCTATATCTAAATTGACCTAGAAAGCCAAACATTTCAAATCTGTTGCCTTTGCATCTACCAGCATCTCTAGACTGAAGCTTCAGTCTAGCACCTCAACTGTGGAATAAGAACTAATAAAAGATCATTTCATTTTTATGCTTTTTAAAAATTTTTTAGACCATATTTAAATGGCTTGTGGCCTCTGGAAGCCCTTATAGGTGTAGTTACTAATTAGCAGGCATTTCGTCTAACCTGCAGACATAAAGATTCTTGATGTTTTTAATATTCTTATTTTAAATCACTTTGGATATAAAATAAGAATTTAGAAAGAAAACCTTGGAGATCTGCTCCATGTGGAAGGAATAAAGCCAAACTTCCCTTTTCCTCATAGGCAGGTTCGCGGCTCCCTCGCCGAGCAGGGATGTTACTGACATCAACCACCCAGTGCACACTGGCACGTCTCAGTGGAGTGGGAGTTGGTGATTGCAGGGCAGTAAATTCAGAGACCTTTAAAAGAAAGAGGTAAGACAGTCTGAAGGTTCTCTGAAATGCCTGCTAATTATGTTTGGGCATCCAGTACCCAATAGGCAGGGCTGGCTGTTTCATAGAAAAGGCTCCCCTGACTCCATCCAGAAGTGCTAGGTAATGATAAATAACAGAAATAGAGAAGAGCATACATTTATTCTGTCCTCTATTAGACAAATACTCCCTGATTGTCTGAGCTCTTCTCTTACAATAGCAGTAGTTTTATCATTCAGGTACTTGGTGTCTCTCTTTAATAACAAGGATTTGCAAAATGCCACTTTTTCTTTCACAAAGTAGATAAAATACCAAAGCAATATTTATAATCTGTTGCTTCACTCTCTCCATATGACTGTGTGAAGCTCTTGCTTGCCTGCATTATACTGTTCTTCTCTTAATCATTTCTACTTAATTTTGTTTTAGAAGTTTCTAAGTTTCAGTGCTTTCTCCTCTACCTTTTTTCTTGTGTTTTCCCTTGAAATGAACTGGGAGGTATTGCGGCTCTAGCAGCAGACACCTGTCTTCACTTCCATGCATGCCCAATACCCATTGCATGGCACCAGTTGGGATTCAAAAGCACTTCTGATTCCCCAAGGGCATGTGGTTTGCTTCCCACCTTAATTGGGAGTTGCAGCAGAAGCTTTGAAGGAGGAAGAGGTTTTTAAAAGCAGGTTTGTTATGCCTCAGGACAGGACTGGTCAGGTGTGCACCTCATCTTTTCCATTGCCCAGACAGCCAAAATCTATTATTTCAGTTAGAATATTAAGTATATTTTAAACGACTCTTGAATATGTTTCACTTTGTTCCACTGTGTGTACAGCACGTTTACAAAACCATAAATGTTTTCTTTGTAACAACTTTTCTCAGACCTGACCAAAAGTTTTGTGAGCATATAAAGGATGAGAAGAGCGATGACTTCCAGAAGCGGTACATCCTTAAGAGAGATAACTCTAGTTTAGACAAAGATGACAACCAGGTAAAGCACACGTGGCTTATTCCTTCCACTTGCTGTATTTGTGCATTCTTACTGTTTTCCTGTGAAAATTGACACTGTACCACTTAATTTAGATGAGAATACGATTAAAAGATGACAGAAGAAGTAAATCCATAGAAGAACGTGAAGAAGAATATCAGAGAGTTAGAGAAAGGATATTTGCACAAGATGTATGTATCAAAACCAGTCTGGCACTGTTTTCTGTGAACCCTTCACACACAGACATGCACAGGTGGCTTTCCAGGAAACTTTCTGTTTCTGAATGACACTGAG
Organism: Argya squamiceps; assembly: GCA_037834095.1. Lineage (NCBI taxonomy): Eukaryota > Metazoa > Chordata > Aves > Passeriformes > Leiothrichidae > Argya > Argya squamiceps. The sequence continues at coordinate 6,532,752 of JBBMKD010000222.1, read as the reverse complement.
CAGATAAGTGTGGCCTGAGTGAGTTATAAATGATATTGCAGTTACTGAGAAATCTTCTGTTTTCCCTTATTGCTGCTGTATGAAACTCAAACAACCCAAGAATTATTGAGGAGTGTTCTCTAGCATTCCTGAGTGCAATGCATTTCCCCATTGTCATTGTTTCCCCCCTCACTGTAATTTAAGTTACAGAGTTTTGGTTCTGCAATCATTTCAGTTGCTCAGAGCAATAATTAAAAGAAGAAAAAAACCCAAGCAAATTAAAAACCAAAAAACCCTCTTTTCTTGCTTGTATCTATAGCAACCACATTATGAGTGTTCACAGTAAAATGATTTGAGGTTCCATATGTGAAATTGCTGTCAGGAATCTCACAGTCAGATCTCCTGACTGGAGATAACCCTGCAGGACAACATCATAGGCTACAATTCAATTGCAAGTAGTGATTATATTGAGTAAAGCAAAACAAATATGTCTTTTAAAATACGTGTTACTTTTAGTAATCCACTTCTGACATTTATCTATAACTCTTGCACATCCAAAACCAAATTCTGAAGAGAGTAATGAGCTCTTGAGAGGCTAATTTTTTGTTGTTGTTGTTCACCCTAGTTACAAACAAGAAGAATGGACTTTTGGATATAAAATTACATTTTCCTTTTGCACCTTAATTTACCATGTATTACACCCTTAGAAGCTTTGTGCCAGATGTTGGGAGTCACAGTCAAGGACAACACAGTTTGAGTGAGGAGCAGCCTTTCTGGTTCTGCTGTGTGTGCTCTGTAGCACACCCAGGCTGGTACCAGGGCACTGAGCAGGTACTGCAGCAGCAGTGGCCTCTCCCCATCCACCCCTCCCAGCAGAAGACAAGGCAGCTCAGGTGCCGTGACAGCCCAGGGAATCACACACCAGCTGTAAGTGACAGAAGGCACCAAAAGCCCAAGGGAAGAGCTGTAACTTCAGAAAAACTCTGAGAGAAACCAAGTGAGCAGCATTGTAACTACCCTCATGCTGACTTTGATTTCCTGCTCATGGGCCTTTTTATATTCTCTTGTTTCTTCATGGAAATTATTCACCAAGAGGTAAAGTTTTTCAGGCAGCTTAATATAAAGAGGGTGCTGTAGGAGTCTGTGTATAATGCAGAAGACTCCAGATTGCTTTGTGTTTTGTAGTTGGGGTTCTAGATGCCATTCATATTAATTTCTGCACTTCTTTGCCCCTCAGTCCCTGTGTTCCCAAGAGAATTATTTCACTGATAAAAGGTAAGAGAATTTGCTGTTTAATTCTGTTTTGTCTTCCTATTTTCTTAATAAATATTAAGCTATCTTATTAAAATGTCAACAGAATCCAGGAGGAAGAAACTAATAGTACACAACAAAGACGACAGATACTTAGGTATTTGATGCTTCCTTTTAAAAAAACCCAAACCCCAAATATTTCAGTTTGTTCCATGCATGCCTTTATCTTTTCTTTCTTGTTTGTTTGTTTTCCCCTTACTTTGCGAGCTCTGCTGGTGCTAAAAGTCGCGTTTGTGACTTGCAGGATCAACAAGGAGGCGTCGGGGCGCTCGGCCAACAGCCACCAGAGCAGCACGGAGACGGAGGCGCGGTGCTGCGAGCCGCGGCCCTGGAGCAGCACGGACTCGGACAGTTCCCTGCGCAGCCTGCGGCCCGCCGTCACCAAGGCCAGCAGCTTCAGCGGCATCTCCGTGCTCAGCCGCGGGGACAGCTCCGGCAGCAGCAAGAGCACGGGCCGGCTGTCCAAGACAGGTACGGCAGCCTGGGGGGAAGGCTGGGGGATCAGCTGGGTGGGCATGGCTGGTGTTTGGGGTGGGGAGGCTCCCTGCATCCCCTTCCCTCTGCACACACAGAGCGTCTACACACCCGGCCCTACAGATGGGGTGAGCGCTTCTGCCTTTGGAAGGGGAACTTTTCAAGTGCATTGTAGATGGCTTGAGGTTCAATGCCTTTCATCTCGTGCATTTTTTTATCAGAAATATTTTTGTATAAAATACTCTTCAGTTCTAGTGGGGCAACACTGCATTGCACAGTCTTAGGAAACTGTGCGCTGCTATCATAGCTCAGATACAACATATACAACCTTCATAAAGCCTGTGATTTGGTAGTTATTTTTATTGTGTTCTCTTTCTTTTGTTACATTGAAATGAATATGGCTAAAATTCTTACTTAATTTTTAGATGCTGAGAAATGAGGTCAGTGAAACAAAGTGTACTGTTTAATCTGAAGATTCAAAAATGTTGGGGAAAAGTACTCATAAGAGTCAGCATTTCAAAGGGTGTTAACTTGTAATTAACGTGAAAACAAAATCTCAGAAAATACGGGAATGAATCTTCTGTGGGTCAAAAATTAAATTGTGTAAATATTTGTATTTCAAATGCCAACATAAGTTGATCCAGTTGCTAATCCCTGGAGAATTCTGAGGCTTGTAATACATGGGTGGGTTACTGGTGGGCAGCTTCAGAATTTGAATTAGAACTGTAAAAAGGCAGAATATAATTGCGTGCCTTATTAATATTGGCTTTGATCTTATTTCTAAAGCTGGTTTTTAATGAGGATCTATTTTTGAATTTTTTGCTTTCCCTAGATCAGCACTACCTTTTAGGTAAATGGCCACACTGCTATATCTTAATGCAGTAAAACAGTAACAAATTCTGTTTGTCCATTGTATACTTGTATAAAAAAACCCAAAACATTTTGAGGTACTTCTGCTGTAAAATTGTGCCATCATTCAGAGTCATTGCATTTAGCAGTGTAGTGATGCTGTTTGACACAGCTTGAAAAGAAACTGCAACCTCACAATGAAAATCTTAGAAGTCTTCCTTGGCTAAATTTCAAGAACATAAATGGGTTCTTAACATTTTTGCTGGAAACATTATTTTGGCATTCTGAATGTTTGGACACTCCAGGTTTGGAATGCCCACCTTGATGGTTGTTGCTTCATAGAGTTCCAGGTTGTGGTGATTTGGCACATGTTGAGCTTGAGTTTGTTCACATTGTTCAGGGCTGTAATTGGCTCTGGTTATAATGGCTTCAGCCTCACTTCTCTGCATAATCTAGAAGTGAACACAGTTGGAAATGAATCCAAGTAACTCTGCTCAGGCAATGATGGTTTTATAGAGCTGGGATGCGCTGTCTCACCCAGTTTACAATTAATAGCTTTGATTTCACTTCATTCACCAATAAAAAAGGCCAGTGCTTCAAGCTATGCTCTCTTTGTAAGCACAAGTAGAAGGGTTACAATTAGCAACTTTTATGGACGACTGCAAAGTAACTTCAAGCAATACATAAATTCCATTAGAGTGCTGTTTCTTCTAGATTGTAGAGAGGCTGCTAATGAGGAGTTTGTGAATTTAAACAAATATATTCTGTTTCCAAGTTTCCAAGTATCATACACTTGTTATTAAGTCTTTGCTAAACTGTGCACCTAAAGCTCCAGGTGTAGAGTGACTTGGAAACAGCAGTTCCACAGACCTCTCCATACTGGACTTTTGCAATGTTTCTTTTAGCTGCATGCCTTGGCTTTCAGGAAGCTCAGGGTCTGATTCTCCACTGCCTTGCAATGTTTATAGTAATTCATATCTGTAAAATAATTACTGATTTCAATTGGCTGTTTCATACTCCTTTGAAATTTGGATTGTTGCATAAAGCCAGGCTAAAGCTACCATATTACCCTCATTTTTTCTTGCTGTATCTGTGATTTCTGCCTGCACATTGTCAGAGGAGGAAGCAAATAGTGTTGAGGGTTTTAGTGTGGTGCAAATTGTCCAGCAGGTGAGTCAGAGAAGATCTGACCCCCAGCAGTGGAAAGAAACTTGTCGTTGCTTGCATGCAGGCTGTGTGCGGGGCATGAGGCTTTAGCCCATGAATCCACAGGACACTGAGGCCCTGCAGCTGCATTCCCTGCACAGCTGCAGGAGCTGGGGCTGGGAGTTCACAGCCTCATTGCATCCAATGCACCGTTTTGGAGTAATGACCAATCACTTCCATGAATTCTGCACATACAGATATGCCTTTTCTGACCAGAAAACCAGAGCTAGGTATGAAAGCCTCACTTGGCAGTGCAAAGCAGTGCTGAACTGACCCTTGGTTCTCAGAAGGGTCCTTGTAATGCTATTCCAGGGGAGCTGGAGGGGGAGTCCACTGACAAGGCTGCTGTTGAATAACGTGCTTAATGCTGAGCTTTCATGCTGAGCACTTACAAGTGTATATATAATTTTAAAGTGAGCATGATGTCACTGTCTCCAGGTAAAACCAATTTCTTGTTACTCCTTTCCTAGGTTCAGAGTCTTCTAGTAGTGTAGGGTCCTCCACTGGTTCTCTCTCTCACAGCCAGCAGCCTCTTCCAGTGCCAGCTCTAAGCCAGCCCTCTCCTGGCACGCCTGCCGTGTACCCAACTGTCAGCTCTAGTAACAATCTTTCCTTTGACGGTGGCATGAGCGGGCAAGTGGCACCTGCTGCTGGCAGTAGCTTCTTTCTGCTTCCCTTGGAAGCGGCGGGCATCCCGCCTGGCAGTGTGCTGGTCAACCCTCAAACAGGTTGGTACATGCTTGGGGCTGTCTCTGTTTCACTGGGGAACTTGGTAAAAAGTGCACGAGTGTTTGCCTAAGGCTTGGTGTCAGTGTTGTCCTTTGTCATTTATTTTTCTCTTCATTTTGTAATGTGGTTGTGTTCATTCAGTGCACTTAAATAAACAAGGAAACGTGACTGGAGGATCAAAGGAAGGAGTAAACTCACGGGATTTTCTCCAGAAGAGTTTTAACTTACATGTAAAATTCTAATGAGTGACCTGCACAAAATATGAAAATCATATGATTTACTATCCAGAACACAGAATAACTGAATTGTTTCAGCTTTTTTCAGGAGAGGAATATGTCTTTTCCAGTGCTACTATAAAACAGTTTCATTGAGGGGAGAGAGCCTGAGAAAGGATTTATATTGACTTGAAAGAACTTACCCTTCTTTTTTTTGATGCAACATGGTCACGTCTCTAAGCTCAAGGCTGAGTTATTACAAGGGAAAGAAAGAAGCACAGGATGAAATGCTATTTCCAAACTTCTCCTTGTCACTTTGAAACAGGATTAAATCAGTGTTGGTGTAATTGGCCAATACTGGTATATTTTAGTAAGTAGTAGGTAATTGATACTTCATAATGTAGGTGCAAGGAGATCTGTAATAACTTGTGTGGATTAAATAATGAGTTAGCATTCTCTGGGCAAGCTTTTACTTCTTGTAGAAATTAGGAAATACTGAAAATTTTAATCCACCTTTTATGTAAAAGATCATAATTTTAGATTAAAATTATGTATTTTAATTTTAGGATAATGATTTGTTTTAATTGTAGAAAAGAAATTCTTCAGGACACATATACCATCATTCTATAGATCAGCCTGGTTATGTTTGAATATGACTACACTTGATGTTTGAAGCAAAATGTTTCTCATTGGGGTTGTTAAAATGATCATGTAGTAAATAATCTTTTTAACTAGAAGGTATAACTTTGGAATAGATAAATTTCTCTTTTTTCTTAATATGAATCAATTGCTAAAAATTTGGTTACAAATGAGTTGCTGTAGGACCTAATTTTCATAGATAGCCATGGGATTTGGAGGAGAATGTATTTGTCATCTTAGAGCTAAGTTCATTAGTAGTCTTTCATAATTATATTAATGTCTAATGAGCTTCTTACTGAAGACAAAGAACATTTTGAGAACCAGGAACATTTAGGTGAAGATAAACTTCAATTTCTGGTGTACTCAAACCATGGTATTCTGTAATTGTTCCTCTGGCTTTGTTGTTCCAATGCCAACCAAAGAGGAGATTGGTTCCTCAGAGTTTCTGACAGAGGATTCTGTGCCTTGGGAATTAGGAAGAGACAGTTCTTACCCAGCCACTCCAGGAAATAAGTGAAGCTCTGGTGATTAGCAGGAAGTGGTAGAAGGAAATAAGAAAATCTGAGTCCCTGTTAATGTGAACATTCCCAGTTCTTGTGTTAAAGGGAAATCTGTTAAGCTCCGTTGAGTATCACCTGATGAGCTGCAGTCTAGCTGCTGTAGCTTATTTTTGCAAGTTTGTTTGTGCTCCCTCTGTGTCTGCCATGAATTCCTGGTCCTTTCTTCAGTAACTCTTACCCTCTGTGTTGGGTAGTTGCATTTAAGTACGAGGGAACCAAGAGGTCTGGAAGAGCATTAGTCTGCTTTGACAGGGTGCAAAGGCTTTAGGCTGAGTTTAAACCTTTCTGGAAAGGACAAGAATATCTTTAAATCAGAGGAGAGAAAATTTTACATCAATATTGGGCCCTTTAAGCATCAGAATAAGCCAATGCAGGACTCCAAGCAGGTAGGCACAGGTCCTTGCCAGCCAGGCTGTTCCTTCAATTTGTTTTGGTTTTTTCCAACCCAGGCACAAAAAGAAATCACTGATTTTTTTTATCATTTACTTTTATGGAGTTTATTTTTCAGTTGTTTTTCATTGGTCCATTGCTGTAATATTGAGGTTGCAAATTATTAAATAGGAGAATAATTCTATGTTATTTGTTTTGAAAGCTAAAAGCCAATTAATCTAAGAATAGAGGAAAAGAGTTCTTTATCAGTAATCTCATTAGCAGTCATGGGAATACCAGGGCAGCTATTGCTTTATATAGTTTTCAAAAAATATTTGCCTTTAAGCTCTCCTGTGTTCTGATTGGTTTTCAAATTGATTAAAGGACATTAATTTTTAAAAGATCCTTAAAACAGTATTTTAGTAGGGTTTTCCTTTATTACTCCTGTCATATTCAATCTGTTTGATTAAAAATCAAGTTTCAAGGTGAGTAGGACATAAGAAGTCTTTATGTGTGTTCACTACGTAAAGACCGGGGTATCTTTTGTTTAGCTTAAATGTTTTGGGTTTTAGCTGCATGTAGTCATTGCTGTTACGGTTGTGGGCATTTGGCATGAATCTGTCATACAAATCTGTCGTTTCAGTGTTGTTGTTTTACTCCTGTTGCCTGCTGTAAGTGTATCTGTGTTCTCTCCCAGCCGAGGTGGTGCAGCTGGCTGTGTTGTTGTGTCCCCACAGGTCAGCCCTTCCTCAACCCCGACGGCAGCGCCGTGGTGTACAACCCTCCCCTGCCCCCGCCGCCGGCCCGCAGCCAAGTGCCCGGGGCGTCCCCGCAGCCGGCCCTGCCCAGCCCCGCCCAGCACCAGCCCGGAGCCAGCCCCGTGCTCTCACAGGTGCACTTGTCAAACACGTGCTGGGGACGTGGGGCTCTCACTCTGCTCTGGGAACAGGGGTGGTTTATTCTGCTGCACTGCATGTGAAGAGCAGTCACACTGACAAGGGTTGTCTCTCTGGATTTTCCTGCTTTTCAGTGTTTGCAGTTTGTAGTGGAGATTCTCACAAACTGTGCATATATTTAGAACTTACCTATTTTGTTTACGTATTTCTCCTCTGGGAGGAGAAATATGATTGATGGTGATGTTCACCAACCGGGTAACAACCTGTGCAGCCAATCTTTTGCCTTCTGATCTAAATGTATAAAAGATGGAGTCAGAAAATTAAAATAGAAGCTTTGCTGCCTGACCTTCTGGTTGTCTGCCCCATCCTTTGTGTGTCCAAAAGTGGCACAAAGGGTAGCTGGGCTTTTCCCCTCCCAGTCCTCAGAGCTATCAGCTCTGCTCATATCTGAGCATGGCAGGCAGCCTTTTCTTTAAAATACTGAGCAATTTTAGTATGAAAATGTTCTGTTAGCAAGAACAAGAGGTTCTGCCTTCATCCCTAACTGCACTGTAGAGTTACCCAGGCATTAACAGCAGTATAGTTGGCAGCTGGGAAGAGAGTTAATCCAACTGGAACCTTGGGTTTCTTGTCTTAGGGTTGTTTCTCAGCCAGATGAATTCCTGGGCTGTACAACACAGGCAGGAGTCATGGCACAGAAGGAGTAGCTCAGGACTGGTACAGCATGAACATCTCATGAGTAGCATTTCTGCCTATTCTGCTCACAAAACCACACACATGAGTACAAGATGTATTTTATCCTTGTCCTGTACAAGGGTTTAGTCAAATAGGCCAGATCAAAGACTGCCCCAGCCCTAGAAGGAGAAGAAAAGCAAAATGTATGGGCAAATGTATCCCTCTCCACAGCAGCAATTTCAGGCACCAAGGTACCTATTGGCTGTAGTCTCCTGTGGTATTTTCAGTTGGTTCTTAAATTTTATCAGAAAGTTACTTATAGAACTTCATCTAAACCTTTTACCTTTGTTTGTTTGTTTTCCCTGTTTAAACCTGTTCAGATAGCTGGGTATGCCACAGTAGAGCTGGTCTGTTTTGAAGAAGGTCTCACTTGTACTCTTTGTAGTTCACAGAAGTGTGTATGTAATATTTGCCATTTTCTTCACACCTTCTGTACTAATTCTCTCATTGCCTCCTCAATGGATGCTGAAATTAAACCTGCCTGAAATATTATGAGTAATGATAACTATCTAGAGAAAATATTTTAGTACTGTTGAATAAATGAAAGTAGTATGTTTGAATCCATGGTTAGTAGTAAATTCATTCTGCCTGTAGATGCTTTGAAAGAGCTTGTGTTTAAAATGCAAGTGGAGTTTTTAGTCTCTCTGAAGGTAACAGTAAATGTTAAATAGAAGCAATTTGCTGACATAGCTAATATAATGCATAACAAATGAAGCAATGGATGTCTTCTGGGAGACTGAGATATTCAGAGTTCTGTTTCCATTCTATGCAGTTTTAAGCTTAAGAAAAAAGAAGTATCCATTGTGTTTCTGAGAGTGGAGCGAGTTGCTCTCCTGCAGCACAGTTGCTTTTCTCTGTTACAGAAGACTTGCTCTCACTTCCCTTGCTCTGGTGTTAACCTTGTTGATCACCCTGTTATTTCTGCAGCCTCTGCGGGCTCTGCAGCCTTCCTCCCAGCCTGTCCAGTTCTCTGCAGTGTCGTACCCACCCCCGCTCCTGCCAGCCTCCTCTGCACAGCAGTTCTCTGTGGTATTACACCTTCTCTTCTCTGCTGCCTGCTCACCTTTGCTTGGCTTTGGGGTGCTGTGATCAGGCTACTGACTGGCTCAGTGACAGTGACACAGTGACACAGCCCCTGAGTGATGGGAACATTTCACCTTCAGCAGCAATATGTGCAATTAAGGCTATATCTGTATACCTCTATATTTTGAGATACATTATTTCCCTTTCCCTTTGTAAAGGAAGTTTTTCAGTGCTGTTTCATTAGCCAGTCAGTACCTTTTTATGTCCCTGGATTAACCTCTTCCCATTGTTTCTTATTGTTTCCTTGTCTGCTCACTCTTCTGCTGAACCTTAATACATTCTGAGGGATCAGCTGCTCTGATTTTTTCTTGTTACCTTTTTGTAGCCTCTTTGGTAGAACTTTGAACACTCTCACTTCTCTAGTATCTATTATTTAATAAGTAGAAGCTGGAAATAAAATATCTTAGTCTATCAAAAACTGGGGAAAAAGAAGAAAAGCCACACAAAGTGAAACTGAAGCTTAGTAAAGGAGGGTTGATGTCCCAGGGAGAATCTGAACTGGAGTCCAGGTCAAAGTCTGCTCTGATCCTCTACTGAGTGCATGTTTGTGTTGTTTTTGTGGCAAGGTTTTGGAGCAGGGAGCTGCAGGAATGGCTGCTGGGAGAAGGCACTGGGAGCTGCCCCACGATGGACAGGGCCCATTTCAGGCAGCTCCAGGGCTGACACTGCACAGCCCAGGCTGAGTCACTCATTCACACTGGTGGCACCTCTGAATGTGCCTGGAAAAGGGTGGGAGGGACAGGAGGAGAAACAGCTCTGCAGATATGGAGGCCAGAGGGAGGGAAGCAAGGAGGTGCTCCAGGTACAGACCAGAGCCTGCAGCCTGGGAAGGGGATTCTTGTGGAGCAGCTTCTCCCCTTGAAGCCCATGAGGGACCATGGAGGAGTAGATAGATACCCACCCTGCAGCCCTTGGAGCATCCCACAGGTGCTCTGAAGGAAGCTGCAGCCTTCAGGAGCTGTAGCCCATGGAGAGGAGCCCTTCAGGGCAGGTTTTCTGGTAGGACCCACACCAGGGCCCTCCACTCCTGAAGGCCTTCAGCCCCTGGGGGGAGCCCACACTGAAGAGGTTTGTGAAGGATGGTGTCCCGTGGGTGGAGCCTGTGCTGGAGCACAAGAGTGAGGAGGAAGAAGCAGTAGAGACATGACTGGGAACCAGTCACAAGCCCCATCCTCCATCCCCTTGTGATACTTGGAGGAGGTAGAAGATTTGGGAGTGAAGTTGAGTCTGGAAGAAGCAGTGGGGTTGAGGGAAGCTGGTTTTAGTTCTGTTTTTATTTCTCACTATCCTACTCTGTTATTAATTGGCATAAACAAGTTTAATCTTCCTGTGGTGGTAATTGGTGAATGATTTTCCTGTTCTTTTCTTGACCCATGAGCCTTTCATCATGTTTTCTTCCCCTGTATTGCTAAGGATGAGAGGAAGGATGGAGTGACTTGGGGGGCACTTGGGAGCCAGCCAAGGTTAACTCACCAGTGTTGTACAATAGCTAATTTTCAACATTTATCAGAAATGTCTTACAATAACTACAGTTTTAGCTGAATTCAATAGGGGTGTTGATTCTGAAGTTAATTGAGAGTTTGAATATGTGCTAAAGCAGAGAAGGAAACTCCTTCCTCTTTGCAGTAATTTGAAAGCATTTCATATTCAGGAAATGGGTTCCAATATAAGTGCCCTGGCAGTTTCAAAAATTTATTCCTGCTGATGGCAACTTACGTAACACAATGAAAAGGATGGATGGTCTTGGGTTGTAATCCAAGGGTAACACCTCTGTAGTTGGCACCAGGAGAGGGCTTTCTCCATTTATTGGGAATGCCATGTTCCAGGGCTGAATCCTGCCTGTACCATACCTGTCACTGCAGGGCAAAGCAACCAGGTCAGGTTTTCCTTCCACTGGTGGTGTAACAGAAATCAGCCTGGTGTGGCTTGGGTTTATCTTTCAGACTTATTTAGAGCTAAGATAAACTCACATGCAGTTTCTCCTCTTCAAACTCAGGGTTTGGAAAGGCAGAATGTAAAATCCAATGCAGAAATGCATTATAGTTGCATTTAATGGGCACCATTAAGGAATGAAATACCAAGGCCAGATTATTATCTAATGAAAATAAGGCTTTTTAAGATGTACTAAATACATACTAAAGGTATACTAAATTAAGTTTTAAGTGCAAATTCATATTTTCAGCAGTAATTAATAATATCTTTAGCCTGGAAACTACAAAAAATCATAACGTCATAAAATGTGAATGTAGCTAATCAGTAAAAGATGGAGCTTGCACTTACTTTGTCTTGATTAATTCCTATCTTCAGGATGATCTAAGACCAAGTGCTCTTGAAATAGTTTTCATGTTCCTGCATGTTTGGAGACTCCACTTTCGAAGTATGAACCAAATCTTCTGTTTAGCAAAAGCAAAAAAGCAATACTAGTCAGTGATCACTTCTAATTTCCAGGATGTTGCTAATTTGATGCTGAATTGCTTGTTAGGAAAAGGAGCTTGGGGTTACAGTAACAGAAGTTCCAGATTCCACAGTACCCCTGAGTGCTCAGTGCAATCAGTGGCATCCTTTCAGATGTTAATAAAACACAGAGAGAGGGTAACCACAGGAACACATTTCTCACTGTGGTTACTTGGTTTCAGATGAAAAGATAATTAATCTTTGCATGTAGGATAATAACTCAGTTAGAGGAACGTGCCTTTTAACTCAGGATTAGAAGCTCATTATGTTAAATTCTTAAAACCAAAAGCAATCCTAATGCATCCTGCGATTTTAACTGAGATTAGATGTTTTCACTCAAGTTTTGGAGTCCAGTCACATAATGTTAGTGATACAAATTCTGAACTTTATTTCTGACAAATGATTTCTCACAATAAGTGGATAAAGGCAGATGTAATCCAAAAGGGAAAATATTTGCAGTGAAAAAAAGGGAAGTCTGAACATGGGTGTTCTCTCCTGCTGTCAGCCCTGAAGAAAATTTGCTACTGTTCCATGTTCTTTGCTGTTGTTCTTTGGCTGCTGTTGCTACTGCCCACTAATGTGACACGTGCTGTCTGAAACTTACTGAGATATTTAGCTATTTTTTTTTTTCTTTTTCCTTGAACGTGCATTTGCAAATGTAGTTTTTCCTGTTTTTTCCCACGCCTGCAGCAAGACAACCTGGGATCGCAGTTCAGCCACCTGAGCCTGTCGCGGCAGCCCCCTGCCGAGGGCGCGGATCCCGGCCCGGCGCTGTTCCAGCCCGGCGTGGTGCTGCAGCCCCCGCAGCAGCCCGGCTACATCCGCTGCGCCCCGCCCGCCGCA
>JBBMKD010000222.1:6508274-6520310 GCA_037834095.1 Argya squamiceps | reverse complement strand
CGTGCTGACGGTGCCGGGCCGCGTGTCCCGGCCGTGCAGACGGTGCCGGGCTGTGTGTCCCGGCCGTGCTGACGGTGCCGGGCCGCGTGTCCCGGCCGTGCAGACGGTACCGGGCTGTGTGTCCCGTCCGTGCTGACGCTCCCTGTGGCTCCTTGTGTTGCAGCCGTAGCGCCGCCGCCCGCCGGGGGGGTGGTGATGATGCAGCTCAACGTGCCCGGCGGCGCCGCGCCGCGGAACCCGTCACCGCCGCAGAGAAAACCCGGCAAGTACTACTGTGATCACCCCCGCGGGCACAAGGCCACGGAAATCAGCACTTTAGACGGTGCTGCACAGGTAGGACGTGCTGGTTTGCTTCTCCAGGATGACTTAAAATATGCATATTTCAGAGAATAAAAATCTCGCTCTGATTATACTTAGTAGAGCTATTTTAACTTCATTTAAATCTCTGAAGGCTGTGGGTGCTGATCAGCTTGTTCAAGTAGTACTTTTTGAAACACTGTTATTATTTATTCCAGCTGCAGCACAGTCCTCAACTGGGCAGCCCTGTCACCTCCCCGGCCCAATCACCAGCACCAGCCCAGCTGTCAAACATGAAGAACATCCGTCCCACACTGACACCTCTTTCTATTGTGTCCCAGTTTTCTAGACCTTTTGTCCCAGGACAAGGTATGTTTTTAGTGAACTGAAATGTGTGTGTGATTTCTGTTGGAATGTTTTAAAATATAAGTTAGATGAGGATTTTCTGATGAGTTGTGGCTCACTTTAGTAGTATTGCTGTTGATGCAGAACCACCAAAATTATTCATTCAAACATAGTTTAAAATTTCACTTTATCACTCTGCACTGATATTGTCCCCCATATCTTCAAAGGCTTTTCATCTCCTCGTTAATGTGTTTCTCTAGCACACTGGCTTCCTCATATAGTGAAGTTTCCCATTTCAGCATTGCAAATATTAATAAAATGTTTGCTAGAATTAGCTTCAAGTCTTACCCATAAATCATTAGCTGATAATGCACTGAATTGCACCATAGCCTGAGCATGTATTCTTCATTCCTCTGTAGAAACAAGTATGGTGGGATGGAGCCGCTAGCCAGGACTGTACCTCAGTTTGTATTTCAGATAGGACCCACTCAAGGACACAAAAAATTCCTTCCAGAAGAATTTCAATCCTCTGCTGCCATGTCAACAGGAAAACAGAAAATAGGAGGTTTTCACAGAGATAGGATAGTCGATAATGTTTAAAATACAATGATATAAACCTCTTTTGTCAGTGAGCAAAAGTATCCTGGTAAAATTCCCAATCTCCAAATTAACAGGTCCATTTTACAGAAAGATTTACTTTAAAGCAAAACTAACAGAAAATTCTGTATGTCTCTCTTAGTGATAAAGAGAACCTTATTTTCTTGTCTTTGTCCTATTTGTTGCATAATCTTTGTCATTGCTTTGTATTCTGATGTTGTAAAAATTCCAGGTGGCCTGTTTGAAGCACAGCTCTCAGCTCCCTTAATCTGCTGTGATTACTGAGAATTTCTAGTGCATTGTCTTTGTGCATCCTTGCAACAAAGAGAAATCTGTAGAGGGACCTGGCTGTAATCAGGGCTGTAACCATGAAAATGACTAAATTAGCATGCTGAGAGGAGCTTTAGACTTATTAAGGAATGAAAGGACTTATCTAAGACTGCAGTGAAGAAGAACTCTGAGTGTAATCCCTAAACACCAGAAAGTTTGTACCTTTTCACCTTGGGATCAGGAGTGGCTGACACTGCTGGAGTCAGGGCAGCTCTGAGTCTGTGAGCCCAGGCAGACACTCAGCTTTGTGCACAGCGGTTCTGCCTTCTCTTCTGTGTAACATTCTGAGTGGGAGAGGGGCTGGAGGAAGATTTCCTGTCACAGAAAAACCCTTCTAATTACCTTTCTCTTTAAGGAGATGCCAGATACCCATTGCTTGGCCAGCCCCTGCAATACAATCCATCTTTGTTACGTGGACAAGTGACAAGCCAACAGGTACTAAAAGAGAACAATCTCATGGCAACAATGAAAAAAACCAATTCAGGACTACCATTACAACCACCTTGAACAGGGGAATGTGTTATTGAAGCTGGAGAGTAATGGAATAGAAGGTTCTTGCTTTGCAATAAGTTTTATTCCATGTCAATATTCCCCATTGTTCTTGTTTGTTGTATTAAAAAAGTGAGAAACATTTATCTGAACTTTGCCTTTCAGGCACAGTGTAGATGATGGATTTTTTTATTTTAAGCAATTCACTTGCTAATTCAAAAATCTAAAGGGAACCCTTTGCTAAAACTATTTTATATTCAAGTAACCATTTCTAAAAAAAAATTAAAAATACATGTGGTGATTTCTAAACAAAGAGTTTGTTCCTTGTAAGAAAAACAAACCCAAAATATTGGTATTAGCAAAGTGGAATTTTTGGGACACACAACCCCCCTGCCTCTACCTTGCTCAGCTCTGCCCAATGCCAGCTAGAGGATGTGGTGGCTGGGGCAGGAGGATGTTCTTCCAAGATGATTTAAGGTGATTTTTCCCCCCATCATTCTGTAGTGAAGGATTGAATGTGCCTGCCTGTAGGATTATCAGCCTCAGTAACTCAAATTGGATGTGAAAATCCTCTCTGTCCCGTGGTGTAGTGCAGGCTGTTTCCCAGACATTCCTCTGTGCTGCTTTTCACTGAGGTGACTAGAAATTTTAAGGTACTGATGGACTGTCACTAAAGTAGACCCTTTGTGTCAATCTTGCCAGTGTCAGCCTGGAAACAGACATGGAAACAGGGGAAAGAAACCAGCAAAGAAGGCTGCCTCAGCAGACCTTGGTGCAGGAGAACCAGGTACAGAATTGCTGACTGACACAGTCCTCCAGAAAAATGAATTATGGTGATGGGCTGGGAATGTACAAGAAAAGCACAGGTGAGAAGGGCCAGAGTGAAGAGTAACTGGACAGGAATGGAGAGGCAGACATGGAGAGAGGGGAAGATGGAAGTTAAATGGGAAAAGTGTAGTTTTGAAGGCTGGAGAAAAGGCCAGAGAAGTTCAGGATTGGAGAGTACTAAAAGAAGGAGCAAGTATGTCAGTTTACTGCACCTAAGGTGTATGACATTGTTACATTAAATATTCATTATACACACTCCTGCTTCCTTTTACTAGTGTAACAAGTGAAATCAGACATAAACCACAAATTAGTTTGTGCTTTTTGGGTTTTTTTTAGTTTTTCCCATTCTAATATATATAAATACATGGATTTGGGAGACATACTAGGAGATCTACAGATTAGCTTGATGGAATTGGTAAAGATGTCATCCAAATTAAATCTGGTGGCATCTATCTTAATGCCTTTACTGGAAAGAACTTTTGCTACCTACTGCCGACTCTTCACAGGAAGTCACAGATAAATCAGTTTTTTCTAACAATTTAGTGGAAAGGATTTTTTTGAGATAAGACAGACTAGTTTTTTTGGCATGGTGATGTGTGAAGTGTTACCAGGCACGGCCAGTGAGATGCTATAGTGAGTTCTGACACCTGCTTCAAAATGAGTTGTTGATGATTTTATTATTTTCCCCTCTTTGTTCTGGGGACCCTCCCAATATTCCCAGCTTTTATTTGCACACTTGCACAAGTAAGCAAATTGTATTTGTAAGCAGTGCTAGATGTGAGACCACAGGCTCTCTAGAATATCGGGAAGGCAAAGCCTGCGGATTTGGTATCAGCCAGCTGGAGATACAAGTAGGAAATTTTTCATTTAGGGTGTTGTATCATTAAGTGCAACAACCAATTTAGATTCCTCGTTTCTTCTTCCAGTTGTGGGGAAAGTTCTAGAAATCACAGAGCTGCCAGAAGGCATAACCCGTGTGGAAGCAGAGAAGCTGTTTGGTGAACTGTTGAAAGCGGGCGCCAAGATCCGGTGGCTGCGGGACGCGCAGTGCCTGCAGCAGCAGCAGCAGCGGCGGCCGTGCGGGGACGGCGGCCCGGAGCCCTCCCGGCCCGGGGACTTGGCCTCCACCTACACGGTGCTGGCCACCTTCCCCAGCATGGCGGCGGCGCAGAGCGCCCTCAAGCGACAGAGCAGCAAGTTCCGCCTGAGGAGCAGCAAGAAGCACTACGACTTCCACGTCCTGGAGAGGGCCAGCTCGCAGTGACACCGCTGGGCACTCTGTGTCCTCCCTCCTCGAGCGGTTTGATGTCGTGGGGTGTCTGGTCTCTGGTTCACAGAGACTCCTGGCATGTTTTGTCACGTGACATTTGCCATTGGAGAGTGAATAACCCGGTGAATCCAGCAAGATGAAGAAGAAATTTACAGAGTTAATCCCAGACAATGGCAAGGAATCATCTTTGCGCCAGGCAGCTTTCTGTAAGGAGTGCTGCTGAAATGCCCCCTACTTTTATAGTAGTTTTGTTTTATATTTTTGAAATCTTGTATCAGATCCAAAGTTCTATTGTACAGCAGATGTTCATAAAAATCCATATGCAGATTTGTATTTTATAATCCCTTTTCACAGCCAGCACACAGCTGTCCATTCCAAGGCGGGAACCTGAGGATTGGTGGAGGGGAAAAGAGAACCATTCTAAGGAATTATATTCATTTTCTAGCAAACTACCCGAGATCTTCAAGTTAACCTGTTCTTTGTCCCTTGTTTTTTCTTTTTTCTTTCTTTTTTTCTTCTTTTTTTCTAAGAAAAAAAGAATATCACTGTAGTAACCAACTCCTTAAGTGGTCCTTGTGTTTTGCAATATTCAAAAAATGTCAAAAGAAATTACAAGTTTGTACCCTTGAAGAATTTGCTTCTGATCCAGCAAGTTTAATAATTACTCGAAGGGGATTACGAATAGGTTACAAAGAATGTTCACTGAATCACATTTTAATACTTCTTTTTAACAAAAATGTGAAGAAACTTTACGTATCTTCATACAAGTGTCAAAATATTTGCACTTTAATTGTGTTCCCACCAGTATGGGTCTCTTTCTCTTCCTTTTCACGCTAAGATAATTGTGTTTGATAAGTGCTGGAAACCTTTTTAATGGTTTAAGTTTTCATCATTTGCAGATGCTCACTGGACATTAAAGATTCATTGCACATAAATGAAACAAAACTTTTTCAACTTGTGTAATTTGCAAGTCTGTACAATGTGTGCTGATGCAAGCCTTTTTCAGTTCAAAAGAATAAATGTTTACAAACAGAAACTTTTTCAGTGCACTTGTTTAAGCTTCTAGGAGTCTTCTGAAACCTGGATGAACTCATATTAATGGCTGGGATCCTTTCAAATGTGAGAAAAGAACTTAAACCCATAAATATTAGAACCTCTTCAAAAAAACACCTGCTGTTCCTCCTCTGGCATTTATGTTATCCAGCCCTTCATAATATTTAAATGTTCCTCTATATAAGTAAAAAAGAGAAATTAATCAGATGCTGTAAGGGACTGCTTCTGATTTTTTATTTTTACCTCAGGAACTGATTTGCTGTGTAGACAAGCAACTACTTGGTCATAAAGCTGTAATTTTGTGCTTTTGTGACTCCTAAAAGAGGAAACTCAAGGTAAACTTTGTGTTTAAAAACATTTTACAGGGGGTAAAAGTGAAGAATTAAGGTGCCTAAACCAGCAGTAATTTCCATTGTTTATACAAATTATTCTATCCCTGAGCACCCCAACAGTGATGAGGTACTTGGAGGAAAACTTAGAAAACTGACCTGCCTGGGGATAATGCAGCCTAATAAATTAAGTTTTATGGGACTTAAAAATTAAGCACCTGTGAAGTGCTGTACCAACAGGTATTTACTAAAGGTAAACGTAGATGCTGCCCTAAAACAAAGGGGAGGATGTTCAGCTTCAAGTCCCCAGATCAAAGACCAAATGTACCCATTCCAGTCTGCTTTTCTAAAAGGATGGGCCTTGGGGTTCAAGTTGTGCTTACTGAGGATTTATTTCCTGCTGCTCCTTTGTGCAGTTCACTGCACAAAGGCCACAGCTGGGAAAAGCCCCAGTTTATCAATCACCCTGCTCTGAACAGCACAGACAGCACGACTGCAGCCTGCATTCTGCCTCGTGTGGTTCCCAGGCCAGTTTAGGATTATGGTTCAATCCTGTAAAAGTGGCTCAGAGACTGAAGGGCTGCAGGGCCAGGTGTCTCCTGTCATGAACTCATTCCACTACAGGATCCTCCCGAGATGTGGGAAAGGCAGGCACGAACTGAGGGCTTCCATCTATTCTGAATGGCCCCAGCACTAAATCCTGCATCAAATCAAGCCCCTCCCAAAGGATGTGGCAGGGCTTGGTGCATTTCATAGACTGCCCTCATAATAAACAGAGAAGAAAAGGTAAAGTGAGGGAAGCGTGGATGATGCAGCCCAAACAACGGGAAGGGAGAGAGACACAGGTTAGGAACCAGGCACAGAAAATATTTCATTTTTACCAAGGAAGTTGTTAAACTTGAATGCAAGTTGCACTAGAAGATAAAATTAAAACATGTAATAAACCAGCTGTATTCTAATCCAGAAACTGATCCTTTGCAGTTACCACAGGTCTGCCATCCTTTCTGAGAATGTTTTATTCTGTGTTAAACAGGGGCAGTTTTGGTAATTTTTTAATCTGGATGTGCCAGTATGAGCCACACAGGTACAATTAATTCACAATTAATTCACTGTCAGAGGCTTCTGATGTCTACAGTGGGCAAAGTATTAAAGTATTTCCACTTCACAGTTGTGTTTATTCCTGGGTTTGTGCTATTTCATACTTTTCTCTAGTAAGCAAACAGGATCCAAACCCATCTAAGCAAGGCAGTTTGTACCTTCCTGGCCTTTATCCCCCTCTGCCCCTTCTGGTTCCTTAAACCAGCCAAGCCCAGGCACTGTGTGCAAAACCCCCGGCACTGCATTTGTTCCACGGATTGGGATCACAGTCCAGAAAGCAAATAAAAGCACTTTATGCATGAAATAGATGCATGTAAAATGCCTTCTTATGTTCTCAACAAATCTTTCAGTACTCCAGTGTACTTCAGCTTCCTCTCATTTACCATTAAAGCTATTTTGAAAGCAAATAGTGGCAAAAGGAATTAAGTGGGGACTTCCATTGCAGCAATATAATATGTGGGTTTTTTTTTTAACTGAGAGTGTGTCTTGAGTTTTAGAACTGAGGAAAAGCACTGGAAGAATAAGCAGAGAAGCTGAACAAATGCAGCCATTACCTACTCCACCAAAAGCTACTATTTCTTGATTTTAACATATTGTAAAATTCCTCCCTGAACTGTGAACACTTAATAGAATTTCTGGTATTACAGTCAAAAAGATAATTACAATTTAAGAAAATAAATTGAAGCCCCACACTTTGAGGACTCCCAAAAGCACGTGGGGCTGAGGTGGAGTTGGGTGGGTCGTTCCAGCACACCCTACAGCACCCTCACAGCCCACAGGTGCCTGCCAGGCTGTGGCTGGTGTGTTTTGGTGAGGCAGGGCTGGTTGGGGACAAGCGTGGTGCATCTTCCCTGACATTCCTCCCTGAGCAAATGTGACCTGTGCTAATATGAAATATTTTGTTTTCACTCACATATGCTTGGAAAAATGACATGAGAAGGAGCAGAGTGTGTGAAGAAAGAAGCCCTGTGTTGTGTACACAGACTCAGTGCTCAGGTGTCCCCACCTGCAGCCACCCCTAACCCTTCTGTAGGACACCTGGTTTGGAAGCTCTGGGTGATGTGGGGCAGCAGTTTGCAGATGGGGTTTTATCAAAGCACCAGAGGAACTGTGCAGCTCAATGAATCCAATAAGGCACTTGGGTACACCACATGCCTTTCACAGGGTGAAATTTTACCCATTTCCTATCTTTTTGCAAGCCAGTTCCCACTCAAGGTGGAATGAATAGTTACATTCTCATCCTATGACACTCATTTGTGCCTTAAAACTTCACACTTGACTTGTTTGTTGTTTTCAGTTAACCTTGTGCTAGCTTGGCTGCCTGAAAGGGAGTCAAAATTACAGCTTTATTTCTATAAATACTATTTAGCTATTTTTAACTATTTTTTCCACATAAAACTGGTGCAGGCTTCAAGTTCCTGTATTTAGCCCCAGAGCAAAGAATGTTTAGATGAAGCTTTGGAAAAACTGACCAAAACACTTTGAGGTTACAGGTGGTGAAAAATTATTGTAGCTGAAATTTTTATATATTTCTAGCTAGGAAAGGAATTATTTCAACCCCTTCAATGTTTCTACAGCTTGGTTTTCATGAAGGTTGATGCACTGCCTCTTTTCAATGTCCTCCTGCTATTCACATTTAAAATGTTTTGAGTCTTGTGCCTATTGATGTCAGTAAGTATAAAATTCAAGTCCACAATGTTAAAATGAGATTTCATTTTGGAAGCTTCATTTCTTGGGTGTAGACCAGAACCCTTAACAGGGCCTGATTTCCAGAACATGCTGAAAATTAAACCCCTGTAAGTTACCTTATTCTGGAACCTAAGACCCAAGTCACCATTCACATCCCAAACCTTCAGTATAAATGAAGTTGCCTCTTGGATTACTTGAAAATGTAATACTTGTGCAGTGATGTTCTCACCACAAGGTGTGTGAGCCTCCTCTGACATCAGTGTCTGCCTGGTGTCCTTGCAGGGCCACAGTTGGGCCCTGACTCCTTTCAGCAGCCCTCACTGCAAGGTTGATTTTTCATCCTGCTTGCAGCTGCTTGAGTTTCACCATGTTTGTCAAAATTTGTCAGGTTGAAAGGATTTGTCAGGATCTTGCTGAAGACACGATTAAGCATTGAATTTTGGTCCAGAACACAAAGACTTCAGTATTTGCTGCTATATTTTAATTTTCCAGTCTCACTGGTAAAGCTCATGCACTGAGTCACTCTATGGGATGCATGCAGCCATAAGGACTGTGCCTGCACTTGGGGAGAAAACCCACAATGTCAGATGAGCCTGGTGCTGTAAACCAAAGAGCTGTAGAGGACAAGCTGTGCGTCACTGTATGCTTTTAAAACTGGAATAAGTTATAAAAATAAACTCTGTTGCTGTGGACAATGCTTAGCAGTGAGGTTCATTCTTAATGGTGCTCCTGTGTCCCAGTTAAGTGGGAATTAGCTGGGGATTGATGACAGTTGGTGCTGACAGCAGTGGAATGTTTCACACACAGAGGGGGAAGACATGCTCAGTGCTGGACTGACTTCAGCACCAAGGGATCTGTTACACTTCCTGCAGCTCCCAGAATTACTGGACAGTTTAAAAGGGATATTTACAAAAATATTGCACATCATACTTGAATTACAGTGGCCTCAGTTTGAACTTGAGAGGGAGACACTGGCATTCTGCTTTTTTCTAATATCCTCACTTTTGTCCTAGTTGTAGGGTTAATTACCTTTGCCCTTCTTTGGTTTGCCAGTGTAGTTACTAAGAAACATCATTATTAAGAGTGCTCTGATAGTGTACCACACTGATTTATACAGTCTGGGAAATACACCAGACCTTGACTCCACACTTGCTCAATTTGTTGACTTTTTACTGGCTTAAACTGATAACTTGGATTCTTTAATTAACTGCTGATTTAGGGTGAAGCAGCAGTGCAATTTAAAAAAGGAATTCCCTAATAAAGATACTTCCCATTTTAATCTAGATGGATGTGTCCTGGTTCTGGGGAGAAAAAACATTTCTCTTAGAATGTGAATTACTGCCTTGCATTGTTTCCCATACAAAGAACTGAATCCCAGGTAATGCTCCAGCTGTCAAACTTATTTTTCATATTTCTCAATAAAACTTTCTATTTACTAGTTAGTTAAACTCTCTTTTTCTAGGCCTACAAACTGCAGACCTCTGTTGTTTCCAGACACACTGTGCTAAAGGCTCTCAGATGAACAGCAGAGGCACATCCAACAGCAGCAACTCAGTGACCCTAGAGTTGGAGAATTCCACTTCTAAAATTGTGATTATTTGAGAGTGTAACATAAATAGTTCCTGAGGATCTAAGAGATTGTACACCTTCACAAAAATTCCATGTCCAGTCAATAGTAATCCCTTCTTTTTCTTCCTTGTTTCAAGTGGTATCAAACAGTTTGAAAAATGTATTTGCAAAACAATTTTCAAAACATACAGTGTTCAACATTTCACTCACCCTTCATGTGAAACTTGGCTTCCAACTCAGGGTTCCTGATCAGATGCAGTAAATGCAAGCTACAGTTGCTGGAAATGCCAAGAGAATTATGGCAACACATCCAAATTTATTAGAGAACTCAAGATACACCTTAAACCTAACCTCCTCCTCTACATGCAGTGGTGTAACAGAGATGTCTCTCTGTTCATCTCCAAAAACAAATTTATAATTTGGTACTATCCAACCTTTGGCATTGCCCTTAAATATGTTTTGTATCATAAAGAAAGAAAATACAAAAATATACAATTTTTTTAAAAAATGCACCTCAGAACCATGTTCTGTTGGTACTTCTTTAAGAAACTTGCAGGCACAACACACATGCAAAGCTTACCCAGTGAGCGGGATTACTGTGACATGATTTCCACATGCTGCATCTTGGGAGAGGTAAACCAGATTTTGTACACTGTTGTCAACACTGATTTGCTTCCTTTTCACTGTAAGTTTGTAGGGTTTTTTAGTTGTTACTATCCAGTTACACAAGGTAGGACAGTGAAAGCTTTCCAGACAGACTGTGTGTCTTTTGGCCTTTCAGTGTTTGAGTGCCTGCCCCAGGAAGTTACCCAGTACACACAGTCACAGTCCTAATGGTGTTCTAGAAAAGCTCAAGTGCAGTGTTCTGTCCAAAATGTTATCATCATCATCATCACCAACTGTCCTGTCCTCGTTGCTGTGTAATGTCTCTCAAGGAGTCCTCCTGCCTTGCTGGCTGTGCTGTGCCAGTCCCTCACAAAGCCTGGGAGCATGGAAGATGACCTGGCTTCACCTCCTGCCTCTCGTGGAGGATTGCTGCACACCACTCCATTTCTGCTCTATTTAACATCGATTTCTGTCGTTTCCTCCACCACTTTTCCCCCAGTCACGCCCTTGCCTCCCCCAGGGTGGGCACTGGGGCAGGGATGGATGGCTGTGGCCATCGGTCCTCACAGCCCCGGGTGCAGGAGGTGCCCCTTTCTCTGGCAGCTGCCACAGAGAACCATGGAATTGTCAGGGCTGGAAGGGACCTGTGGAGATCACCCTGTCCAAGGCCCCTGCCAAGGCAGGGTCACCTAGACCGGCTGACACAGGAATGTGTCCAGGTGGGTTTGGAATGTCCTCAGAGAGGGTGACTCCACACCCTCCCCCAGCAGCTGTTCCAGTGCTCTGCCACCCTCAATGTAAAGAATTTCTTCCTCATATTGAGGTGAAATTTCTTGAACTGCCATTGCTGCTCATCCTGTCTCTGGGCATCACTGAAAGGAGTCTGGCGCCATCCTCTTAGTACCTGCCTTTGATCCTATCTGAGGTATTTATTGTGCATTACAGAAGCAGAGTTAACTGGTTTAGAAAAGACCTCTGAAATCATCGAGTTCAAACTGACCAAACACCACGTCAACCAGACCATGGCACTGAGTGCCACATCCAGTTTCTCTCTGAAGACCGAGAGGAACGGTGACTCCACCACCTCCCTGGGCAGCCTGTTCCAATGTCCAGCCATCCCTTCTGTGAAGAGATTTTTTCCTGATGTCCAACCTAAAGCTGCCCTGGCTCAGCTTAAGGCTATGTCCTATCGTTCTATCGCTGGTTCCGTGGGAGAAGACCCCGCCTCACACCTGGCTCCACCTGTCAGGGAGTTGTAGAGAGCGGTAAGGGTCCCCCTGAGCCTCCTTTTCGCCAGGCTGAGACGCCCCCTCAGCCGCTCCTCACAGGATTTGTATAAACGAGATTCCCTCCCTAGGCTAAACACGGTCAGCTCCCGCTGCTCCCCTGACGCCCGCAGCCCGTTTCCCACCCGCACAGCGCAGGGGGCGATCCCGCCTACGGAACCCCTCAGGGTTAAAGCGCCAAGATGGCGCCGGGCTGAGGGGGCCGGACCCGGTACCGCCCCCCGCGCGCGGTCTGTGTGGGCGGGGCGGG
>JBBMKD010000222.1:6467618-6508174 GCA_037834095.1 Argya squamiceps | reverse complement strand
CCACCGAGGCGGTTTTCGCGCCAAAGGCGAGGGGCGGCCGGGGCTGGGGGCGGGCTCCGAGGTGGCGGCCGGGGCAGCGCCGGGCACCAGCGCCCCGCCCCGAGCTGAGCCGTCACGGGCAGCGAACGGGGCCGGCTGAGGGTTTGTCAGCGAGCTGCTCGGTGCTGCGGACGGCTTAGGGCTGTGCCAGAACAGCAGTGTTTCCCATGAAGAAACAGAGGCATTGAATACTAAGCGGCTGTAGGGGACCTTAAAGATTATCTAGTACCAACCCACCTGCCATGTGAGGGACACCTCCCACTCGACCATGTAGCTCAGGGCCTTAAATCCAACCTCGTCTTGAACCCTCTCAGGGATGGGGAATCCAGAACCTCCCTGAGCAACCCGTTCCACTGTCTCACCATGCTCACAGTGAAGAATTTCTTTGTAGTATCTCATTTAAATTCTCCTTTTTCAATTTGTCTCCATTCCCCTTCTGTCACTACAGTTCTTGCCAGAGAGTCTTCCCTGTAGCCCCTTCAGATACTGGAAGGCTGCTATGAGGTCTCCCCACAACCTTCTCTTCTCCAGGTTCAACATCTCCAAATTTCTCAGCCTGTCTTTGCAGGTGAGGTGCTCCACTCCTTTTATCAAGTTTGTGGCCCTCATGCAGACTTGCTCCAACAGTTTCATGTCCTTCTTGTGTTGGGGATGCCAGAACCATAGGCAAGGAGGTGTCAGCTGTGGGCAGCTCCAGCACAGCAGCTGCAGTGAAGCTTCCACAGGGCACTACTTTCCCCAGGAAGAAATCAGCTAGGGTAGCTGGAGTTAAAATTACTGTGGTGTGGCCAGGGCACTGCTGAGGAACCAGGGAATCCCCCCAATGTGTGCAAGAGGCATTTGGGCAGCTGCTCGCTGAGGAGACACACACCATGGAGCACGTCCAGCTTCTAAAGAAGTGTCCCAGGTGGAAAGGGTGTAAACTGTGCCAGGTGAGGTCAGGCCACAGTCTGGACACTTGGCTCCTTGCTGGCACCATTGCAGGATGGCTGAAGGCAACATTTGCCAAGCGGTGCCATGGCTGACAGCCATGCCCGAGTGGCAGCTGCTGGCACACGGCGCCTGCCAGCAGGAACAGCTTCAACATGTATGAAAAATTGCTTACAGTTGCTCTGCCACCTGCAAAGTCATTAATCTCTGCCTAAACTGGGAGTTTTGCTGTAATTAAGGCAGCTCAGGGTCTTTTTCAGTTTTGAAACCCTTTCAGCCTCCTGCAGAGGTGTTTGTTCATGTTTTGGTGCACTTGCCATACAGTGAACAGAGACTTAACTGCAAAATGGTAAAGAAACTGAGAGACTTGTAGAACTAACTTGGTAATTTCTAAAACACTTGTAGTGAGTAAATTCCATTTTTTGTGAGATCATACTATGAAAAATGTGCACAAGTTGGTTGTAAGGCTTGTTTTAAAAGAAATAATCCATCCTAGATGATTTTTCTCTCAAAAAAAGGAATCTCCTATTACCCAAAGAAGAAACAGTAAATAATTAAAATCTGCTTGGAGAAGTTTCTGGAACCCCAGAGTCCAAGGCAGCCATATGGTGTTCCACAGTGGGTATTGTCAAGGCATTCTCCTCCATCCCTTGCTTTCACATGGAGTGGTGTCCAACATGCCTGGAATTGACAGGCACTGGGTGAAAGCACAAAGTTCTCCTATTTTTACTCTTCCCTTCCTCCTGCCCTGGGCCACTGGGCAGGGAGCAAGCAGCTGTGAGGTGCTGCCCAGCAGGGTTATCCCAGCAGGTGTGGGCAGCCATGGGGAGCCAGGCCTGCACTTGGCTGCCAAAAGAACAGCCTGAGTCCTCTTTCTCACTGGGCAGATTCAGACAGCTCAGTGAACACAGATGGGTTTTCACAGGAAAATGGGGCAGTTAAACTTCAGAAGCAAACTGAAGCTTTGTTTTGAGCAGACTCCCTGGATATTCTAAATCAATATGCTTCATAGTTCCCTAGTTTAAAAAAATTGCACTACTGTAATTACCATCTGAATATAAGGGAAGAAAAGAAAATCAAAACCATTTTACCTGGTGGAGAGGCATCAGCAATGTGGACTCCTTGTAAACTGGTAAACTTCCTGCAAGTTACTGGAAATAAAGGATAGTACAGGTTTTACTTTTCCAGAACTATTTTAGCAGGTTTGCTTCCTATCAAAACACCATAAAGGTCTTCCAGATCTTTATTATTTACAGGGTTTCAAACTAAGTTCTAACACTCTGCATCTCCCACTAAACTATCCCGTTAAGGTGACATTCAGCACAAATGCATTTTGCATTTTGATTTATGATCATAATTATTTGCTGTTAGCTAAAAAAGGCTGCATGAAAGGATTCAGCACACAAAGGAATCGGGGCCTCCATCCCAATTCTTGTTCTTGTGCAGTTACTGTGAATAAATCAAGCTGCAGCATGAGTCTGAATAACTCCTAACAGAATTGGTATAAGCACAGTTGTTACAGACATGTATGCACAAAACTTGCTGCCAAATGTAGAGCAAGAAACAGCACCCAGGATATTTTTTTTGTGGACAGGAAATTTAAGTCAGTAATTTTGCTCCTGGTTGGAAGAATGCACATCCAAAGTGGAATGTATTACTGGTTCTGTATGAACAAAAGTAATTAAATTAAATTCATTCCAGTTGGCTTAGCTAAATAAACAACTGTTTTGAAACTTGGATTCATCAGTAACAAGTCTGTGACAACGAACTGTGTTTACAATCCACTTGGCTTTGCAAAGTACAACTGGTTACAGTGTAAGATTTTCAAGTTAATAATTTGGGGAAGATTCCACAGTAAATTAATTACAACAGACTCATAAGCAAAGCTGCTAAGTGTTATTTCTTGAATTGTGTGACTTCTAAACAAAGTTTAACTTCTACATTTCTGGTACTTTACCTGACTGACCTTTAGTATGATTGTTTTCTAATGGAGAACTCTTGTCATAAGACATTAAAATTAGGTCTTGTTCAGTGGCAGCTGCAAAGATGATCTGCCCTTTTGTGAAACTCTACACAATTTATACACAGCCTCACTGACCTTTCTGTAGCATAACCAATATATGACTTCTCTGACATTTAAAAATCAAGGTAGCAACAATAATACAGACCATCCACACCATACCTCCTACTGAAAGCTTGATCATGTAAAATGTTAAACAAAAATTAAGTCAGGAATTACAAATATGTATGAATATTAGAACAACTATTGCAGAACCCAGGTCAGGAATTTCATCCTTTGCTCTTTGGCAGCAATATTTACAAAATGTTTTAATTCAAAAACCATCTCAGATGCAGTGTACAAAAGGAAGTTTCAGATACACTGGTGCCTCTCCAAATGCACGGAACATTCTCTGGCTTGACAGGAGGAGGACAATGAGAAGTAGCTTTGTGCACTACTGCAGATTTAGGAGTTCAAGGAAGTGAATAATCTGACAAAAAGTACATCTAGAAAGAATTTCAGAGGTACTCTGACTTACAGAACTACTCAGTTTCTCTAATTGTACAAAGTTGGGCTGTTCACAGCATTTATAAATAAAAAAACACCCTGAAATAGCTGACTTACATAATTTGAGGTTCTTTTCCTTGGTAAAAGATGCATTAAATCCTTGCTTTGTTTGTTATCTCAGAGGCTGGGTCAGGCAGGAAAACACATGACTTGCTCTCAAACTCACTATCCATTTATCTTCTGAGAATATTATACATCCCTTGTGTATTCCATGAGCATGTGTCAACTTGCAACCATTCTCAAATAGTAACATAAAATAAAGACCAGGCCTATGGCTTTTATAAAACTTAAAAAAAAATGAGGAGAAGACAGAAAATAAATTTAAACTTTAGACAGTTATTATATCAGTTAAAAAAAAACAAAACAAAAAAACCTTATTGACTCATTATCTTGTGAGGATACAAAGCAAAAAAACAGACAGATTTGTATCTAGTTTACTTTGAGAGCTTTATTTCAACCTATTTTAACAACTTCTTATGAAGACTTCTTGTTAAGAATGTTCTCACCTGCTTCCCTACCTGACACTCATGTAAATTATCAACTCGCTGGTCTCTCCAGATTTTTAAATTGCAAGCATCCAGTCACTCCACCTTGGAGCCATGACTTCCAAATATTCAATCTTGCTGACTGACATAAGTTAAAAATGCAAAATGGTTATTGCATAATTTATCAAAATGTTTAGAAAAATGATACAATTTAATGTGACACTAAAGTACTAATTCAAAGGATCCCATTTTCATTAAAAACGTGCAGTTGCCAATACAAAGAGCTTGATCTGTTAAAATATTTTCCTTTAAATAAACAACTAAGGATAAAAAAAAAAAATTACTGTGGCACTTAATAAAAGAGAATTTTGTTTTTAATTGCATATCATAATGCTCCAATCAATCAATACATGTTCAGCAGCAGCAGCAGCAGCAGGGGCTGTGGCTGCAGTCAGATCCTGTGTGCAGGGCAGAGCATTCCCAACTCTCGGAGCAGCTCCTGTCAGGGCGTCAGGCGTTTGGGGTCCCGGGGGAACATGGAGGTCTGTCGGACGTTGTGCAGCCCCAGGTACAGCATGGTCACTCTCTCCAGCCCTACAGCAGGTGAGAACAGCCCATCAGCACACTCAGCCTTTGTTCAAAACCCCACAGCAGCTGCAGGTCCCTCCCAGCTGGGCCAGCCTCACACAGCAGTGTGAGCACAGCCCCTTGTGCAGGCACTTCCCAATCCTCGGGGCTGTAAGCACCCCAGCCATGATGGGGGAACCCAGATGTACACTTGGTTTTCCACACACCTCCCACGTTCAGGTTTCCACCTGGAACAGCTGAACCCAGTGTTAATTCTCGTGGCATCTCCTGTTTGGCTGGTACTTTGCCACAAGCACCATCTACTCTAAAGAAAAGGTCCAGCTTCAGCATCCCTGATGTCAGTTCTGACTGGCCTAAATTATTTTGCATTACCTGCAAATGTTGCACGCTTCCAAATAGATGAAGAAGCAATCACTTATCTCTCCTCACTGCAAAACACCTTCATCAAATACACACAGACTGGTGGCTGCTGGTATGATGGTGACTTTGATAAATCCATACATTATACATTATTTTCCTGCTTCCTTAAATTTTCCTCATTGGTCAAATTTGAAAGTGATGTGCCTGGCTAGTGACCCTTTAAACTTGCCAGACTGTGCTATTAGTATTTTGCCTATTTATTTTATGATGATCCTTAAATCTGAGCTTCTCAACTTAAATTCTCCAGGACAAACAGCCCCACAAACTTACCTACCAAGGTCACTATTCAGAACTTCATCCTGAACTCTGCTTGGGACTGAGCAGTGTAAGTTAAGCTCAGGCTAAACAAAAAACAGACACTTACCTATTCCACCACCTGCGTGTGGAGGTGCACCAAAGCGAAAGGAGTCAATATAAGCCTTTATTTTCTCCAAATCTAGAAAAGAAAAATATTGGTTTCTCACCTGCTTAATGAACCCTAAGCCAAACATACAAGTGACTGCAGGACTACATGCACAACAAAAAAATTACAAATTAACAGTGGGGTTTTACTCATTGAACATGTAAATTGTCCAGAGCTATCTAGAATTTATGACTGTAACAGTTTTGTTATAGAATTTTATTAATAACTATTTATTAATAACTATTGAACAGGGTGATGCTGGAAGACTCACTAGTTTCTTGATACTCCACTGCAGATTGTTAAACAGAGTTAGATGGATTAACAGTAAGAATGAAACAGAACTCTGATTTTACCACTCATATAACAAATTCTGCCCCAAATTCTCCCTCTACAGGACACAAATCAAATCATGACTTATGTTCTTTTAAACTGCCTTGTTACCAATGCCATGATGCTTGGCTCTTTCTGTCAGCAGCTGGGGGTCGTGAATTCTCTGAGCTCCAGACAAGATTTCTTCCCCTCTCATGAACATATCATAGGAGTTTGAGGTTTTCTGGAAACACAAAAAGGAGTTTATTTCCTACCTACAGTTCCATAGTTTGCAAATATTTATTTCTCAATAACTTAATTTTCTGATATCCAAAGCTGTAAAAAAAGCTTATTTCCTGTTAAAGTGTCTGCTGCCCTGGAAGAACCATGGAGATTCTTCACAAAGCTCTCCCAGTTTTTGCTCATTTCTTTCTCATATGTTTTCACCAGTGAAGAGTAACTGAAAACATTTGACAAGTCATATAACCCTAACCTGATCTCGTTATCCTAATTTTAATTACAACAAGGCTGGAACTAAATGATCTTTAAGGTTCCTACCAATCTAAACCATTCAATGATTCTGTGGTCATATTAACACACGTCATCTGTATTATCAAGTTATCCCTACATGGAATAACCTAAACTAAAAAAAAAACCAAAAAAAACCAACAAAAA
This sequence comes from Argya squamiceps, assembly GCA_037834095.1. Taxonomy (NCBI): domain Eukaryota; kingdom Metazoa; phylum Chordata; class Aves; order Passeriformes; family Leiothrichidae; genus Argya; species Argya squamiceps. The sequence continues at coordinate 6,501,759 of JBBMKD010000222.1, read as the reverse complement.
ACCCAAAAAACCCACATTGACAACAAGAAGGAATTTTACTTACAGGGTTGGCTGGGTCTGGCATTGTATAAAAAGGCCTCACAGCAAGAGGATATTTGTCAAGAATATAGAAGTCTGTGTCGTACTGAATAAGTAATTTAGAACAGTTAGTACAAGAGAAAACTACATAGAAAACAAATCACAAGAGAAAGACAGAATCCTTAAAATAAAATTTTAAAAAATTTCCCAATAGTTTCCCACAATATTGTTCAAGTTATCAATAAAACTGGTGCATTTTTTCTCAGTTTTTCAATACTATTTCTAGTGTAAACTTACAAATGCTGAGCAGTAAAATGTGTTGCTATAACAGGTACTTTTACCCCCAAAGATCTCATCTTCTCCTACAGATTTTATTAGAATCTGGTTTGTTTTTTCTTTAAGTCTCTTAAAAAGTGTTTTGGAACACACTGTTTGGTGTCCTCAGTATAACACATGACAGAAATAAATATAAAAGACTGAAAATGGTTTGAAACTGCTTACTAATGACAAAGACAAAACTGACAGCAGATGAAATACACAGCATCAAAATGGGAATGCAGTCAATTAGAAAATGGTAATCACCAACTCTTCACAACTTCTGCATATTCTGAGATACTTTTTAGATGTAGGTAGTTACACCAACCCTTATGATTCTACAATATCAGGTTTCAGATTTAGTGACAAATCTAATCACTCTAAAATATTGTTACCTTTTCCTTTACCAGGCGTCCCAGGAGCTTTTCATTAGGTGTGCTGAAAAAGATTATCATCATTAAAATGAAGTGATTTAAACTTGTACTGATGATGCACTTCACATAGCCCAAAAGACTACAAGCTGCTGCACCCTGACCCTTAGAAAATCTCGTACTTCTTTCTGACTGTTTTGGGTTGTGCACACAGAAATTGCAGAAATAAAGTATATTTATTTGTTTCTAAATACTTCATATTGGTCCTAGAAATCCCTTAAATTAACTGGTACCTAAAAATATTCTTGCTCCCATTGTAACTTCGTCCTAGTTACCATATTCTGATTACTAAAGAACTGTTTACTTTATTTCTATTGCCATACATCTTGTGTATAACACAGTAAGTGAGAAACACATGAACAGTTATTGAGGAAATTATTTTCCTCCATCAAACTCTTACAATGAAAACTTTATTTGATGCACAGATCATTTAACTTAAAATCACACAGTACCCTAATGGTGCTGGATATACTATGGGGAAGAATAGAACTGTTTTAGTTCATTAAATGTCTTTAGTAATGTTTATATATAAACTGCTAATTAAATCACCTCTCAGTAAATCAATGGGAATTCATCAAGATTGTTTAATCATTTTCCTGAGAGGTGGAAGGAAAAAATGGAAGGGTGTTATTTAAAGGAAAAACCTTAAGGCAGCAGAATCTTTTTGTTTAATCCTATTCAAAGACATGTTGTAATTCACATGAAGGACTGCAATTGCTGGACAAACAAACACTTCTTTTCCTTAGAAGGTTCAAGTTGCTCTCACTCTATGCTGTCAGTTATTTTCTGCCAGATTTCAGAGTTTGTACCTACAGTCCACGTTAAAAGAAAGGATTATCTTCACATCCACTCATTTACTTGTCAAGAGATCTGGCCAAAAGTGCTGTTTATCCCTCTAAAAGCTGTGGTTCCTTATTGAGGGCTGTCAGGTGCTCAGTACAAAACTGACACCTCATTACCACTATCCCAGGACTGACACAGTGAAGTCCTGCCACGTACCTGAGATCCTCTTCATCACCCATCTCCACACCAGCCTCTCGAAGCATGGCCACACCCTCACGGTATTCCAGCCTCAGGGTTGGCTCCAAAAACTTAAATGGCTCACAAGGGAACTGTTTGCTCACTGTCTGAATTTCAGTTTGGAATCTACAGACAAAGAAACAAGAACAGAAGCCAAATGCAAAATAGTGAAGAACTTGCAGCTAAAAATGATTTTGTGATCTTGCCACAAGAGGTCCCTCTTGCAACGTAAAAACTGTATTAAAACCACTTTTGGAGAGATTCTGTAATGAATTGTTTCAACAAAGTTAATGCATCTACTTCACTGATGTTAATATTTTACTACTACTTCTGTTCTTCCCTTATGTAAGAAATAATTGACTAGGTCAAATTTTCAGAGTAAAGACACTCAAATCACCCCTTTTATTTCTAGTATTTACCTGGGCTCTTTTTTGATTTGAGTAATATTCAAATATAAACAAGAAGTTTCCTTTTGTACAGACGAAGATTTGCATTTCTGCTGGCAAAACAGTCTAATCTGTAAGCAAATGAAAACCACTTCCTAAACTTCTAGCCTGACTTATTAATGAGTTAAACTGTGAATAATGGACAATAATCTTTGCTGTTATCATGGAACAAATGCAGGCTGATACACTTTTATTGAAGAAAACTGTCTTGTATAGTAACTATTAAAATAATTTTTGAAATAGAACAATCTACCAGTAGAGGCACAAAAAGAAGGATATTTTAAATTAAGGATGGATCATTTCTCTTAGGAGTCCTTTTAACAGCAGACAGCAAGTTTCTTAGTGCAAGCCAGCATACTCCAGGAGATGCTGAAAGCAGTTCACTGGCCTATGGCTTGAGTGAGGCACAAAGAAACAGTTAAGGGCAAAGCACATATATGTTTTGAAGTTGTATTGTAAATCAGATTACCAATAATTATCTTACAAACTGAGGATAAAAGGCTTGCCTACTTCATTCCACAGTGCAAGAGATGTCAAACAAAGTTGCTCATTAAAAGAAGGAAATGCTTTTATTACCTTTCCTGCAGCCCCTTGAATATCTGCACCAAGGTATCTGCAATCTCATCTACCACTTCATGATAGTGATAATTAAAAGCCATTTCAATATCCAGACCAACAAACTCAGTCAGGTGTCTGTGTGTATTGGAGTCCTCAGCTCTAAATACTGTAAAATTAAACACAAAGAAATTCTAACTGACCCAAAATTATCATTCCAGTTGGAAAAATAACAATCATCACTTGGATTAGATAGACATGAAAATTCTCACTGAAAGACACAAATATAACTGGCAGCCTCAGAGCATCATTTGTAACAGTGACAGCATTACTGCAGCTGTGGTACTCAAAGGATACAAGACAGACACAAACCCATAGAGAGGCAGGACCTCTGCTTAGACTGACAGACACAAGTGGAAAAAACAGACAAGCTTTCAAGTGCACAGGAACTTTCAGATTTGAAAACTGCTCTTCAGAGGAAGTGGACTTGTTACACGTGTGTCTTCTGGGATAGGCACATGAGTCTAATATAAACACATCTTCCCATAAACCATGAGTCATCTGTGAGTGATTAACAAGAAATCTAAGACCTTCTGAATTACCTGGAATTCTTTTTTTTTTTAAGACACTGTTATTGACTTGTGTTCAGCATTTTGAGGTTAGCTATCTCTAAACCATTTGAGGTATTCGAAGAAAACTATTGTATCACCACCTAAAAAGTCCATGTCCCATCAGCTTTTGAGAAAAAGAGCATGGGGCAGGAAATCATTCATTTTTGATTGTTTACTGACAGTTAAAAGTAAACTTGTTCTAAGTAATGCTGTTTGGTATATGTACAGCAACTTCTCCATCAACTTTACTGACATCAGCCACCTCAACTGAAATTTGGTTTGGCAAGTGAAACTACATCAAGTGAAATGATTCAAAGCTTTAGTGTGTCTGTGTGGGTTATCTTACTTGTACCACAGCTGCTAAAAGCCACCAGGGCACACTTCACATGTTGCATACAGCAAAGCTTCTCTTACCTGGCCCAACACAGAAAACCTTTTCAAAGTCAGCACAAATACACATCTGCTTGTACAGCTGCGGGGACTGGGCCAGGTAGGCACTGGTTTTGAAGTAGGATACAGTAAACACATTGGCTCCTCCTTCACTGGCAGCTAGAAAACAAGTGCTTTTATAAGGAATGATTGAAATAAAATTAAGCAGTTATTAAAGTAAAAATGTAAAACATCAATCACAAGTAGAATGATAGATTATTGGTCATACATTTAAAGATTAGAAAGAGATTTTTCTTCAAAGCATATTAGAGGAAAAATATGTATCTGCATCCATCCATTCATGCCAAGGTAAATTTTGCAGCTCAGGACTGTCACACCTTGTCTTGAAAATCTGCAAATTTAGCTGGGGTAGTTTAAAATGTTACTGTTTCAGCTGACTTTTCACCTTAGAGTGGGAACAGCAGAGAAGACATCTCTGTAGTAACACATCGACCTGCACCCCCCCATTTCTGTGGAAACCAATCTCTGCCAGTGGCTCAGGCTGCCAGGGGTTCACTGCAGACCCTGAGATCAAAGTGGATATCCTGTTTTGCCAGGACCATCCTCTCTAACTGAAGGCATAAATATCTCACAGACAAGCCCAGATTTACCAGAGGGCATGAGTTATAAAGCTTTTTCTCAATTTGAGGCAATTCTCATGGACAGCTACAGGAACAAGGACCACATGCCTTTCCCCTACTGCAAAGCTTCTACCAAAACTGCACCACTTCACCTTGCCAATTCCCAGTGTGTGAAATAAGAGGTGCAGTGGTCTAACATAGGTTACTTTTAAAAACCCCAAATCTTAAAACAGTTATGAAGTTTAAATTGAAAGTTTAGTAAGGATTGTATTAACTTAACTTTAGTTAATTTTACAAAATATGTTCTCATCCAAACAATGGGATGCTTGCTTGCTTTCAGTGGGACACTACACACTTCCTCAAAGGTCCTACATAAATAACTTGGAAGCCTTTTAGTACTTTATACTATGTATCTGTCTCCAGAGGAAAAAGTCATCCAATCTTCTAGTTCAATGACACTTTTCATGTTGAAAGAACAGTTGCCTACATGCATTTTGTTAAAAAGCTCACTTTTTATCTCAATCAAGAGATGTCTTTCAAAATATAAACATAGAAGCACAAAATTCTGTAAGCAAGACATGCACTTTATGAATGTACATACAATAACACAGTAACACAAATGTTCTGCTCTAATTTTCCATGCCATGCATCTTAGTGGCACCAACAAAACCTCAAAGAGCACCAATAAGATGGAAGAAAAACCTCCATCAGTAAATCAAGCCATTGGATTTTTGAAAACAATACAGCAAATCAAAAGAACTAGAAGCAAAATCTACATTTCAGATTTTAAGGCTGAAGCTGTTATTCCACTTTTCCAAAAAGAAAAAGGTCTACCACCTTCTATTCTACCACATTCTCACAGCTAAGGAAGTGATATATACAGCACAAATTGTGCCATATACCATACATTTGTTGCAACATCTTTATGATAGAATCTGCTTTTAATCTAAATTAGACTGGATTTTTTTTTTTTAATACTGAGAATGGAACAGGCAGTGCTCAACACTGAGAACACTAATTTGAAGAATAATGCATATGATCAGAATTAAACATTCATATGCACTGCAAACTACATAAATCAGGTATATATATAATTTTTCTTGTCATTCTTTTAATAGCCTAATAACCTGCAAAAAGTTTTGCTATGTTGCAAGAAAGCAAAATTTAAAATTTCTCAGCTAGAAAGAAAATGTATGTTTTTTTAATAAAAACTTATTATATTTTTGTCAGATAGGTAGACTGAGCAACTCTAAAAGAAGCACACCTGTAGCTGCTGGATCACATATACAATACCTGAAATGATTTTGGGAGTCTGAATTTCCACAAATCCCTTGCGAATAAGAGTTTCTCGGAAAAGCTGACAAATACCAGACTGAAGGCAGAAGATTGCCTGACTAGTGGAGGTCTACAAGAAGAAGATAAAATAATGAATCCTATGTTAGTTTTTCCTGACTCTATTACTTCTCCTGGACAGCTGGAAGGATGAATTCCTTCCCTTGGGAATACCTGATTATTGTATCCACCTAAACAGTAAAAAGTGTGAATCCGTAATTGTCTGTTACACAGAAGAAAACAGGAAAGGAAACCACAGAAATTATTAATTTCAATTTATAGCATATTCAGTTATAAACAAGGCACTATGGTCAATTCTACATTTTAAAAAAATACCTGATTTATGAGATGTGTTTCTGCAAATAAAGGTTTTATAGTAAGAAACTGAATAAAAGCACTAAATCTATTAAAAAGCTTTCAGCACACTGAACTAGAACAGCTGCAGAACACACAGTGCATGATAAAAGCAAAGCCATTAATAACTTACATAAGGTAGAAATGTCTGTCTGTTAAAGGCTACCAAACACAATGTTTTTCATGTAAAAACACAGCCACGTGTTAACCATGTACAACACTGCCACAAAAACATCCAAAACCCACGGTCTACACTTCCAACATTTAAGCAACCCACATAACACCTGTTGATATGAACTGCAGTTCTTCTTTCTTTCACCTCACTTTAAAATTGAATTTAGCTGAAAACAGAAGTAGATTTAACTGAATTGATAATTTTGTTTTTGTTTATGCACGTGACACAACTGAGTCGCTCATCTGGGTAGCAAATACCTACAACTGAACATTTCTGGAACACTTTAGGCATGAGGAATAAAACAACCACCTTAGTGACAGCTGCAAAGACTGCAAGGCGTCAGCACTGAAGCCATATCTGATTTTGTGCTTTCAGCATCTCAAACGTGACAGTGAGCAACCCAAGAGGGTACAAAAAGACCAACGAGTTCCTGCAAAGGAGCAGGAGGACGGTTCTTTACGACAACCTGCGTCAGAGCACTGTTTACTTCTCTTTCTGAACAGCACCCAGCTCTTCAGTTAGCCTAAGAAAGGCCTTGTGGGCTTTTTCACATGACGACTCTACCAAACCACAAAACAAAAACCCCCAACCAAAACAAATTATATAAGCAGCCAAATTTAGACAGACAGTAGAAACGCTGAAGCAAAGCTACATCCATCATCTCTGCAAGATAAAGACATCCTTTTACCAACAAACCCAAAGGGAAAACTGCAGTAATACTGCAGACCTGCAGCTGTTTGGAGTTATTTGCTGTTTTAGCTGACCAATGAGGTATTTCAGTCAGGTAAGTGCCTGAGACTAGTAAATAATAGCAGTTCTCACTGTCTGATAAATCACACATTTCAGAGACCACAGACACTGCTCTCTGCATGCTCAGAATGAAGGAAATGAGGTTTTGAGCAACAGTTACAAAAGTACCTTAGAAGTTTTTCACCTTGTTCACACTGCTCTCCCAGAACCAGACATATGGTAAGACTCTGCCTGAGTTACGGGCATAATTTGACAATGTTACATCCAACTACCAGGATGATTCAAATGGAGTTTTTCTTCTTAACCATCCCCTACTTGAAAGGTGAAAGAGGTGACAACTTTAAGTCACATCTCAGTTTCCCAATAAAGTGTTTGATGAAATTTTGATGACACATCTAAAATTGCTAAGAGACAAGATGTGTGACATTAACATAAAGCAGGATAGAAACAATGTCTCTTCTACCCTTGGTGTGAACCAACAGCAGTTTCATGCAGGAGCAGGTGAGAATACAGCAGTCAGTCAAACAGGCCCAGGAAAAAGAAAACTGGTTGCTAAATCCAGTCTGAAAGCAATTGCATGGCCTGACCTAAAACTGTGCACAGAAACACAGCCAGTCAATACCTAACACAGCTCTCCAGTAACAAAGGTTTGCCAGGTGGGAACTCCTCCTGTCCTTTGTGAGGATGCAGGGCAAGGATTCTGTCTTCCTAAGCCATCTATAATGATAAGTCAGGCTTAGAAGCAGCTTTTATGAAAGCAGCCAAATTCACAGAACTGGACACTGAAGCTTTTATTTAACTGCAGACCAAGAACAAGCAGCAATTCTCCATACCTCAAATTAGATCTGACAAGACCACTCTTCTTTCACCAAAGGTGCCTGAGTTTCAGTGTCCATTCATTCAGAGACTGCCAACATGGATAACTGTTGGGAATTTGTGATACTGCAGCCTCCTTGTAAGAACTCAACAGACCCACAAGACATCTGAGATAAGCTCCTAAAGAACTGCATCTGACAATTTGCAGTGAGTCAAATCAATGACCTCAAAAGTTTTATGAGCCACTACAACTTCCAAGTATTTTTAAAATGAAGAAAAAACTTTTCAGATTTAATAACACTCTGTGCACTGGTGTGATGTTCAGAACACAAAGAGAACAAATTCATTTGAAGAAAATCAGTAACTGAGATGCTGCTATGCATAGCAACGTTTGTACAATGGTAAGTAACACACAATTTGAGCTTCCACACTTAGGTACAATATAGCAAACTACAGACAGAGACAGCTGTCAAAATTAATTGATTTTTACCTTTGCCTTAAAATTAGGTTTTGCCATGGCATTCTTTTTGTGTAGTGTTTACTCCAATGGGAATCCTTCCACATACATACTGACAAACTATCTTATCTGAGACTGGCAAAGATAGTCAATATTGCTTCGAGAATTAATCAGAAACAGAAACAAATTTATGACACTTAAATGCTGTTGCAGTTAACAATATTAATGTTTTAACTCAGTCTGCAAAGTTAATTTTACAGAAAAACTCATTCTTTTCAATAATCACCTTTGTTACAGTCAGAAGAAAAATTTAGAGAACAATGCTGAAGTATGAGTTTCAGTCACAACCTCCCTAATTTCACCTGTGTGTTTATTACTCAGATGCCACGAAGGAAGATATCAATGATAAAAGTGAGCACTGTAAGATTATAAAAACAACTATCCCTTTTCATTAGGCACAAGCTGCAGTGTCAGAACACCAGCCACGTGTGCTGCCAAATGTTTTTCAGTGGAACTGAGGGCAGTTCACACCAACATGATCACATCTCAGAGAGGTGAGACCGACGCACAGACATGAAGAGCTGTGAACTTTTTTTTTACTGTCACATCATCTGCAGAATTTGTTCTGCTCTCCCCTCATTTTTGCTTTTCTGTTTGCCTGCTGTAGCTACCAATCTTCCACCAGGAACAACCATTAAACACATAGTTAGCTAAATAATGTAATATATATTCTTTTAAGTAATATACAATATTTTAAATAATGTAACTAAATTTGCAATTCCTCCCCTACATATAGGACAAATGAAGGTTTTGCTAGAAAACAGAATTTATCTTAAATAACATTTTTTTAACTCCAAGGTGACTTCATTCAAATTTCAGTATTACTTCTAGTACAAGAATACATGAACAGGGAGTTTGTACTCTAAATGACTGGGACTGTGTATGTACACACTGCCAAATCACTGCCCACAAGAAAATAAACTGTACATTTGCTTGTTCATTACAGCTTGGATTCAGTCAGGAAAAACACAGCTTTTGCAATGAGGAAATTGAATCCAACACAATGAAATCAAGCTTGAAATAATCGAGTATTTGGAAAAAAGTGCATTAAGATCAGTGTACAGCTGGATTATCACACAGCACAGTCTGACATCCATAAACTACTAAAGACACAGTTTAATGTTAAAATGCTCTACCCTGAGCAGCATAAACAGGGCTAATACTGATCCTAAAAATGCTTTGCTTTGGTCTCAATGAGCTGGGCATTAGCAGACACAATTGTAGCAACAGGACTGCAAAAAGGCATATAATTCAAATCACATTTGGACAGACTGTTGAGATAAAAGTCCTGCTGAACACAAAAAATAAACCAGAGCAAGGACATCAGTCAGGTCCACTGTAAACCAGGGTGAATCTGAAAATGTTTTTTTCTTCAGACTGTTTCAAAGACAAATGGAGAAGTAAAATCCAAGAATTAATGTTTCTTTCACTGGTCTTTTCTTCATTGCTTTTGAAACAACGTAAAACTGGATGAACCTGAATTGGTATTTTTAAGAAGCAAACTACAAGAATCAGTGCTTCACTGGTCTTCTCTTCATTACTTTTCATGTACCACAGAACTTCATGAAATACAGTTTCTGCAGGTCTTTTTACAGACACGGGAAGTCTACACACCACGGAATACTTCAGTGAAACTCAAGAATAGCAGAAAAGTAAAGATTTAAAAACACAGTCAGTGCTCTCCTTTGCCCTCTGTAACTGTTGCAATGAGTGAATGGTAAATCAAACACCTCTATGGTCAAGTGGTTTGACTTTCATTAAACCACCGTGAGAAACAGACACTTTGGTCAACAGTGGTTTCCTCACAGTCACCTGTAGTTATGTGAGAAAATCTGGTCTATACAAGGACTTTTCTTTCTTCTTACCAGCTGTCTTTTCTCTAAAACCCCAACTTTTCTACTCCAAGGGTGTGATCTGTATTTTATGAGTTAATCCACCAGGAACAGGTTCATTCTGCTCCTAGAATCAATTCTTTGGAAATGATTTTTCAAAACCCCTTTAGCCCTAAATAATCACCATTTTCTCTCCATACCTCACAAGAACAACTACAGCAGTAGCTTGGCATCTTGGCATTTAAGTACTTCCCATCCCCAACCTTAAAAGAACTAAACTACCAGACACTTCTGTCAGCAAAAAAAAATGCAAGATTGCCAATAATTCACTGCAATACCCAGACTATTTCCACATGTACACAAGAGTGGAAGTCTTGCAATCCTTGTAACATACTTTGCATATTTCTTCCTTCTTACATAAGGAAATGTAATTTCCTTATTATTAATTACACTTCTTGTATTGCTCCATAATCAAACCTTCCTTGGTATACATCATAGTTGGATGCAGTGATGCTATTTTCAGAAGTCCCATTTTTTCATTCATGCAATAGCTGAGTTCCCAGCTCTCCTTTATCATGCCTTGGCCCTACCCAGTTAAGTCCTTCATTAATCACTATTTAAAATTAGCTAATTACTTAACTACTTTAGAGACTATGTTTAATTGGACAAAAACAATTTTAGCTGCATCCAAATGACTTTTTTTAGTCTGAGCCTAACCGAGACCTATGCATATAGTTTGGTAAATCTTTCTCAAAATAACAGTGTCCCTATTTTTGATGTTCAGTGACCACCTTCTTCCTTAAAAAACTGGGGCACTGAGGAAACCAGAGATAGATGATACACTTATCTGTGGCTACACTTCCTCCCACACTTGTAGGAACAGATCATCACAGCACCTCCATTAGAACTATTCTGTTAGCATTTTTCCCTGTTGCCCATATGGTTTTCCTTGAAAACCTGTGGGGAACAATGGTTTCAGACAACACATCATGTTTGCAATCCTCCTCAGGACATGCCAACTTATGCAGGGCACCTGAAACACTCAAGGCTCTCTTGAAGCCCCATTTGTACTCCAGTAGCTCCAATCTAAGGAACCAAATCACTGAAAATCACTTACTACTTTCTGGGTTTCTTTGTATTCCTACTCTTGTGATTCCACTACACACAGTGCTTAGGATGCACATATATATAGAAATGCATATGCTCTCACTGAAATTTCCCTTTCTTCATTGAATATATTTTCTGCTTATTCAGCACTCCCTTTAAAAAAACAGATTAAAATAATACATATTTAGAATCTTCTTTTGTTCTGAAACACATAATGAAAGGTGCAACAGCAAAGACACAAAGAAATCTGACACATTCTGAGACAAAAACTTTTCCTGTGCAGAGGAAGAAGGCAAGACAGACACCCAAGCCTAACCATGGGCAAGCTGTGGCCAGACCACACCCAGCCACAGGTGCATGCAGAGGATGAGACACAGACACTGCAGGACTGAGACCTGGCATTCCATCCTTCCACCAGTTCTGTGAAAGGCTAACCTGAATTCCTGATCAGCATGAAACAGCTGCTTAGCACCACACTGCAGCAGCTGCTGGAGCCAAAGAGATAAACAGCTTCTTAACACAGAGTTAAGGTTCAGAGCTCAAAACAAGGTGCCAGATGTTGCTGAAGAAAGGGTGTCCCAACAGTGGTTGGGACACAGGAGAGGTTACAGCAACATCCACTTGGGTCAGCAGCTGCAGCCTCCAGGCAGAACACTGACAACTAATGCCCTACTGCTCTACTGACAAAGATATTTCAGAAGTATTGGGAGGATCATGCTGAACTACTGGATTTGTACAGGGGCAGAAGAAGTTTAGCCCAGCCCTTTCCATTCCATCTCTTGTGTTTATTCTGGTATGAGTCTTCCTTCTTTTCCCATTACTATTTACCTCCTCAGGCTTTGCTATGCAGATGCTCTTAACAGCATTACAGCCAAGGATACCTCCAAGCCATTTTCACCCAGTATTTTTAAATGTTATTTCCCTTTGTGTGATTTCTCTGTTCTCTTTGGCTTCATGGCTCCTTTCAGTTTATCATACAGGTGTTTCTTCAATATAATGGATTTTCTTGCCATTTCTATAACAGTTTCTCTGGAGTGCTGTTGGTTATTTTTATTCATCACCAGATGTTCAAATAAAAATTGCAGTTCAAGCATTCCAGATTTCTCCCCTGCAGTTCAGTACACTGCCTTAGCATTACCATCAGCTGGTGATCCTTCAAATGATTTTCACTTTTAATCATTAGTATAGAATTCTTTTCATTAAAGGCTTAATTTAAAACAGATTAAGTGACCAATATGATGAAGTACCCTGAAAATGAGTACCCTGAAAAGTAACCACACACTGAAGTTACTCAGTATTGTACATAGGGTCAGGTCAAAAGCAATTAACTTTGGTGCAAGTAAAACAATTCACACAAGTAGTTTTAGTTGCTGAAATAAAGAGATCAGATATTGAAAAGCTATATGTATCTCAGTGCAAGAACTTCTCCAGATTTTCCAATAAATGACTTTTGCTCCATTTTGCAGGTGCAAAGATTGATTTACTGAGAAACTGCCATTATCAAGAACTCTAAGGCACTACGAGGTATCAAAAAAAATGAGCTAAGCACAGTCTTCATTCAATGTTGATTTAAAATTTATTGTGGAGAGCCTAAAATGGCTAAAAAGCCTAGAAAAGGCCAGGATGCCTCAAGTTAGTAACAGTTACACACGTAAGTGTCAGCTGCTGTTTCATTAAAAAAGAATCAAAGTTCTGTAAGTAATTTAGTAGAGAGTGTTTTGCTGCTGATCAGAAATGGTAAATATTTGGGAGGTCTATGAATTCACAGAAGGGTGGGTCTCTATGACCTGGATAAAGAAAGGTGTTTCAGGAAAAAAAGGGAAAATACATGAATGCTGTGGAAGAAACAAAGAGAATGAGACTGGTATTGTGGCCTGGTACAGTTTCTCTGGCAAGGCATGCATTGCAGCACCTCAACTGCCTGTTAAAACTCAGAACTTCCACCTTGTACTTCAAACCCGAGCTCTTCACAGGCTTTGGATAACCAAAACTACACCTGAGAAAAAATGTCATCTCTAGATTGTCCCTATTCAGTCACCTTTGACTTTTGCAGCTAAAAAGCTCAGATGTAAATGACCACCTGTCAAATCATCAGTGTTTGCCTCTGAACTACCAATATATGTTCTTTAATTAATGTCAGTAAAGGCGAACATTTAGGATTCCAAAATCCTGTGCTTTTACAGTACCATGCAAAACCACAAAAACATACTGTTTCTTTTTCTTGTGGCCAACAATACAATCCCATCAAATCCATGACCTTTATTGCTTTGTGGATCAGAAATATGAAGAATAAACACTTGCAGGCAAGCCTGCAGCACTGCATGTTCCTTACCCTCAGGTCAATGATTCTGTTGTCCAGTCTTGTATCTTGGTTTACAGTAGCTCTTCCATCCTAAACAGTTGTGCAAAAGCACATAGTGAATACACACACCCAAAAAAGAAACAAACCCAAAACTTAACAAAATCAATGGAGAAGAACACCCTCTGGCTAAAAGCAGAGGGTCATTTCTATGTTCAGAACTTCCAGACCATTCTAGAAAGAACACACAGCAAACTGGCAGCATAGCAAAGTTAAGGTGTAACTTCTCCCAGAGGTCACAGGCAGAACCCAGCTATGAGGATGCAGCAGACACAGACACAAGATTGGAAACCTTCTGGTTTTGACCTCCTCCTGCAGTTCAGCAGACATCAAAGCTATAGAGATGTTGAACACAGTTCTGGATAGCACAAAGGAAGTAAATGCAAACCTAACAAACCCCCAGAATCACCGCATTAAGGAAGTTGCTTGGCTTTCGTGCTTTTGTTCAGCTACAAAGACAATAAAAAGCATTTGAGGATGCAAAGTTTTCACCTCCTCTCCTTCCACTTCTGGTCGAACAGCATCATCCAGCTGTAAGGGCAGCCGGGGCTCAGCTGAACTGATCACATAGATCTGAAATTGAGAGAGAACAGAAATAGCAGGAGGCTCTGCTCAAAGGGAGGTGTGATTTACAAAAGGGTATTTCTAGCAGAGACTTGAAACAGTGTTTGCATAGGCTGCTGGCTCTAAGGCTGTGATTTTATTCCAGTGCTTGAGATACACTGTGCATTCTCATGACAATACTGAAGTGCTTAGTTCTTCCTTTCCTTTTCAAAGATTTGAAGGATCTTTTTTCCTTTGGGGAAACACCAAATTGAACAAGTTCATACAGCCTGAGGGACAAGTCTTTTGGCATGAATGCCAGCTCTGAATGTATCAGATTTCACTGAGTTTTAGGTTCTGATTACAGCAAGATCATCCTGTTCTTCTCCTTGTTAATAAATCATTTACTTATCATCTGAATATAACTGAAAGAGCTATTGCAGATTCAAAAATTTATGAGATAACTAAAATACAATCAGAGAATGAAAGCCATCTTACTGTGCCTTATGGTTTAGTATTGCTCCTAGAGGAGCAGTCAATTTAATGTTCTTTCAGAAAAATCAAGCATAGGATAATCTGCACACATATTAAAACATGTTTCTCCAAAATCTGCAGACTTCCCCCAATGCTGTTAGGTAAGATTTACCTCCCTGCTATAATAGCCATTGTGCTCTACTTCTGAGGCAACTGGGTTTCAGCTGTATTGTAGCCATACAGTTTAGTTAAAAACCTTTAGAAGAAAAGGATATTACATAAAGGTTTAAATATGCTTTCTATTTAAACAAATTATAAAGTTACACTTCCTCCAGCCCTATAGCACAAGCTCCAGGAACTTTAGATTTCAAAAGTTTCCATACTGCTAAGCCACTGAGAGCTTACTTCTGTGAGAATTATGTATTCCAGTCCATTGTACTGAGGGGAAGATTGTAACTCTGATAAAGAAGAAATTCCTGACTTGCACTTAAAAAGAAACAGATTTTTTATTCCAGTATCTACTGCAGTTAAGAATCAAAAACTAGAATTACAAGCTTTCCAAGCCAAATTGTTTTAGTAGGATACTTATTTCACTTGATACTGCAATTCAAATGGCAGATAAAAACAGGGAAATATAAACTCCAAGTATCTTAAAACGAGAAGTGTTTAATTTTTACATATAAACCACTGAAATTTGTAGTTTAAAGCAGTTTATTTCTCTGGCATGGGACTCCTTACTGACAAAGTTTATGTACATAGACAGACAGTCTCAACAGATAATCTATCAAACAATTAAACAGTGCTCCATTTGCTCAAAAATTTACCCTTTGAACATGAAGCTCAACGTCTTGCTGAGTACAACCTCCAATCTTCTGATGTGCCTTCCTCACAACACCTTCTATGTCCACAATGCTCTCTTTGGTGATGCTGCCAATAAAGAGAGACAGAAGGCTCAGTAAGTTCCACTGCACACTGCAGCAGCCTCAGCACTGAGCACCATCCGTGCACTGTATGGACTGCTGAACAACAGAACAGAGAAAAGGATCTGAAGTTAATTTCATATCTAATAAATGACTGATGAAGGAGTTTGCTGAAATATCCCCAGCCACAATGAATTCAAACTGGGATGGAAGACCTGAGAGGGATGGAACTATGACTGAGCTCAGTGCTTGCCCATTCTCTGTGTGTGTTTATACACAAACTGACAAGTGGCAGAGCTCTTTCCAAGCCACAGACACTCTTCCATGTGTCAGCTGATGCAATTATCTGCAAGATATGTCCTCACCAGCAGAACAACAAACTGAAGGGTAGTCCTAGAACTGAGGGGGAAAATCAAAACTAGTTCAGCTTGTTTAAACTACATGACTTGTTACTGAAAGATGCAAGATGCTCCAAAGTCATTTCTCTGTGACAGGGGACATCCTAACTGCTCTCCATTAACTGTCACTAAGAGTACATTAATGAAAAGTCTCCCAAAGATATGATATAAAGTATGTGTGCTATAAGCAAACAACAAAAGCCTCAAGTGTCAGAGGTGAGAAAAGAATTCGTATGAGCAGTTTTTATTTACACATTTAAGGTACTGGAGTTTAAACCAGCTCTTTTCTACAGATAATCTCACCCTAACTGGAAATATATTTTCACTGTCTCTCTGTTAGCTTACAAGAGGCCAAATATCTAAAAATATTACTTTCCTTTTTAGGAAAACTAATGTTACATTAATCTTTCACTTGTGAGTCCTTCTTGAGAAAGCTGGAAAGCACTTTATGTACATCACTTGACCACCTAAGCCCTCAGACAGAAGGAGAGTATCAGGCCCACAATTTAATTGCAAATAATAAGAGGTGAGTGAGGATGTCATCAGACAAGCTGGCCACTGCTGAAAGCAGTAAAGCAAAGAGCCATTAACAACACTCAACTTTAAAAGGCTGGCACTTTTTTACTTTGAATAAAAACCTTTAAAACTCTGATGATATTAAAGTAACTGTGGAAAATTCAAGCATCAAATTCTCAAAACCTAACACTGGCACTGTAAGTAAATTCCAATTAACTAAAAAATAAAAAGCCAAATTTGAGTATTTTACCTGATCACACTTTTTTTTTTGATGGTTACATTTTCAGGTGATAGAACTTATTAGCTGCTCTAAAGTTAATACAGACAAGGGTGCTTCTTATGCTTGACTTGCTTCACAATTAGGTAATTCCATGCACTGCATTAAATTTGTGAACAGTGTGTTCTTCTGGTACATTTACACTTTGAAGAGCAACAGTGGCTCAAATCACGACTAAATCTGTACAAAGCAGAGGCTGAGAGTCGGCTTTAAATAAGAATCCATTTAGTTTTGGGTGAGCCTCCACCTCCATTAGTTTAGCAGAGGCAACAAACATGAGAAAGGATGATTGAAATGACACCAAGTGCTTCCAAGTACTTTCTATTACAAATGATTCTGTTTGAAACTCCTTGCACAGACTGTGGAACCAATGCAGCTCTTTGGATGCAAGAGAGCATGATCATCTGTGATGCTAAACCAGTATTAAGTGTAACTATAAATTCCCTTTGCTTTTCAAATGCGTGAATATTTAAAAGAAATAAAGTTTTACTCTTTACTCTTTAACTTTTCCCCCCCTCAACAGTTCTCCTCTGTTTTTCCCACTTCCTTTTCCATGCCAACATTTTGGCCAATGTCCAGAAAACACCACTAATGACACAAACAGCAGTGTCTTCACTGAAAATATCAGTTTCTAATCTGCTGAATAAAAGCCTTCTCACTAATAACAGCAAATAATGTTTTAAACTTACTGAAGGGAATTCTCTGTGCTGTGGAAAAGAAAAGAATAGTTAAATATAAATGTGTTGTATGATGGATTCATAATTAGATTGGTGATCCCATGGATGAGAACTGTTAGTGAAGTCTGTACTGAGCTCTGATCAGAACATGCAAGGAATTCAACACATGCAAAATGGTATCAGGTTAAAAATAGAGGAAGAAACTGACTTTTACATCACTGTAACTGCAATACTGCTTTGCAAACTTGCCTAACTTTAAGACTTTGCACATAGAATAAAATGAGCTTTCTCTCCATCTCTACACTGGAGTTGCAATTAAAACATGTTTCTTGATCTGGAACGTATTTTAAACTGTAGCATTCCTTACATTGTAGCAGTCATTACATTTGCCAGAATTTTAAGATGTATTTCAATTGTGTTCCTAACTGTAGGTCCCTGTAAGCAAATATTCAATTAATTGCCTGGGCACACAAAAGCACTAGGAAGGGTCCTACTGCATTTGACCATCTTTGTATTTATAAACATCCATCATGTCCTGTAAACTTTCATTTGATAATTAAAAATTGTGCTTTTCCTCATTGAAACTCCACATTCAATCCAGTATGGAAACAAAAGTTTGTGTTTTGAGTTCTGTTTGAACCATGCTCAGCAGGACCCAGAGCTGAAGGGTCTGAAGGCCCTAACACTGCATCAAACATGAAGCACAGAAACCTGGAAGGTGCTGCTTTCATCCCAACAGGTAATTCCCAGGATGTTACTGAAATGGCATTTTCACTTCAAGTTACAACAAGAAACAGGATGTTTTAAGAAAATGCCAGTAACTACAGCAAAGCCTTTTCCACAGCAACAGGAATAAGTCATCTAGGTGATTTTTGATAAAATTCCCCTGGGTAACAAAAAACCCCCAAACACCAATAAAAGGGAACAAGGAGCAGAAAAACATGCCAAAGTACCACCATTTCCACTAAGGATAACAACATTTAGACCTGTAATTAATATTACCAGGGACTAGAAATGAAAGTGGGATGCATAAGGCATTAAGAAAAGACAGATGACATCTTTAGATTGTTTAATCCAAAAAGAAACTATTTAAGTATATAGATTCATGAAGTGCAACAATCAGAAATTTCTCTGTATAGAAACTATTTTATATGTATGTTCACAAAAGTCAAGATTATAATTTCTAAAGTGTCCACTAGATGCCTTATGTCCCTCTTAATTAGCTGCATGTCTATTAGCCAAGACTTTCTCTTTTAACCACAGGATTGCATTCTTGCAGTCTTTATAACAACATCTTTCATCAACAGCTTCGTGTTGCAAGCTGAACCCATGCTGGCCTCCCAAAACTTGGTCAAAAGCCTGAAGAATAGGAAGAAACTTGGCTATTTATAGACTTCAAATAGAAAATGTTTACTTCTTCTATACCATCTATACTTATTCTGGCATTTTGTTGGTTTTTCTGCAACACCTTTCTGTAAGCAGACTGTACAAATTATATTAACACATTATTAAACACAAAATACTAAATTACTGTCTTAATGCATAATAATTAATGATCCTTTATCTGAATGCCAGTGAAAGTGAAGGCAAAGGTTAACTTTCAGAATATGAGTGCATTTTGTTAGTATTTAAGAGTATAAACATTTTGTACTCAACAAGAACAACTGTAATCCTGTCTGCACAAATATAGCAAGTATGCATAAAGCCCCCTGAAAGGAAATTATCTGACACTGTATACAAAAAGGCCAGATAAACACCTCTTCTTATTCTCTTCATTCTAAAAATGTAATGATTGGTTTCCTATACCAACATTCTAAAACTTGGTTGAACCTGTCTGCCAATCTGCTTATAAAGATTTTCAGTAACAAAATCTACAAGGCATTTTTAGTAATTTTCAGTAAAAAACCCTACACTTTATTTCCTTTCTAAATTCCCTTAATTTCATCCTCTGTCCCTTGCACCCTGTCATACCTTTGCATCTGCAATGTAAAGAACCCTCCATTGGCAGATAATCTGGGATAGCACCACCAGACTGGGATTTAAATCACTCACTAATTTCTCCAGGACAGAACAGACTTTTCTTTAGTCTCACAGAAGGCAGACTGGCCTGACCATGTATCATTTCTTCTTCCAACTTCACCATCAACCTTTTCCAATCTCACATGCATTTAGACACACAGACAACAAAAGTGGACATAATATTCCAGAATTGCCTAAAACCAGGCATGTATTCCATTAATGGCATTTTATTCCTCTTTTCCAAAAGTCAGAGAGCTGCATGGGCTCCTGTTAAGTCAGTTATCTACCACAATCTCACACTTCTCTCTACACTTTTCTATTTATTAATCCTGAACACCCACAAAATCTGACCAAACAATCACAAAGGTACAAACTCACACTGAGGAGCATTGAAGTGATTATTCTAAATGAACCCTGGTTACTATACACTCCTGAGTCCCCATTTACCAGTTCAACTTCTGTGTCACCAGCACACTTAGCTGCAATTTGACATTTTCTCCCAGTCTTCTGATATAAAAATTAAACTGAAATGGATAAAGGAGACATTCTGCAATATCCAGCAGTCTTCCTGGTATTACCAACTTACCTAGCTAAAGAACTTACATATATTTTTCTACATTGTGAATTATTTTCATGTAAGTTAACCATCTTTTTCCCCCTCCATTTTAATCTCTTTCCTGCATTTTTACTTTCTAGTTCAACTACAAAGAGCCAACAAGTTTCTTCCTGTGCAAGAGCAGATTTTTTTAGAATCTGTTAACCACCTCTCCCAACTGCTCTACCAGCTCACGTGGCTCTGGCACTGGGGTGGTGGGAGACAGAAAAGGAGAAAGAAAACCAAAACCAGCCACACCCAATGCTTGATGGAAAAAAAGCTGGTTGATAAATTACTAAGATAAATTACTAACTGGCACCTCTGCTGTCTAAAGGAGACAATTAACTGTTTCTCTTACACAGCATCCCTTGCAGGCCCAGGCTGAATGATGTTTTTCTGATAAAAGACAGAAGAATAATTCTATAACTGCCAATCCTTTATCTCAACTGGCTCTGTGCTCTGTTTGTTTTGAAAGTTCAACTAGAAACTTTCCATGGTTAAACTCACAGAAATTTCTTTGTAAACCTGAGCCGAACCACTATGAAGTATCTTTCACTAAAAATTCAAATTCTAATGATAATGGTGGTAATTACTGTATGAATGCTGCTGACCACAGAACATTATGAAAGTTCTTGGTTTCCATGTGCCAATATCTAAAAGAGGAACTGGTTTGTTTATAATTTATGAAAATTTATACAAAACCTGCTCATTATTTAATCAAATAAAATTAAAAATTCAAGATCCAGAATTTTACAGAATGATTTCAACAAAGCTGTGGATACAATATGAAAATATGAGAAAACAGCATACAAAAAATACAGTTTACATACTATCAGTGAAAACATTTTAAAATTTAATTGAAATTTATGGTATTTGAGTTAAATTTTTCTTCAAAATTTTGTGTTTCCTGATTTAACATGTAGGAAATGAGATGGTAAAAAAAGACACTGGGAAAGGCAGGGAAACAGGACAGTTATTTTTAGACATCTAAGCCCAGCCTCATCTGGCAGAAATGCTGGGATCACTCCAGAGCAGGTGAGAGGCAGCAGGGAAGTGACTGAGGCCAGGCACGTGCTGGGGCTCAGCCTCGGGTGCTGCTGGCACTGGGACCCCACTGCACCCACCAGGCAGGGAGCAGCAGCAGCCTCTGAGGGACAAGAGGCAGCTGCAGGGCCAACAGCAGGACAGAATTGTCTTTCATCAGGAGATGAAACACTGGAAAGAGTGAGAGCATGGCAGGATATTAATAAAACAGGTTTGTTTTGGTGGGAAGGAATCCTGAGATGAGTGCTCTAATGGTGTTAAAAGAAGCAAAAGCAAATCCCCAAATGAAAATCCAGAAACAGAGTTACACCACTCAGAGAAGATGATGATGAGCATGCAATCATTTCAGAAGCACAAATCATAAGGGAAACATGAATGCTACAAAGTAAGTGAGGATGAAGTACCAGGATTCAGCTAGCAAATGCTCTCCCAAAAAAGGAGCAGAAGGAAAAGTCAAAACACAGTACAAACATCACCAGTCTAGCTACTCTGAGGAATTCAAGTCTGTCTCATCAAGAGGGAAGAAGACAGGGAGGTGGGAAGAACCTAAGGATGAGGCTCTGCCTGATTTAACAGCTCACTGCTGCCACAAGAGAAAGGAGCATTACCCTCTACTGCTTCCAGATACCCTCTTCCACTCTTTACCACTCCTTGTTAGCTCTGGACCTCCAAGACCTAATTTAAATCACTAATCTGGCAGAAAACTAATTGAGTAACAAAAGATCAGTGAATCACAAAAAACCATCACAGAAGGTTTATGAGTGGCAGTCAGCATATGGAAAAATAGAGTAAAGACCAGCTTCCCTCATGAGCTCCTAACCACAAAGATTTACCAATCCTGAAGTGTAAGAAACTCAGCTGTGGAGGGAAGAAGCACACAGATAACTGAGAAAGAGAGAGATTGGAGACAACTGGAGAACAGAAGAGTGTGCATCACAACTCTAGGAGTTGTTCCTCTGCTCTGTAGCACAAGTTTCTCGAGGGAGTCCAGGCAGACTGTTGGGAGTTCCAGGGGAGATGAATTAGGGAACAAGTCCATTATACACTCAATTCTTTTCAGAGATTCCAAGTGCTGGAGAGAACAGATCATTTCACCAAGAAACAGAACACTTCACTTTGGCTCCTAAACACCTGTGAACAGCATGTTTGACACTGGCACTGGCAGCACTGAGCCCCGCCAAACAACAAACACTGCTGGTTCTGTTTTCCTCTTGCCTTGAAGCCCATCAGCAGAAGCATTATCCCAACCTTAACTTGGCTTCTGGAAGTCTCTGCTACAATGAATCCTTCCCCTCCCTGACATATTGAAGGTTGAAGGCTGGAGCACTTTTGCAGCTAATTAGTGGGGGCTCCCTTCCCAGCCATGAGAGTATTGCCAAGAACTCCACAGAAGCAACTCAAGTGCCACATGTTAAACATACTCTGCACGGAATAAACTGCACAGAATTGATCCACATTTCTATTGTGAACAAGTAGACAGACATGAGTAAAGCTCTACTATAAAGCACATTTGTCATACGAGCATGTTTACTACAGGACAACCTGAAAGCACAATCTTGATGCAAACAGAAGGGAAAGGTAATTTTTTTCTTTAGAAACAAAACAAACCAAATAACTTAATTCAAATTGCTGCAACAAACACTTTTTCAATTGCCAAGTCTATTACCCCTGCCAAATTTTTTTAAAATTAAAATTTTAGTGCCAAAACTAAGGTGTAGCTAAGACTAACCCAGTGCACAGAAGCTATTTTTAATTTCTTCAACTCAGTAAGCCACTTGCAATATGGGACTTCTTCACATCAGTTCCAAGTATAAAATGTATTATTACACTGCCTGTCTGGTAGA
Organism: Argya squamiceps; assembly: GCA_037834095.1. Taxonomy (NCBI): domain Eukaryota; kingdom Metazoa; phylum Chordata; class Aves; order Passeriformes; family Leiothrichidae; genus Argya; species Argya squamiceps. Next base: position 6,478,804 of record JBBMKD010000222.1, on the reverse strand, counting down.
AGAAAAAGGCTGAACATGTGCAGACACACAGCACCACCACACACCAAACCAAGTGCCCCACTAAGCTCAGCTTGCCAGACTTTTTGTTAGCCAGCTTGGAAGAAAATGTTGGTTGTCTATGGCAAGAGAATGCTGCTTCAGCAGTTCAGAATGAATTTCAAGCCTGTTCTCTATTTTATCTTTTGTCAGTATAATGTATTCAACGCAATGGAGAGCTGACAATTTAAATAACTACATTTTAAAACAAACGAAGCATTGATGTTAATGTGTGAAAATGGTCCCAACCCCTGGGAGTCCTGGTTCCCACCATTGTTTACTCTGACAACAGGATATAATTGCTTACTTACTTGGCAGCAAACTTTACCATCTGCTTGCTTGCATGCTGTCCCACAGCCACAAGAGCCTGGATATTAAACTGCTGCTGACGCAGGACTAAGAAGCACTGCTTCCCTGAATACAAAGAGAAACAACACAGGTGTATTAAGGACAAGTTACTCGAGGTCTTTGTGAATGAGAAAAAATTCTTTACTGCTTAAATATAAACTGAGCTAATAAGAGTGTGTGTGTCTCTCTCTCATTCATCACTGTCCCCTCTCCAAAAAGCTGCTTCCAACTCCTCAGCTGTACATGTACACACACACACACAAAAACATTGAGATAAATTAAATAATTGTGCCTCACATCTATAAACATTTGAATGGACATTTTCTAAAAATAACAGTAAGTCTTCCAAGATAAAGAATACTTAGACAAAATAAAAACAACAAATCGTAACTTTTGAAGTAACTTTTTCTTCAACTGCAAGAAATATTTCATACTTTTCCTTGTTTCTTTGCTCACAACTACTTCAAGTCTAATTTATTTTTAAATATGTTTTTTGCTCAAATCAAAGCTGTAGAGTTCACTTGACAAAGCTGCTCTGAGAGAATTAGGCTTCATTTTGCACCACAAGGACTAAACCAACAATGTTCATTCTATAATACACCACACACTCAGAATGAAGGGGAACAAAAGGAGTATTGATTCTAGTGAATGACAAGAACCTAAAAGACCCAATTAAAAATTCCTGTAAGAGCAATTTATTCATGAACAGCTTAGGGAAAAAGAAGTTAATAGGAATTAATAATAATGCACAAAGAACATAGTGCATTTTGTTGACTTTTAAAATGGGTATTTCCAAGTCAATAAAGCTTATTCTAATCTGTTTAGCTAACAGTTACAATCATTTCATACTTCTTCTCACATCTCTAATAATCATTTATTCCTTAATTTAGTTTTAAGGAAATATGGTGATTTTAAATGCTTCTTCCTAGAGAGACATTAACAACAAACATTTCACTGGTGTACCAGAATCTGCTAAAGGCACCAGTATGACTTTAACCCCAAGTGCTGACCCAGAACATTGTAACATTTCCATTGAAATGGTGAGAATAGGAAGAAGTCAGAAGTTTTGTTATAGACAGCCACTTCCCTGCTATTGTTGACTTAAACTCTAAACCAATAAACTAACACATACCTAACTTGAAACTTGACACTAAAAAGCCAGTTGCAGTTTTCATTTGTAATTATGCAGATTACCATTCCTGACACACAGCAACAGATAATTCAAGACTATCAGAAAAAAAATGCAGCACCCCTGACACACAATCTCATGGAAATAAAAGCAAACATACAAAACTAGCACCAAACATTATTAAATATTAATTATAATTATTGAAAATAAATAATCTTGTCTTATGACAAAAATGCAACAGATTAATTACATAAAAAGATAAGAGTACAACCACTTTGTATTCCAGAGGCTGCAATATCCAGTATGGAACAGATGCACAAATTTCTTGCAGGCAAACATTAAATAATAGACTTAAATTAGAAAACTACAGGCTGTGTTTCAGATCCAGCAAGCCAACAAAGAAAGTGCAATTTTTCCACAGGACATGACATGCTGAGTTTCCTCAGATAAGGGAGCCATATCTCATATCTTTGATATCTGTGTTTCTTACAGTGTGGCTGGATACAGTATTTCCTGGGAGACAGTATTTGTTTCCATGATTTTAGTCACAAACAATTTAGCAATAGATGATCAAAGTTTCAGCACTGATGTACAGGGTGTTCAAACAAAAACTGCACAGCTGAAGACAGCTAGGATGTAACTCAACTGTAAGACAGGGAAATAATGAAAGGACCTGCAATCACAGAATAGTTTGGGCTAGAGGAGACCTTTAAAGGCCACCCAGTCAAATCCCCTGCAACAAGCAGGGACATCTTAGTCACTAAGATCAGCTTGCTCAATTCCTCTTCCAAAAGTCTGGTGGTTCTACTTAATCCCAAACACTGGAGCTCTGATGAATATCTGCATTATAAAAGGACTCAAATGTCTTTGCCATGAGTAACAGTAGCTGTTTTCATGAAGGAGGATGTTTAGCAGAACAACACTTCCAATCACACAGAAGATAAGTGATCAAACGGACCTCACTCACAGGACTGCTTAAAACATCCCAGCACAAAGATTCAAAGAGGGAAGAGAACTTTTCCTGAGAGAGCTGAAGGCATTCAAAATAAAGTATCAAAAAGACCAGCCACAATCAAATCTAGCTCATGCTTAGAAGCCTTTCCAGATCAAGAGATGTGAAAAAGGAAGCATGTGAGTAAGAAAAAATTTGGACAAATAGGAACTTCTCTATGCATTTGAAAGTACTTATGTGGTGTTTAGGTGGAAAAGATAGCACTAAATTTACTGACATTCAACAGCAAACTATGCTAAGTTCCTATTAAAAAAACTATGCCATGTCCCACAAGAATGCCTAAAAGATGAAATATTTCTAAAGAAATTTGGTTAAAAACAGCTGACACAGCAAAATGCACAGAATGTTCAGGCACTGAACAAATAAGAGAATTCCATCAAAAATAAGCACAGAAACCAACCAGTAATGCACTGTGTTGGATAAAAGTACCAAACCACACAAGACCTTATGAAAGAAAAGGTTGTAAGGATGTGTATAAAGAGTAAAAAAATGATGGTTGTATAAATTAAGTGGTTACATACATTTGCCAGCAAAGAGAAGATCTACATGGTTGATTATAAAATTTGGCCCAATATTTAAATTGCTCTTGGTGGAACTCTTATTTTCAGATGTTTCATAGACCTTTGGATTCACAACCCAAAACCCAGTTCAGGTCTAACATTCTGCACAAGCCCCAGCTGCCTGGCCAAACCCAGACCAAATTCCCAAGGGCTTTTCAATGATAAACGTGATCAGCAGATTAGGCTGGCTTTAAAATAAGGCCAGAAATAACATTTATTCAACCCATGATACAAACCACAGGGCCCTGTGAACTTTAATTTTAGTACAACCCACAGAAATTCCCAACACTCCATTCTTTACACATCCTTCAGTTAATTTCCATCACACTCCATGAGTGACTTGCTATAGGAGACAGCTGGAATCTGCAGTTGTTCCCATTAATTTTTTTTTTGGTTTATTGGTCAGAACCAGACAGGGTTAAATAAAGGTTATGTTGGTTATTTAGGAGTCAAATTCAAGTTTCTGAGAAAAACTAAAGCTTGTTTTTGTGAAAGATTTTCCTGTTTCCTGCAAGGCTTTCCTTTCCACAGTGGTAGGAGTAGTGCCATGTTGTGTGTGGGAAAGGCTAATATCACTTTTTACTCTTAAACATTTGCTTTTCTTGTAAGATTCTTTCCCCAAAGCTTAAGTAAACAAGCACATGGCATTCCCTAGCAGCACTCCCTGAATGTCAGAATTGTTCTGTGTTGTCAGACCAAGAGGGAACAAGAGACACCATCAATAAATTCAGATCATTCATGCCCATGATCAACTCCTGCTCTCATTCTTCAGGTTGTGTTAAAGAGTTTTGAAAATAAGCACTGTTGTTTCATCAAAAACAAAAGTCTTTCCTGAGGTCAAAGTGAAGGATTACAAGCTTCTTTTTAAGCTCACATTGCCTTGTTACAGAGATATTACTGTGTTTGATATAAATGTATATATCATACAAGACCCCACATACCAATGTATTACAGAGCAATCACCTGCTTCTAACATCCTGAATTCTGATAATAGCCTCTTCCTATAACTCCTAATAACTCTTCCTGAAATTGCAAAAAAAAAAAAGCCATAAGGATATTCTAATTTATATATTGATAGTAACAACACTAACATTTAAATGAGATGCAGTGTCTTCTGTCTGAACAACCTCATGATGTAATGACCAAGGCCTTCACAGCTTTTGGAGCTGACAATTTCTTTAATTAACTGAGAGATTTCCATTACAAAATTACTGAGGAAATCACAGAGGACTCCTTAAGCTTAAAGATTCTAACACAAATTAAAATGTGCATCATATGTATATATTTTAATGCAGTTCCTTATTTTAACAGATTGCAGCACAGACACTCATTAAGAGGGCCATGTTTTAGGAAAATGTATTCTCAGAAAGAGAAATGAAGCTGATATCTTGATGATATTCTGTACTGGATTCTCACCCCTAATTTGCATCATTCCCAATTTTAAGACTGCTGTTAAGTTTCGTTTGTGATGATAATTTCTTTATGCTTTTTTTGTTTTTTTCTATTCTTGGAAAGACAAGTTATTTTTATCTACAGAGCTGCCAAACATAACTGAAACCAGCACAACAGTTGTCAGCATCTGATGTCAGCTGCAAAGGCCAAAGCCTATTGAAGTTTGCATATGGCAACCTGGTCTCCAGAGGGAACTTGTGATTCCAGGGAAGAAATCTGGCTGTCAGACAGCCAAGTGTGACAGCCCACACTGCTGAGAACCTACACAAGGGTTTCCCTTTTGTCCTGCTGAACAAAGATGGTGCTCCTTATCTGAAGTTCAGTTTGATGTAATTAGATACCGGCGATCAAAAGTAAGAATTCTGAAATTTTAACAGATTTTTGTTTCCTGTCAAAGAAAAGGTGTGGTGAAAATATTCATGTGCTGCAGAAGAAATATGACCTGACAATGAATACATTTATAATATAAATATGTTTTACTGTAGAAGCTTAGAAGTGTTTTATCTCACAACTATAAACACCTTAAGGAGAATGATGATATTTTAAAATTACTGTTATCTACAATTGTCCATATGTTATTTAGCAATACAGTAAAACAAAAATTCACTTTTCCTACAATAACTGATTTCCACACAGCTAAAATCAAAACCTTCTTTTCCTTCTTGGGAAAAAGAGAAGTGGAAAAAGAGAAAGAACCAGTCCAAGTAACACTGAGGCTACCCTGAGTAATCAGGTGGCAAAGTTTTCTTGAATGCAAGACATAAGCAACAGGTCATGAAACCAAAATCAACATGAAGGTTGTACTAATGACATGTGCAAACAAAACCAAAACCCCTGGAGGCCTCTCACCTTTAGCTCTGCTGGTGTGAATTCTGCCCCGAACCCAAACCTCCTGATCAGCCTTCTCCACCGTCAGGTCTTTTATGCGAACCAAAACTCGATCTGAATGACAGGAAAAAACACACCTTTTAAAACAGTTTTTCACTTTAAACTCCAAATCCACTTCCATCATTGCTATTGATAACACAGCTAATAAATCCAAAAATTATTTTTTGTATCAATGGAGTAACTGACTTACTGAAAACACCCAGGATCCCATTTCCTTTCTCAGTGACTTGATCCAGCAGCTCTGAAGTGCTCAAGTTTATTTCTGACTCACACAGCAGGGTCAAACTGCACTTTACCAACAGCAAGCCTCGTGCAGTTCACGGATAGCAGAACCCAGCATGACTGCTCTGGTTGTGATAGGACTCCACTGCACTACCTGCACTTATGAGTCTGAATTTCTGCTGCCTGAGGGATGTGTGCCCTGCTGCACTGTGCAGGGTCAAAGCTGCCCTGTTGAACCCAGCAGAACAAAGGCTCAGAGGTAACAGGATTACCCTCTGTATCTGCCTTAAGTAAGTAGGATGAATGTAACTGTCAAATAACTATTATTTAAGACAAAGAAAAGAAAAAAACCACAAGTTTAAAATGCATTATAAATTTTAAAATATTTATTTTGATTAAAAGAGCAGCAACAAGAGTATTACTGTGTAAAATGGTTAACATTCATTTAAGGAGGATCTCTTTGACAACCTGAACAAGCACTACTATCACTGGCAGAGCCAAGAGTGGATCAGAAGAACCCTTCAAACCCAATGTAGCTGCAAAGCTAAATAACAGGAATGTATGGCTTGGAAAGGACACTTTTGGATAGCAAAGGGAAAAAAAAAGTTACCAAGACAGATATTTTTAAATAAATCAGGACTTTAAAAATTGTATACAATCATTATGAACTAACAATACACTGGGTGCATGCTGCTATTCCTTGCATGCTTCTTTCCTCACAAACTTCTCCCTCTTTTCAAAGTTACATTAAATTTGCTAAGACATTTCCACTGTAGACTTCTCCTGACAGAACTTTTCTAAAGTTTTGAGAAAAACCCAAACTTTTGCCTGCTCCAGATTACCATCTGCTGTTCTGGACTCCTTCCTTCTGTCTCTGAATACCAGTCACAGCTTGCCCTGCAAGCCTATTATTCTGCACTGGGGATTTCAGGGGATTGAAAAGTTTTATTAGCTTATGTCAGGGCAATGCAGTTCTCTCTTCACAGACACACATCAAACCCAGAACAGAATGGAAGTGCACAGAGAAATGTGATAGGAAATTGACTCAAATATATTCATGAAGTGTGTATGTGTGAGTGTATGTGTGTGTGTGCTGGGGAAAGGAGAAATGGGAATAAAGATGTTATCATTTGCCAGCAATTTCTGATATTCAAACTTTGTGTAGTACTGCAGGAAACATGCAACCATCACAATCCACAACCTTCAGTATTTCAGAGTTTGATATTCAGACAGTTGAAATTACTTCAGCCAACTTGAAACTGTATTGTTACCAAGTTAAAACATTTTCTAGGCAGAAGCATAAAGACAGAATGAGGTGGCACACCTTTCATAGAGCCTTAGTGTTTCAGGAACCATCTGCATTAGATAAATATTTTCTAAAGTCTTTTGGATACCTAACAGTTCATGTTTCACCACGGGTAAACAAGACACATTTAACACAAGATTTTTTTATATGGTATTAATTATTAAAAACTATTTCACCTTTCATAAAAAGGGTAATAAACAATATCCAAAAGGTGACATCATAAAGCCCTTTCTTCCAAGAGCAGATCACACAATCAAAGAATGGCTGAGGCTGGGAGGTTCTTTTTTCCCTTAATGTATAGCCCAATCTCCTCTTTCCACCACACTAAACATCCTGATTTTTCTCTCAGAACTCCAACCTCTTCTAAACATGGGAGGAGAGGATAAAAGTCCAAAAAGCTGTGTGGGATACATAAAACAACACTTTTTCACCTCCAGACCCCATTCCCTGCCTGTCACATCAACCTGTTTACTAAGATAATTTATCCTGCATCATGGAATTCAGAACACTGTGATCAAAATTTCTGCTGTCTCTGTGTAGTGTCAGCATCTTCAAAGTACTGGAAAAAAAATTGAAAAATAGAAGGCAAGTTTGACATAAAAACCTGAAAATCAAAAGCAATATTAGATGAAAGCAGCTTCCAGAGAGGGGATATGAGATAATGGGTCTGAAGGGAGAAAAAAGGAATGGCCAAAAATGGAGTTTTAGTAGCAAGCAGGCAGGAAGGACTCAAAGACCTGGTATGACAGGAGGCAAGAACATCAGATGGCCAGGGCAGCCAACATAAGCAGAAGAAAGACTCAAATGGGCCAAGAAAGGCACAGGTGTGTGTGAATTCAAGAGCAGGGTGGAGAAACAAAGTTGTGAACCTGAGGAAGGTTTTAATTTGCCTGCAGAGGAACAAGAATCTATCAGCAGGGCAAAAGGACAATAAATTTACTCCTTGGAAAGGAAGAGTAACTTGTTCTGATCACTGTAAGCTGTGTGAGTGACCCCAGGACAGTGCAGCAACCTGAGTAAGCAGAACAGCAGCACTGCTGCTGCTCCCTGTGAGCTGCCAGCCAGGGCTGGGCTGTGCTGGCTCAGCTCACCAGACCACCACTGGCTACTCTGGTTTAGGAATGGCAGGCAGCCCTCAGAGCCTTCACACACTTCACAAACACAATTAATACACCTCAGATGGATGGGAACACGCTTATCTGTGCTTCTCCAACCCTCCCTGTCCCAAGCAGCAGCTCCTCCAAGACACCCAAGGCAAGGAGAACATTTTGGGGACCTACTCATGACAATACCTCACCCTCCTGTGAAGCCTTTGGCAAGAGCTCTCCCTGGCAGGAACTACTGAATCTGTAAATAAAAGTGCATTAGTGTCCAGGAAGGGACTAGGCTGATCTTCAGCTTTTTTGTTAGAGACATTTTGTTCTTTATTGTTCCCCAATTTTGGTGTTCTGGATAACCACTTCCTAAAATTACAGAACAGCAGGAGTGCTGTAGATTGCATTTTAAGGCAAATGGAAAACCCACTTAACATATTCATACACTGAGAAATTTTTTTTAAACAAGGATGAAAGGTCAAGGGGACAACACAACTAAATATGACACTCAGCCTTTATCATATAATTTCCTGTAGCTTTCACCATTTTCCTTCTCAACATAATTTTTTTCTCCAGTACTTTTGAGTGTTTCTTCTGCACATGAGGCAGTTGGCATTTCTCCATGAAAGCAGGACTTGATGTGCCATCTCGATCTGCCAGCTCAGGTCCCCACAGCTGTTTGCTCTGGGATGTGAATCCAGGAGAGGAAACAGAGCTGGGCTGCTTCCAACGTGGTTTCAACTCCAGCTCCCTTTCTCTGGCAGCTGGAATGTATTTTATTCAACAACCACTGCTAATGCAGCCTCTGCTGATTTTCTTGTCCCCTTACATTCCTGATATAAAGCTCCCATTCAGTTATTTCCAGTCTGAGTGCTCTTGTGACTGTTTCTCTTCCCCACATTCTGCATTTCCCTTCCTAAAGGGGGTTCAACCAAAACTACCTCTCCAAGGAGAAAAAAAATCACCTAATCACAGATGATGTTGCTGTTTTACATTTTGCTATGAATGACAGTGTGAAGAATGACAGAAGTGACAAGAAGCCAGTCTATTACTTTCCCCCATTCCTGTTTCATGCACTGAATACAAAGATTACTATTTCTTGGGATATTGGCCTGAGAGATTGTTCTCTAGCTGCTAAGTTTTTCTGAATCCCAATTCCTCACCAGGAGAAAATCAGGATTTCCTGAATTCAGAGTGGTCTGACTGATAAAACCCATAAATATTAATAAATATTAATATCCAATACTAATGGATTTGGTGCCCATATACTGGAAAAGTGGAAGGCTGCACAAACAGACAGATCATACTCAGAGACAGAGCACTGCTGTAATAAGTCACAGCAGAACTTACTCCAGACACAGAAAAAACCTGACATCTCAGGACTCAGTAATTATAAATAACAGTAATTTAATAATTTTTAAAAAGTCTGCAGTGATGGACAGACACAAAACTGACAAACTGTAAGGCCTGGTCCAGGCAAGGGCAGACACTGAGATTCCTCTCAATCCAGAATTGAGCTCCAGTATTCAACCACACTCATGGTTTGTTTTTTTTTCTTCCCTGCAATCTCAGTTTCCTGTTCTGACTCATGTCCATGACCTCCAGTCCAACTACACACACCTTCAAAGCCTTATCTTTCCTACACCCTCCCATTAAGTAGATTTCAACTGTAAATTATCCCAGTTTCCTCTTCCCCAGAACAATCCCAGCTCCCTCAGGTGCTGTGCTCCAGTCCCCTGAGCAACATGGGAGCTCTCCACAGGACTGGCTCCAAAACGTTAATGCCCTCCTTGAGCTGGAGACCAGAACTGCACGTGGCACTCCAAATGCAAGTGTCTCACAAGTGCCAAATGTGTCCCAATAAAGGGGGAAATGCCAGTGGGATTTGAATGAAAAAGTTGGTAAATGATTTCTCAAGGAAGTACTGAAGGTATTTGGCAGGTAACTCCTTTTTTCCTTCTTTCCCATCCCCTCTCTTGCAAAAACTTTTGTGTTTTTCAACTGACCTGGTTTCTCTTGGGATTGTATCATTGATGACACTCCATATCTTTCCTTAGCATAATCCTAGAATGGAGGTGAGAAACATATATCAAAGAAGCACATACAAAAACTGAACAACATCATCACAGAGTGAACTGAGGGAACACAAAATAATTAGGTATAATATTGAAAAAAGAATTGCATTTTGGACTCATAGAAAACACACAAGGGAGAGAAGACAATTGTGCCCTGGAAGAAAAAAATAATAATTCCAGCAATAACAACCATGCATGAGGATCATTACTTGTTACACAGAAAGTGAGTGTGATTATCTCTACAAACAGCCTACTCCTCAAAAAAATATTTGAGTCCTATGTAAGTAGATAGATTAAATATTTCCTTCCCATATTCAGGCACACTGAGAAATCCGGATCACATGTAATTGCCACAGCCAGTGGAGCTTGACTGTTAACAAAAGCTTCCAGGTAAGGCACAGAGGAAGGCAGCATATTCACCAAAATATCGTAATTCTGGTCTCCCAAGTAAACCCATTCATTCCCAAATAAAATCCCTTGGTTTATTTATTTTATTCTACTCAATACATAAACCAAAGTTCCTACTAAATACTTGACACGGGGAGGGTCTTTGCTTGTTTGCTTTTGATGAATTGTGGCGTATTTGTAACTTTAGGGAAGCCACCAACACTTGGAATTCCTTACTGGTGATGCAAGAATAAGCAAAAATTACTTCATAACAAAACCAACGATGCTCATTGTTAATGCTATTTTTCTTCTTGAAGAAACACCGCCCTACAATTTTTCAGCACTGCTCTGTGATCTTCACATAAAAAGGCAGCAGCACCTGCCAGGCCAGCAGGAGCCCCTGCAGAAACCTCCCGCTGTGGGGGAACAGCCCAGGTGTTTCAGGGGGGAAGTAGAGCTCCTCAGGGAATCAGGGGCTGGGCCCAGCGAAGGGGGAGCGGGGGGACAGGCAGGGTAAAGCCAAGGGCAAGCTGCGCCCCCGGCCTCAGCCAAACCCCGCCTGGGCCCAGCACCCCCACCCCGGGGAGCCTCAACAGCGCGCCCGCCGCGTTCCCTGCGGACACCCACATCAGCCGCCGACGAGTCCCCGTTCTCCGGGCGGCGTTCCTGGCCCTGCC
>JBBMKD010000222.1:6419768-6467376 GCA_037834095.1 Argya squamiceps | reverse complement strand
GGCGGCTCCGTGCTCCCCTCAGAAGCCGTGATTTCAGAGAGCCGCCGCCATCCTGGCGAGTCTCGGCACCTCCAACCCCGCGCTGATGATGCTGAGGCGAACGCTGCGGAGCTGTGCTGGGCAGGGCTGAGGCAGGGTGGGTGTGGTCCTCGCTCGCCCTGCTGCACAGTCCATCACTTTGTGGCCAGAGGTAATATCAGGATCACAGAACTGTTTGGGTTGAAAGGGACCTCTGGATGTCACTCAGCCCAACCCTCCCGCCAGTGTAGGGTTTCCTGGGACGTGTCCAGGAGAGTTTGGGATGTCTCCAGAGAGAGGGAGACTCCACGCCCTCCTTGGGCAGCAGTTAAGTGCTCGGCCACCCTCAACCTGAAGAAGTTCTTGTGTTGAGGTGAAACTCTGTTTTTTAGTTCATGGCCATTGCTCCTCCTCCTGCTGCTGGGCACCACTGAAGAGAGTCTGACACCATTCTCTTGGCACCCGCCTTGAAGATATTTATACACATATAAATAAACGTGTTGGACTATGAGGTGGCCAGCTAATGAGCCAAATCAAAATGCACTTTTGTTCTATAAAGCCATCAAATGTGGCTTCCCGGTGCTTACCCTGGTAGCAGTTCTGAGCCCTTGCCCAATCGCCCTGTTTATAATTAGCTGTTTATTAGTCAGCTACAACAGGTCTGGTAGTACTGAGAGGATGAGCAATAGTGCAAATGCAGGTGTTTCCCTGCAGCTGGGTGCTCGAAGCAACACCACGGTTCTGAGCCAGGGCTGGCTGCAGGTGCCAGCTTTGAAACGACAGAAATCAGAGCTGGATGCGGCTGGCCAATCCATAGATTGTTTATTTTGTGCAGGGCAAGAAAGAGTTAGCGGTCCTGATTTAAATTCTAGTTTTGAATTTTCACATTTGACTAACTAATCCCTTTTGCGGTATCGATTAGAGTTCTTCATTTCCTGTCCTATACTTGTTTATTTTGCAGCACTTTGTACTGCCCTGGTTCAACATCTCTTCTTGTGGGAATCCCCTCCAAAGTTCCCCTTCTCTGAGCCTCTGCCTCAGAGGATTGTCACTTCACCATGAGACCACACAGCTTTCACAAAATCCTTTTTTCTCATGCACTGTTGAAAAGAATTAAGATTCAGTGACAGAGAAGGCAAATCACTGTCAGTTTTCATTCCTCACCACAAGAAACGAAGTTCTGATGCTGGGGTACTGTGTATTGTGCTTAAATGCTAATGTAACAGTAACAAAGCACGTGGATTTCTCTTTGTCAGTTGTGTCTCTTGTTACCTGTCACGTAGAACCACTGCCCACCCTGAACCCGAACTAACAGATGCAAATCTTGTCCCTCAGCACGGAGGGTGAGACAGCACCACCTGCACAACGCAGTGCTCTGTAATTCTTGGCGTTTCACCGACTTTGCTGTGAAATTCAATCAAAAGAAACCAGCCATGTAACCCTTATTTCTGTGCTGGGAGCCTTCCAGTGGTGACTAGCATGAGTCTTTCCTCTGGGACAAATAACCTGAAGGTGGTTCTGAAGGAAAAGCCCTTTTAATATAATGAGGGTGTTAACTGAAAACAAAATATGGCCTTTTAAAGGGCACTGTGTCTAATTATTCCATTGCCAAACTTCCAGAAGAAGCATATTGCAGAGTTCATGCTCTCAGATCATTTGTCCAAGGTCCCTTTGTCTTGCAGTGTGGAAATGGGTTTTTTTGAGCAAAAATCTGTAAGAAATTGAAAACAGAAAAAGAAAAATCAAATTAAGAATAATTTAGTATGTGGTTAAATAAACCCTTCCAGATTCTCTACTTATCTTGGGTCTGCAGCAAAAATTTCTCTTCCATCTCACTGTATTGATTACAAACCCTCTGTGAGGAGCACACACCATCAGGTGCGGGCGGTGCGGCTCGCCTGCCGCTCCTTCTGCCTCGCTGCCTGCTGTTGGCACGGCGCGGTGGGGGCAGTACCTGCCCTGAACCTGGGCTCCATCAGCGGCAGCAGAGCCCCGGCCCGGCCCGGGGGGAGGCGGAGGGGCCGGGGGGGAGCGGCCAGCGCTGTCCCCCGGGAGCCGGCCCGGGATTAGCACATGGAAATGACATCACCCCCAGCCAATGGGGGCGCCCCGGGGGTGCAGCTGGAGGGAGGCCATCCTCCACTTAAGTAACAAGACCTGACATACCATGTGCTAATGCTAAATAATTTATCCCTCAGGCATATAGTGAATTGCGAAGCCAAGCTGAGGCCTGGTCAACAGTTTGTAGTTTAAATTAAAATTGGCTTTCCCGTCTTCGAGGGAGGGAGGGGGTTGTCAACTGTTGTGATGGAAAGCGGAATGCAGAAAATCCTTTTTTTTTTCCTCTTCGTTCTCCTGTTACAGCTTGATCTTATCAAAACGCTTTTCAGATTTTGGAGATGTATCCCACATATCTCTATTATAAGCTTTTCCTCACAGAGGAAAGTTTAAGACATTGTGAATAATTATATCCACTATATCCTTGAAACTTGGGCGTTAGCACCTGTAATATCCTAAGCCAAAGCCATTCCAAGATTTAGTTATTTGTGTTTCAAGTTACAAACGTTACGTGGGCGTTGCCACAGCAGAGCCATAAATTTGTCTCATTAGGAATCCAGAGGCATTTGCTGCTGCTCAGGCTGCAGCTCAGGCCCAGCCTGTGTCAGGATGCTGGAGCCAGCAGCGCACAGACATGGGTGTGATGTTAAACCACATCAGGCTGATGGCTGCTCAAACTGGAGCCTTTCCAACTCAGGGGTCCAGCTAAGCTTGGCCAAACCTTTGACATTTGTTAAAATATTGAGCTGATCTTACTTAAATATGCTAAACAACATTTTCATTGAAATCACAAGAAGCTAAAGGTAGTCAGCATTTCATAACCTGTCCTTACACTGCATCTTACAAAAGTGGTGGCTCAAATATTCTTTAATCTTCCAGTATACTATTGACCAAGAAATCAAGAGTTGCAATATGCACGGGGTTGGTGGGAAGGAGGTAGGAATCACCTTTAAATTATTTTAGGAGAAGAAATTAAAACAACCTCTGCCCTATGGAATAAATCTGAACATATTTAGCCAGTCTCGACTTGTTTGGCAAGTTAAAACCTAGAAAGCATGAAGTGGTGCAGAGATAAAAAGAGCATGTGGGGAAAAAATACAAAACAAATTGGTAGTGTCTCTGAAAGGTCTTCAGGGAATTCAGCTTTATTGCCTCAATAGCACACTTTTTCGTGTGCAATTACTTGTTGTCATGGAAATGGGTTTTGAAGATTTCTCCTATTTTGGATGCTGCAAAGCATGCTTAATTTAATTAAGTGGTTGCCTTTGATTTTTTTCCTTTCCATATTTGTTTACTTATCTAGGTTCTTGTATGATTGTCAGGCCAGTATCCCAATTTGCTTTAGATAACAAAAAGAAAAAAAATGCCACTGAAGAAAAGAATTGCAGGGGCAACTAAGATATTAATATATTATTTATTTTGTAGGTTATATAAGTTCATGGTGTGCCTTCTGTGATAGGGAAAGCTCTTCTATTAATAATTTCAACCTTGGCAAAAGTGTATTTTTGTAATTGATCATTCTCTTTTTGCTGAAACATTTGTAGAATGAATAACAAAGCCTTTGCATCTAGATCCAAGTAGGAACAGAATTTGGCAAATCTAATTCCTTCCTGGATTTTCGCAGCTCTACTTCCTTTAGGAAGTTTTTAGTCAATGGGAAACAAAGGCTTATTGAAAGGATTAAAGTTGCAACTATTCTCTTTGTTTTAGAGCTTCAGTCACGGTTTTCCTCTAGTAAACAACATTTGCAATTAATAAAACTTCTAAAAAACAGGAACCTTGGGGAAGTACGTGCTTATGATAAGCAGCAGGATTTCTTTTGACAGAACTCTATACAAAGGTGTAGTCTTTTTAAGTTCAGACAATGATAACAATTGAGTTTCTCAAAGCATTTTGGAAGTGTTCCTTCTAATAAACACAAGACAACACGCTCTGCAGCCAGGGATGGGCAATACATTTAAATAGGAGATACCTTGTTAACAGTTTTTGTGTCCCAAAATTATTTGAGATAGCTGCAAAGAGCTCACATTTTATATCATATCATAAACCCAGCAGTCGTGTCTTCCATGGTAAAATATCTGTGTGCATTGGACATATAGTGCTGCATATATTTATGAGCTATTATCCATAAATTGTTCATTGTTTCCTTTAATATGGCTCATAAAGACATTTGGATAGCAATTATCTGTGCATGAATAAGAATACACGGAATATTTCATCTTTATAATTTTATTCTTATTATTTATGTCATGAAATGCACACATTTTCATGTTTATGTCAGCTGTATTTCTCTTACTTGTTTATGTTTACTCCCAAGGAATTCTCTCCTGCCAGTGGGAAACTGAGGGAACCCCGGTAAGTTTGGTGCTGGCCCTCCCTGGAGGGCAGTGTGGAGCTGCCAGATGAGCGGGACTGGCTGGCACAGGAGATTGTTCGTGAACAGCTCAGCTATTGTTCTCACCCAAGTGTCCAGTTCTTTTTCTGGGGTGGCTGATGTCCAAAGGGTGCTGAAAACAGCACAGTGGAGCATAAAGGGGCTGCAGTGCTGGCTGAGCCCTTAAGCACAAGGATATTGTTCATTCTTACATGACATTTCTCCTTTACAGAAACCGTCTGAAGCCATTGTCCTTCTGACAATTTTCACACTTTTATCTCACATGTAGGCAGATTTTTTTCTTCTAGATTTTGTCAGCCGAGTGTTCCGTATCCTTGCTGACCTCTAAGCCAGAGTCCACTTCTGGTGAAGTTATAAACCCTTAGGAACAGAAACTTGTGATGGGAATCCTGGCTCACACTTGGTTTCAGCAGCAGGAACAGGGCTCTGTTATCAGTAGATGTGAGTCAGGCACCAACACTAAGTCTGATCTTTGAGATTGCCCACTAAAAGTGCTCTTTGTTGCTGTCTGAAACAAACAAGAAGCAGAGACGAGTCATCTCGATGATTAAATGTGTCACAGAGGATGTTAAATGCTATTTTTGAGCCATTTTCTTACGGCAATTGTGAAGTATTTTGTAAACAAAGTGTGTTATTGGTCAAGAGTGCTCCATCAGACATTCTGCACGTGTCCATTGGCTGAGCCTGTGAAGACAAGGCTCACACAAGTTTGTAGGTTGTGGAAATGGACAGGCTGATTCCTAGAGGAAATAAGTGTTAGCATGAGAACAACAGCTGAACTGAAATCCCATAAGCCAGGAAGAGCAGCTACACAATTACACTAACAGGTGGTTGGTTTCAAAACAAATTTCAAGGTCTGACAGCTCAGTGCACCTGCTTTGGGCTGATTTCTTTTAAGACTTGGTTTTGGCATGAGCCATTGATAAAAACCATAATTCTTTGTGTCTGAGAAAAGTCATCATTACCATATAGTGATGATAAACTGCTAAAGCTTTCTGAAACTTGTACTTAGCCAGAAGGTAATGTGGCTCATTCTGTCACTCTGTCATTAGAGTTCAGTTTTTTGAACTGAGAGTTTTCTCTCTCAGACTTACCAGGCAAACACCACAGATCTCTCCTCCTCTAAGCTGAGATAATTTCATTGACTGGAGTGCTGTGATTTGAATTAGGTATGACTTCAGCCTTTGCTTTCACCATCATAAGAAAAATCAAATTTTATTTTGACAAAGATATTCAGCAAATTCTGAGTATCTATTATATATTATATAATTTATGCACTGAAAATTCTGAATAATTATAAAGGTCATCCTCTTTCTTCTATATTTCTTTTAATTGCAGACATTTCATTTGGGGAGATTTTTTAATTTGCTTATATTTGTTCTCAGGTTATAGAATTCTCATGAATTTTGGACAAAGGAAAGTCATTTTCATTTTGGAGAAAAAAATCAAAACAAGCTTTTATCATTCAAATGTCTGTACTGGTGGTCCCTTATGAATGGCTCCCACATGTCAGCAAGAAATAAGATAAATTTGGTCAGAACAGATTGATAAATGTAGCTTTTGGGATTGAAGTGGCTTTATTTCTAGAGAATTGAAATGAGGTTTTCAGAATGGTCTAAATACCTAGAAATTCAAGTTCCTCTAATTTCCAGGCAGTGGGATTACAGAGTGCCAGGTTCATCACATCTCTGTAAGATCTGGGCCTTCATCCTGAACACCTCCCTTTGCAAACTGAATATGTCAGGGTTTTATGTGATGCAATCCTGAGTTCTGGAAATGTGTGGGGGTTTATTTTCTTCTAGAGAGAGTAAGAAGATTATGATCACAATTTTCAACTCTGAGCAAGTAGTGTGGTTAAAGGATATGTAGCTCCATGCAGATTTACAGCCTGGTGCCAGGCTGGGGACACCAGTGTGAGTGCACTCTGCTCAGGCTGCAGCCACCCTTCAGTGCTGTGCCTCCTGTAGCCTCTTGTCCTCTTGTTGAGCAGAACTTGCAGGTATTTATAAACTTCCTGCTGTTCCAGATTGTGGGAAGGCCATACAGAACTGCTAGTGTAGTTCTGCACTGCTACTGTGGGCCTTTCCACTCTCCATTTTGCTGGGTTTTAAAGACCTAAAATGATGATTATATGGTTAACAGCTAGTGCCAGAGAAACAGAAAAATAGTGATTAACCTGGCATCTCCCATCTCCTTTTAACAAATGAAAATGCAAATCTGCATAATGACAGTTTTTTGTTTTAACTGTCCTTCATTCTGAATGACTAAATACATTACCTGACAGCAGTGGTGGTTGCTTTTTTCTGAAAATTCTGTTTCTCAGGTCTTGCTAGATTATCCTTTTTACTAGATTGCAGTGGATAATCCTGCTAATTTTCCTTGGCTGCTGTGTATGATTTCACTATGTGACTGTCAAGGTCTGTCTGTTAGATTTTCAAATTTTTGTACTTAGATTCTGGATTTCGTGATCTGTAGACTTGAACCCATCTAACTGGAAAATAAGATATGAAAGTTACTGCATACACCTTATGAAATATACTTAAAATGCCCACCTTTCAATTTTCAATTTTGTGTCAGTTATCCAGGTTTGCAGTAGTTTTTCCTTCATTGTAGTTATTCAGTTAGCAGAGTGGTGTGCTTCTTTTTTTTTTTTTTTTTTTTTTTTTTGGGTGTCAATTTAAGACAGACTAGCACAAAGCTAAAACTTCAGCTGCCTTCCTTGGGGAGGAAGAGTTAGCAAAACTGAGCATTAGATTCAAGAACTGGGTACAAGCTTTTATCACTTAAAGGCTCAAGATACAAGAAAAACCCCCCATAATATCATGTGGATGAAGAATCTGAGGACCTACAAATTTCCCCTCGTGAATACCTAACAGAGAGCCAGGGACAGGTCTTTTCTGCCAGAGCTGGGAGAGACCGAGAGCTGTGTGACAGCTCAGCCTCTGTGGTCACCTGTATTTACACCAAAGCTCAGTGTGAAGCCACATTGTCACACTGAACTCCCCCTGTAAGGCACCACTGCCCATTCCAAAGTCATCCAGGTCACCAGGTAAACAAACACCAGAGCCTTGAAACAGAGAGAAATGCTCAGGTGAGCACACAGCACAGATGAGGGTTAGTGATTTCCCCTGGTAAGGGTTTATTTCCTCTCAGGTGGGCCTGGTGAAGAGCTGAGGAAGAGCCCGTGGGCAGTGGCCTGTAGGGCAGAGCTGTTTGCAAAGGCAGTTTGTCTGTGGTGTGGATCACCCTGAGATGTGCCCTTGGGTTTTCTGCCATTGGAGACTGGCCCTGCTGTGATTAGCACTCCCTGTACCCAGTGTGGAAGTGCTCAGGGTTGGGTTGTGCTCTAATACATCAGGAGATTTCAACCTGCTCAGAAGTGACTCTTTGTTCTTTCTTAGAATGAAGCTTTCCAGAAGGTCAGGACGTCTCAGGACTTAGATTTAAATGCTTTTCTCAGAGACCTGACTGTGGAAGAGTGCTCAGATTTTAAACTGAATGATTTGACCCACTTGGTAGAGGAAGAAGAATAAATAGAATTGGGAGTGGGAAGGTCACTGTTAATAGCACATGAAGTACTTCTCAGCAAGCTTTAAAATTGCTTTGTTTCTTCCTCTCCTAGTGCTGTAAACATGACAAGCCAAAGGAAGACCTTAGGAAACAGCTCAAGGAAGCTACAAAGGCTGCTGAGAAAGCAAAGAAGGCAGCTGGACTGGTTAGTGTCAAACACAACATCTTCTAATGGCTGTGGTGGGTTGATTTCTCCACATTTCTCAGTAAATACACATCACATATTCTGAACAGTACAGTGAAGCAAGTGAGGATATGTTAATACAGAAAGTTCACTTCTTTAATGCATAACAATAAGCTGCATTCTGTTTGGGGTCTTCCTAAATCCCTGGTAAACAGACACCTGCTTAAATCCAAGGTTGAAGAGAAAATGAAAATTTTAATACATTCTTTCTTCGTTTAGAGTTTAGTTACTGGACTTTCTGTTAAAAGAAAAGTAATTTTCCTTGGTTTCTGTCATTTTTCTTGGTTTGGGCACAATTACTAAAGCACACAGTTGGCAATTAATTGAGAAATGTGTGGGTTTTTTAGAAATGTCAAAAATTTGAACCTCATGCTTAGCAGACTATTGTTTAGAGGGAATTTTGCTAGTGGTTTGTGATATTTTATATTTGAAGAATCAAGGGATGGGATAATACTGACAAGTCAGAGGTTAAGCTTCTTACTGAGGATAAGTTTGTAGATAGGAAATCTCTTCTCATGGGATCACCTAGCCCTTCTCAGTTTGTGATGTCTGAAAAGAGGCATTGGCACTAGATGTGTGGTTGATGAATGCAGGGGACACATCCATGTCTGTAAGTTGGAGTAACCATCATTATTTCCAGAGAATCTGTTACCAGGGTCACTGTAGGACCCTGTGGTATCCACAGTCTCTGAGTATCCACAATCTCCTTCCTTCCTGATTGTGGATAAATAGAGGGATGAGTTGCTCAAGCAACCTGCAGTGGCCAGAGTGGTCTGCACAGGCATTTGCAC
Source organism: Argya squamiceps (assembly GCA_037834095.1). NCBI lineage: Eukaryota > Metazoa > Chordata > Aves > Passeriformes > Leiothrichidae > Argya > Argya squamiceps. The sequence goes on along the minus strand of JBBMKD010000222.1, from coordinate 6,458,360 downwards.
TGTGTTCAGTGCACAGTGGGAAGACTTGATATTTCCTGGCTCCCTGGTTGCTTTCCTTTCCCTTCTTCCCTCCACTGGACAGCCCATGTCAGTCCCCACAGGGTGTTAAATCCTGCTTGCAGACAAATGTGGTCATTTGGTACCAGTCAAGGAATGGCAGCAGGGGCAGGTGCTCCTCTGTCACTGTGTTCTACCTCCTGCCACTGGATTTAATTTCTGTCCCTCAGTATTTCACTGCCTCCCATATGAAGTCTAAGAGGCATCTCTGATGTAAATCAGAGGAAGTTTTCTTTTCCTGTTATGTCTCCAAGAGCCCAATTCTCCCTGCCATACACTAACTCCAGTTTGTAAATAGTAGCTCTTTCTCTGTGGTTGGGTAGGTTATTACTGAACCACGTTTCTCATTCTGCCCTTCAGTTTTATTTTCACAAAAGGAACCCGTGGGTCTTTACATCAGGAATCAAGGGGAGGTTTTGTTGGAATGTGTTTTGCAAGCTGAAATATTTCTGACAGTGAAAACAAAAGTCTCATCTCTGTTAAGGGCTTAGTTACATTTGCAATATAGCTTTTTGCAGAACAATTTACTCAGTTGGGAGGGAAATTTGAATTCTGAAGTGATGCTAAATGAACTTTTAGTCATATGTATGCACAGCATGAACAAAAGGAAATGGTTCTTTATGAGACAGACAACTGGGCAGGTAGGGGAATGCTGGTTTTGCAAAGGCAATACAGAAGGAATCTTTTGTGTAATCAGTTTGGCAAATAAGAATAACAACAGAGACATAAATGTGGCAAACAAGAAAGGATTAAAAAATGTACTGGGTGACCTAATTGAGCTAGAATTGCCTTTGTATATCTGCTGTTGTGTACTTTAAAGCACACTAAACAAGGAAAAATGAGGATAATGCCCAATAAACTGGTTTTGACTTTGAATGTTTGAGCTGTGAAATGTCTTTGTTTGAAGTATTTTTTTGTTTGTGATGGTATCCACAAGTGGTGGCTGGTTTCTTCCTATACAATATCTATTCACTACAACTAAAATAAGTTGCACATACAACTAGAATGGATTGTCTGTTATTGCTGTGTCCATCCCAGTGGGTCTATATGAAGCTGTCAGCCTTTGGAAATTATAAATGTCATATAGCTTTTTCTAGAGTGGGTTGAATAACATCTTAAATTGTGGTCTAATGATAAAAGTTAAAGCTGAAAACTGAGGTTGACATGGAATCACAAAGGAAAATAATCTCATTTTAACTGGCTCTGTAGGTGGTACAGTGTTCTACAGAATCACTGAGGCATTACTTGCTCTCTAATTGTCCTTTATTTTCCTGTGCTGAGAAGCTATTAGTGCAGGATATAAATTGTGTCTGTGTTGGATTTCTGCAGCTAACTGGTAAGGAATCAAATTTTTAATTTGTCACATGGAGCTCCCCAAACAACCCTAGAACTTCAGAGAATAAAAGCTGCTAAAACCTGAGTCACCCATCTGAGAGACAGTGTTGATAATTTAAAGGTTTTTTGTCCTATTTCAACTCCAGGACCCATTTTCTTTGCAGTGTACTGCTTCAAGCTAATGGATCTGTAATTAGTGGGGAAGCCAAATTCATAAGGCTGCTCACTATTTAAAGTATCACAGCTCAAGCTTAAGAGACAGTTCATTACAGCAATAATACTTCTTTGTCTTCACTGCAGTTCCAAAAAGTGATTTTTACATGTTGTGCTTATTTGACTCGAGTGAAGCCATGGTCTCATCATGAGCCCTGTAGCTTTCTTCTGCTCTGCTTTGTTTGTCACAAGCCACTTTCTGCTTAGGTGGTTCATTGTAGGTTTGCTTTGAACAAGTGTTGGTTCTGGCTTATGGTCTCAAAAGCAGCAGCCTTAAACTGAACAGGGAATCATTGAAATCATATTGCTTCACAGAACCTTAAGAAGGCTCATAAAATATGACATGAACTCTGAAGAGACAAATTGAAAGATCTGATGATGAGTGGGAAGAAAAGCTTTCTGTCCAGAGCAAATTATTTATCTTTATGTCTTCAAGCAGGATCAAAACCATCGCTAGTATTTGCTTTAGCTATTAAAATCAGTGTTTTAGTTTGCTGTAATTTTTCATTGGATATCAGAAAATGCATATGATGTATGTTAATTTTCTTTTTTCCCCTTCATTATAATCTTTTCCTTGTCTCTCCTGGGTTTTTGTATCTCTCTCCTGTGTCTCTTTCTACAAATCCTCCCAAATTTCTGAGTTTCTTTCTCAGGAATATTCTCAGCCAAAAGTTCTCAATGGTATGAAGTCCAATAGATTATTTAATTTCTCTTCTTCCCTTCATAGTCTTCATATGTTTAGGCAGCTTGGAGAAGTATTGCATTTGAACTTATGCATCATTAGTGAAGATGTGTGTGTGTGTGCAACTGAGAGCAGAATTGGCTCAAAGTCTGCTCCAAAAGGAAATTGAGTAGGATGCTGCAATTCCGACTTGTTTCCCTTTCCAGCAGCAATGAGCTGAATCAGAAGGGAACTAATGAATTCTGGTCGATTTCCTTCAGCGCACCAAAGCTCTTTAAACACATCCTGAAGGAGGGAAATGAAGTAGGATTAGTCCATTTCCCTTTGAAGCCAGCTGTGTGTTCACAGTGCATGGACTGGAACATTATTTCACTTGCCACTTTCTGGCCATGGGCCAAGCTGTAGTATCATCTTGAATTGATGCGGGATCCAAAAATACACAAAACCCCACATGGACTGCCTCTGGACAATAAGTAAAAAGTTGGTGTCTGTATGGCAAATTGGCTTGTGTTTTTAACTTTAGTTCATTACCTGTTTGGCAAAGGATCACCTAATTATTTTTATTATTATTTTTTCATTAGCTTTGCCATAGCCAGAAGCAGTTCTGGGGCCTTATTTTCCCCTTCAGACTGATTTCAAATGGGAGTGTGAATTTTTAATGTAATATTGAGACACTTTGTTGTTTCTTTACTGCTGTTGTGTTTTTGAGGGAGAAAAGTCCCACTGTTTCATCTTACAGAGTGTTTGGGGAAGGGGGATGTGTGAGGAGTTGTGTAATACTGAAAGCTGTCTGTGTGTGACTCATGCAAGTCCTAACTGTTGTTGTGTCTGTATACAGCACCTTTCTTTACAGTCGGTCTCAAAACATTTTGTAAATAATGTGGTGATTTCCTAGTGCGTGACACTCTCAGGGACTGAAGGCAGGACTCTTCTACTCCAAAAGGATGAGACTTTGCCAGTGCATTGGAGTTTACTGTTGCTGCCACACAGTTGAACAGTTCTGATTTTTTGTGTAGGAGATAAGCAAAAGATAAGCAGAGTCTTATCCACAGCCCTACACACGTTAAGTGTGCTGGAATGAGTCTGCTGTCACCAGTACTGTGTGGAAAAAATTGGAGCATTTGGGCTGCAACCTTTCTTCTCCAGAGCTGTTGGATCTCTGTGTCATAGGGCCTTTCAGTGACAGTGACCCTGCCTTTACCTATTACAGGGCATCTGCAATTTACATCTTCTCCCATGTCACTGGACTTGGCCTGTTTAATTCCAGGACACTTCTGAAGGCACAAACGAAGGTGACAAATGTGCTGCCCTGGTGGCATAAGGGAGGGTGAAGCAGGCATTTGCTGGTGCAGCAGTGGCAGCTGCAGGTTATGCTGTGTCACAGTTGTGTTGATGTAGCTGTGCTGGAAGAAATCTGTAGTACAGTGCTGCCTCCAGGGAAAAGTGGATGAGGGTTCTTGGCTGCTCTTAAAGTAGATGTGCACTAACCAAATTAGGGATTTGTAAATTAAGACTGGGACTTCAGACTTGATCCAGGAGTGAGGGGAGGATTGGTGGAATACCCAGAGCACCAGAGCAATATTAGAGTCTGTCAGGCTGAATACAGTGCAGCTTCTCTCTGAGGTTCAGGTTTGATTGCAGGCTGAGTGAGCTGCTGAGTGACCACGACTGACAAAAGGCAACTGGCATAAGCAACCTTCCTGTGCAAAACCTGCTAACAGGACATTTAAGGAAGCTAGCTGTAGATGTAGTGAAACTTGCCTCTTATCTGCCTGCTGTTTTTTACCTAATGATAATACTGCCTGTAACAGACAGTGGAGGATTGTGGTTGCAGGGCTGAGTTCAAACCACAAAATCTGAATAAGTATGGGCCTGGCTTTTGAGAAGATTAGGCAGCCCAAAACTAAATCCATGGATAAAGCAGTGATTTTTCTTCAGGCTTTGGAAAAACCAAAGGAATTTCTTAGTTTGCTGTTCTTTGTTTCCAGGAAAGCATGGTGAAAGGAGGGAAAATAAGAAAGGGTCTGCTTGCATTCCTTAAAGAGGCCTTTAAAAAAACCCAAACAGCCAGGCAATAAAGAGTCAGGTAGGAAAAGATGAATGGCCTTGAGAATTTACATGCAAAACTGCCCTTGTGGGAGAGCTACGGGGAAGCTTAACAGATCTCCATAAGTACTATTAAGTCAGCCAAAAGCTGACAGAAAGTGGTCAGTATTCTGCGAGCCCGGGGAGCAGTCCCGAACGCAGGCATGCAGATTAGGCATGCATGACTTCTGGGGGCCCTCAGATGGAAGGGGGTGCACCCGAGCAGGAGAGCGGGGAAAAACAAACAACAACAACAACAAAAAGTGCAGATAATTCAGTACTCCCTAACCCTCAACTCTGGAGATGTTCCCTTTTGTATCCAGCACAAGAGAGGCAGAAATTAGGCCACAGCATCACTGGAGCAGACGGGCACGCTCTGTCTGCGCCGCAGCAGCATGTGCTTCTTTTCAGGGAGTCGCCTGGCAACGGAACGCTGTCCGCCCCAGCGGCTGCGGGAGCCCATGGAAACCTCCGGCGGGCAGGGCACGGGGAGAAAGGGCGGCAGCGGGGAGGAGGGGAGATGAGCTCACCAGTTTAGAGATTTCTGGCAGCAAAGCCAGGACGCCAAGAATGAGACAGGGAAAGGGGAGAAAAACTCTCACTATTCAAAAGTAACTCTTTCCATACAAATCTAATGTGATTTCATATAAGTCAGAGGGAGGGCTCTAATTCCGTTGATTTTATAGGATATGTGAGGATGGTCACACCCAAAGAATGTATTGTTTCTGATATGTAGAATATCCAAGCTTCTGAGAAAGGAAAGGTGCTTGTGGGAAGCTGAATGCACATTCACAGCCTTGCTGGATGTTGCCCTCACAGTTTTCTTGCTTGCAAGTGTTTGAAATCTTGCAGTGCTGTTCTCACGCAGCTTCAAGAAAACAATGTATATTTTTAGCATTTATCTATTGTTTACATTTTTCTGCTCTGGGTGGAGAAATGTGATGGACGATGATGTTCACCATCCAGGTCGAAGAGGTGGCAACCTGTGTAGCCAATCTCCTGACCTCTGTACAAATGTGTATAAATGGTGGAGTCAGATAATAAAGAGGAAGAGAAGCTTTCCCTTGACCTGCTGCATCTGCCTCGTTCCTCGGGTGCCCTGAAAGTGCTACAACTGATGACCCCAAACGTGTGTCAGCTGCAGGTAGTGAGAGGCTGCTCCAAGTGCCCCCCTTCCCTGGAACCCCACAGGGGTGGTGGCTCCGGTGTGCCCGGGGAGGGGACATCGGAGCTCTCTAATGACGTCATTGAGGGCTGTGCTGGGGACAGAATCTGTTCTGGTGACCAACAGTCGGATTGCATCGTTCTGCCAAATGATTTCTCTTTGTGTGGGAATTAGTTAAATATCACTTCATCTGGGATTTTAAAGATCCTAAGGGAGTCAAGTGTTTAACTCTCACTGAATTTCAATTGCATATCTCTCTGGGAAAATTAATGAGCTGAGTCCTAAGGAGCCATGCTGTTTTCTAAAGAGCTGAATGTATTGTTTGTTGTCCAAGTCTCTTTTTCCTTTCTTATATACATACAGAGTGTTCATTTTAACATGCAGAAACCTTTGTCAGAAATTTCAGTTGGTAACAGTTTGGAGTCTTTGCTTTTATGGAACAAGCTTTCAAATGATTCCAACTAAATTCTACTCTGGGGGTTGTGAAGACAGACATCTTGACCACTTTAAGAGTTAGCAGCTCTAAACTAAAATGTAATTCTCTCAGAAGTCAAGATCAGACTCAGGAAATGAGCACCAAAACAGCCTTCACTGGAGGCTCTTGCAATTATGCTTTCCCAGTGAAAATTCAGGCCCTGGAGAAAATAATGGAGTTAGTTAAATATTCAAACAGGAAATGCTGTATTAAATCAGACCAGTATTCCATTTGATATGAAGCCAATTTTTGACAGTTACCAGAAGCACAGGAAAGTATGTTAGGAATAATTTTGAAGAGGGTTGCCTGTAAAGGGGATCTCTTAAACTGTAATCTCTTTGTGGTAGGATTACTTTTAAAAATGTAAATGTTAGAGAAAATATATGTCAATGTGGTAGGGCTGTAAATCCCTACAGACAACTGTATATATTGTGAGTTTGAATTATTTTTTCAGAGTGAACCATTTCTATGGTGCAAGCTGCCAGGAGCTGTTGTCACACTCAGTTGTCCAATCTGCTTTGATTTTCCCCCAGGTATACAGGGGAATCCAGATTGCAATATGTGCTTAATAAATTCAAAGTAATGGGACAGGAGTTATTGTACCTGAGGCTGGTGAGGTGTTAGGGATTGAATACACTCTGCAAGAATATGGATTTGTTGTCATTCTGTCCTGTTGTGTGAAGGCCACCGTCCTGCAGCAGCCAACAACTTTTGAACTTTAGGTGTGGTACTAACAGACTCAGGTAGAATCAGCATGGATAATTTCTCAATTAAATCATTGGTTTATGCTGACAGCAGAAGAAACTCTCTTTTCAAAAAGATACACTAAGAAGTGGAAAGAATATTTCCACTATATCTAAAAAATTATGTTCTATGACGTAACAAACTCTGTCAATTACACCTTTTTTTTTTTTTTTTGGCATCACAAGGCATGAGAAAAAGCCATAAAAAGATAAAATTTAGATAAAATATTTTTGTTTCCTTTGGAAACTAGAACAAAAATTACTGGGTTTTGTAGTCTTTTAATAAGTGTTGGGATCTTTTGAGAAACAAGTCAGAATGGAGAGAACTATCAAGTAATGGGTGATTGTGACAGCTACAGCTGTAGCTTGTAGGGTACTGAAAGAAAGAAACCTTTTGGGATCAAACATCCTGTGTGCTCTCCCTGTGACATTCATACTTTAATTCAAAAGTGCAGTCTTCTGAGATATCTTTCAGATTCTATGTTGCTGCTGTCATCAAGCATATCATTCCTATTATTCTCAGTTCACTGGGTTGTGCAAGAAACAGTTTTTCTCCCAAAGCCCAGGAAATGAGCCATGTTGATTGTTCATCAGAGAATATAACTGAAGTTTGGCTTTGTGTGGGACTGCAAGAGTATTTTCTGTAATCAAAAACTGCCTGTCCATTCTGTGTCTGAGAGCAGGATCAGAAGTTCCCAGGTTTCCCAGGATATGTGATTATTTCAGCCATTCTGATACAATAAGACTGGGCTCAGTGGTTGCTTTTCTCTTATCAGATTTGCCATAGTCTGCCATACAATAAACGCCCACACAAAAACAATGTTAAAATAAGGTTAAGGTGAGGACATATACTCACAAAGGAAGGAAGTTCTGAAATACTGGTTTCATTAAAATCTTCACTCAACAATCAGAATGTTACGAAAGATGAAGGGTCTGTGGCTGAGGACTGAAAGTATCCTAAATTTTTTACTGCTGTGGTGTGATCTTTATTGTACAAAAGGATTCTTCTGTGATCTGACCCGTCTTGATACTCCCATCCACTGTCAAAATGCATGAAGTTATTGCACTAGATTAGTTGCAATACTTACTCCTGTATTTTTTATGCATCAGTAGTTTTTTTCTTTGCTATCCAGAGATAGCATTCAAAACTGAGAGCCTGTGTTCTATCCTGAATTTCTCTGCCTTTCAGAAACATCCTCTGGCCATCCTGTTGTGCATCTGAAGCTCTGACATGGCAGCTGCAGTACCTCATTTGAAGGCTCAATTGCTGTCAATTGCTGTTCTTTTACAGCCCCACATGGAGCTATTTAGTCTTGTTCAGACACAGATTTCCAAGCACATTTACTCAGTTTCATTTGGACATCACAAAAACTGCCTTTGATACAAATCTTGTTCACTTTGATCAGGTTTCCACAGATTCCACAAATATGATTTGACACCTAGATTTTTTTTGTTTATTGACTTCCTCTTATGCTTGTCTTCATTTTGGATATGTAGGTATTATTCCTACATATCATTTAACATTCACCTAGGTTATTTTGAGGGTTTTTGTGCTGTTTTGTCTGGGATTGCTTTGCTGGAAAGCCACAGCATATTTGAACTGCTGTATCATATGCCACTGGCAAAGTATTATAAAAAGCGTAAATAGTAACTTCAATATATTTTTCCTACCATATTTGCTATCAAGAAACAGAGTTTTTCAATTTATTTAATATAATCATCCAGTAAGTATATTTGATGATAAAATAGCCAACTGATAACAAGTGTACATCAAGCAAAAGCTGCAGTTTGCTCATAATGAGATTGTGTGGAAGAACCACGAGGAAACTGGAATGACTGTACCAGCATCAAAACCTCACACCTTTTGCAAATGTTTTATGCCTCAAATAAACAATGAAGGAAAATGCATGGTGCTCATTGAGCCATCTGAGCAGTGTAGGAGGAGCTGTGATCTCTTTGTTAAAGGCAAGTTGTGCCTGTCAAGTTTGCTGACCTTCTACAGTGGGGTTAGTGTTGGTAGGTAAAGGCAGAGCAACTGATGTTACCTACTGAACTTGTGCAAAGCTCAGCTGGACACTGTCCCACACAATATCCTTGTCTCTAAACTGGGGAGAGGTGGATTTGCTGGCTGTTCCACTTGGTGGATAAGGAGTTGTTTGGCTGGCTGCACTCCAAGGGTTGCAGTCGATGGCTCAGTGTCCACGTGGAGACCAGTGACAAGTGTCATTCCCCGGGGGTGGCATCAGGACCCGGTGCTGTTCAGCATGCACAGTGGGACTGAGGGCACCCTCAGCAGTTTTGCTGGTGAATCAACCTGTGTGGTGTGCTGGACACAGTGCAGGGAAGGGATGGGGAAGACAAGGCTCTGGGAAGACCTTGGACCCCCTTCAAGTGCTTAAAGGGGCTACAAGTGAACTGGAGAGGGATTCTTACAAGGGCATGGAAGGTCAGGGGGGATGGCTTTAAACTGGAAGAGGGTACATTTTAGATTAGATATTCTGGAGAAATTCTTCCCTGTGGTGATGGAGAGGTCCTGGCACAGGTTGCCCAGAGCAGCTGTGGCTGTCCCATCCCTGGAAGTGTTCAAAGCCAGGCTGGATGTGGCCCTGGGTGATCTGGTCTAGTGGAAAGTGTCCCAGCCCATGGCAGGGGGGTTGAAATGAGACAAAGATCTCTTCATTTTAAGGTCTCTTCCAAACCAAGCCATTCAATGATTCCAAGATTGTGTACAGGAGACAAATTATGAACTGTATTAGAACAACTCTGAGGTTTTTCTTGTTTTCTTGTTAAAAACATCACTCTTGGATGTTTTTATTCAAGAATAAAAATGTCCATACGGAGAGAGTTTAGATTTTTGGAATTTTTTTTAAGTAGTTGTTCTGCCTTGAATGTTCTACTTTATCTTACCTGGATGAGAGAGTTTAGGCAAGGCTTTAGCTTTTATCACCATGCTATTCCAGTATATGTAGGTTTTTGTTGCAAAATGCCATGGAAAGCTGTGGGACAAGGTAGAATATATTCAGTTTAAAAATTCTGTAGCAAAGCCTGAACTTGTATGTATGTTTGTAATCCTGTACTCGAAATACTGCTGACATGAGGAGATCTGTAATTTTTTCTCATTTTACTGCATATCCTGTTTTGTTTTGTTTTTCTGTTTCTGTTTCTGTCTCTTATCTATTCTATTAGTACTTTTTTTTCCACTTGTGTAAGAAAATAAAATCAGTGAATTGACAGAAAAAACATATGAGGTAGGAAATAAACAGATTTTAGTGACAGCAGGCATTTTAATTATCATTAATAGGGATGTGCTTCTTTAAATGAACATAAATTACTGTAAAAACATGAGGGCTGTGAGACTGACAACAAATCTGATTTTATTTGTTCTCTGTATAGGTACAGAGAATTTGTACAACTTTGTTGTCTAAGTTGTCACAACTGCAGACTTGGTGAACTGTGATATATTGCTCCAGCTGGGGAGGGGCAGTGTGAGAATATTGGTGAATCAGTGGTTCAATTTTTCTTTCATTTTACATTTCCCCCCCTAGATTTTCCTTGATTTTATTTTCCTGTGTTTTCCTCTGACTTTTTCTCAGCTGTGTGGTTATTTAGGGAACAATCATAGTGTTCATAAAGGTTTTTAGTATAATAAATGTTTTCACATTTCGTTTGGTATAAAATTTACATATGTTTGGCAGTGCTGTGTCAAATGGGAGTAAATCCTGAGGAGGTGCCCCTGACTTAACCCAGTGTCTTGTGTTATCCAAAGAATAACTTCAAAGCTGATTATTTCACTGAGAGGAACCACACAGGGCAACCCTTTGATTTTCCTTTTTACTGCTCACAAGCTCTGATAAAACAAATTAAAATAAAATTTCTCAAAGACTACTTCTTTATATTTTTAGTTGCCCTAATAAAAGAGATCACCTCCATGTTTTGGGTTGTGCCATAAAGTGCTTTTCTGTTGAGCCAGTGTGATTACCATTTGCACATTCCTTGGTTTAAAGGAAAAAAGAAAGCTTTATAACTTGGAGCTTGTATCACACAGCCCTGGCATTGTGTTTAACGTGATTCAGTACTGCAGCTGTTTATTCCCTTTCTTCTTTTCTCTGACAACAATTTGAGATGTTTTTGTTTAAAGTGAAACCATGTTCCTGTTATTCACCTACGTTATAAAAATCCTGCTGCATTTGAAAGTGTCATCAGTTCAGCAAATGTTTGAAACAGTATTGAGAATTTAATAGATCTGAGCAGATGGGTCCCCAGTTTCCATCCCTGTAGTGAAAGATGTGCACTGCTGAGAACTTGCCTTTAAACAATGACTATACCATATGTTGTAAGGAAACACATTAAGGTTTGGCAAACTGTTTAAAAAAACACTTTGCATCGTTCAACCTCTGATTTTAAGATTGCCAAAGTTATCTCAAAACATGGAAGAAATCATTTAAATCAAACAGTTTAGCAGTGCTGACGAGCATTTAGCCTGGTGTGTCCTAAACAGCTCTGTGCAGAACTGAGAAAAACTCAGAAAATGCTCATGCTGTATCAAATGGTATGTTGGCAAATCATTTAACTGGGCTGTCCTGAAGTTTTGTTTGATGTGTGAGAACATAGCCCTCTCACACTGATTTTATTATGAATGCAGGAAGTAATGGTTATTAGGGCCTGGGAATCCTGTTAATACATATTCTTGAATTAACATGTTACCACTGACAGTAGACTTACTTTGTTAGCAAAGAGCTTGAAGCATTCAAGTAAAAAATAATGTATTCCAAGGGCAGTAAAAGATGAAGTAACAACTTATCTTTTAGTGCATAAAAAGTAACCACACACTTAACATGGGACCTCTGATAATCTACAGCAGTTGGAAACAGCAAATAAGAGAACATAAAATGAGTCAAGGCTCATATGAAGAAGTACTGTCATGTAGTAGACAAATGACTTAAGTGAAATAACAGCTGGACTTTCTAGGGTACAAGGTCTTATTTAAGCCTGAACTAAAGCAGCTATTGAATATTTTGTTCTGTCTACTAAAACTATTAGCTGTCCCTGGACAGCTTAAATCATTTATATGCACACGCTGTCATACTTTCAGATTATTGCTACTAGAAACTTATTTGTGAAAACAACGTTTTTCCCCCCTACTTATCCTCCATTGTGCTCCACAAAGTGATTCCCCTGCTTTTTGGGAGGGAAGTCAGATACACTTGAAGTGGAGAGTCAGTGCCACATACCATGCAACCCCAGTGAGAAGTGGTGTGCCTGAGATACAGATCCTTAGATCCAGCTTGTATGGAATTGTCATCAGATGCCATTAGACACGGTCCAAATTCGTGATTGCTGGGGACTGCTCCCAAAGGCTCTGCTTCCACAGCCTGGAGCTGAGCATTTCTCCTCCAGGGCTGACCTGTCATAACTTGAGACAGTTTTAATTCACACTTTGTATCCTTCACACAGAAAACTTCAATTGTAACTAAAACTTGGTATTTTGAACCCTGTTCTGTAGTCCTCAGTAAGTTCTTAAATATTATTTCCTTCCATCTCTGAGGTAATGGTGTCCCCTGGCAATCTTCAGGGAGAGGATTGGGTCCCTCGTTCAGGCTGAATGAGCAGTTGTGTTGAATGGTGGAGGCCATGGTGTGTGCACACTTGGGGCATTCTGGCTCCCTGTCTAGGGGTGCTTCAGGCTCTTCATTGCTTACCAAGGTATTTAAAGCAGAGAACTGCAGTTTTCTTTTAGAATAGGCAGTATGTATGGCTTTTGAAAGGGAGGTGAAGGTTTGCCTAAGACAATAATTAGGGGATGAAGGAGTGCACATTTCAGGATGTAATAGCATGTAACACATGGATGGTGCAAGCACATTCATAACAGTAGTGCTGTACCTGTGGTGAAATGAGAACTCAGAAGTGCAAGCAAGGCAAGGCTTCTAGGAAAGGCAAAATCTTATTTATGAGAGTTTTCAGCTGGAGAAAAGAATAAGCTTTTGAGAATGCAGGACAGAAAGAGAGATGGTGTAGAAGCAGCAAATGTCAACCTGTATTCCATTTGGGAATAATTATTTTGATAATTTAAATTACTTAATTACATTAAACAGTTTGAAGGAAAAAAGGTGGCAAGGACTGCTGCAGCACAGGGAGAGGTGGAAGTCATTATTCACAGGAAGACTGAAGGATGATGATGGAAAACTACAATAAAGGGAAAGTTCAGAAACAACTACTAAAAAGAAAAAAGGTGTATTGAGACTTGGAGTTTTACTATTAAAAAATCCACAACTATATTCTTCCAAAGTAATCCTGTGAATTTTAGTAAATTCTTGTGGGTTGTGTTAGAACAGAATTTCTCCATCAGCATCCTTGCCAGACTGTGATTCACTATCTGTGATGTAATTGGCTTCGTGTTTGTATTTAAAGTAACTAGGTTCTTTCTTTGTTCTTTCACTTCCTTAAATTGAATGTTTTCTCTCTTTAAGTGTGAAGGCACTTGTTCTTTTATTTGGTGAGAGAATCAAAGCAGCTCAGATTGCATAGCATTGTTTCTAATCAAATGAAAGTAGATAACTCTGTAGTTTGAAAGTGAAACCCAGCAGCGGTTCCAATGAAAACAAATCTCATTAAGTGCAACTATTTTGTCTATTTATATTGCCTTGTTTTCCATTTCCTTGCAAATTGCTGTTTCTTCTGTCTTCTTTTATAGTTCTGACAATCCAAAATGAAATTAAACATGCTCTGATTGCATTTACATCATCCAAAAATTCAGTGACTCATCATATGGAAGGTACATAATCTAAAGACTCCTTTATGTGAACTTGGTAGAAAGTTTGTTGTTTGGTATTACCAATATTTCCTCTTCCAGAACAAATGTGTCTGAAATACTTTCAAAGGGAGATATCTTTAAATTTCAAAAGGAGACAGGGTTTGAGTCCTGCTTTCTGAAGTGCTTTCTGTAACAATATGATTGTTAGCAAGTGTTGATCATTAAATATCTTTTTAGTGTATATATATTTTTTAGTTGTGATAAATGTAGATGCCTGCAAAGCTTTTATTTTTTTTGCCTGTGAAGCGTCCTACCAAAATGAAATACAATTCTAATGTGAAGCAGAGACAAGAATTATGATTAGCATTGGTCACTTGTTATTGAAAAAATCCCACTGAAAATCTGCTTCTAAGAACTTACAACTCACATTACTAATCCTATATACTTTAATTGTGAAATTATGGAATGACAAGCCTTGGTCTGATTTGCCAATGTGTATCATAACAGAAATCCAAATACCTAAGCTAATTTTCAGAGTGGCACTTTTGTTTCAATGCTGGTGTTTGCTCTTGTCATACTTGCATATGCAGAGCCAGAAATTTGTGTCTTGTAATCATACCTGTACCTGCAAAAGAGCTTTTCATATGTAAATATGAAAGTAGATAATTTGGAAGTACTTCTAATATCAGCAGGAGGTGAGGGCAATAAGAAGTGTGTGGTGTTAAAGCATTAAGTATTTCTGTGAGCAGTGTTTGTGAAAACAAAAGGATGGTTTAATTGACTCATTGCACATTGTGTACACTTAATTTACAGTAGACATTCAAGGGCAGAAAGCTGAGATGTGTGTCTGCATGTTTATAACACAATTTCTTCTGAACAAACTGGATTCTTCTGGATCAGGTGATGCATGAACTACCAGTTCCTTAACAAGATCAGTTTTATAAATGTTTTAAAGTACCTACACTCTCTTATATAATACTGGGGATTAAGCATAAAATTACTTGTGTAGAAAAGTTTGACAGCCTGAGGAAAAATCTAAAAATTTCTCTGCAGAAATGTTTTTTTGGTCTACTACCATTGAACAACAGCAACCTTGCAATTGATTGCTGTGAGATACTTTTTAGGAGAGGAAAGCCAATGGCTTACATAGTGGGTTTGCTTTTAAAGTTCATACTTGTCTCTCCTCTGTCAATGTTTGTAGGGTGTAAGTGATTAAAGGTAGCTGGTGCCTTAAGATCTGAATCTCCAATCAATTAATTTTATTTTGGATAATTGCTTGCTCTGGACATCTGGTGTGATTACTTCTATCATATTGCTTTTGTCTCTATTTCCACCAGACATCTGCCCTGCAGACACTGTTTTCATTGCCAAAAAGTCTAGAAAGCCTGAGTTAGTCTCAGTAGAGAACAGACTGTAGACAAAGTCTCAGTGAGAATAAGTCACTTTGTGGGTTCCATAATGTTAGCTCATGACATTTGAACTGCTAATTTAGCTGTAACTATAAATTGCATCAGGTACCCTTAAATTTCACTCAGCTAAGAAGTGCTTGTTTTTCTTATTTTTCATTCTCTCTCAGTTGTATGTTTTGCCCTGTGAGACTCATCCCCACCTCATGGCTCCTAAAGATGCTGTGCAACAGCCAGAGCTGCTTCTCTAACATTGGCAAAAGGACATTGTCACAAAGATGTTTTGAGAAAGCATCAATTCTGAATACTGGTGCTAAAGAATATTTCTTCATTTGCCAGATAACTGACCAGCTGAGGATTACTCATATAATGACTATAATAAAAACAGAATATTCCTATTCTGCAGAGTACTGGTGAATTTGGAAGCTGTATGAAACAGTGTTAGCTTTTAGGTTCTGCTTTAGTTTAAAATAATTGCTTTTACTATCTACTGCAAAAAAAGTCAAATATCCTGTTATGAATTACATGGCATTACAAATCCAGTTTTGGAGTTAGAGAAATGTAAGTCTCTTCAGAGTTCCAATATTAGTGGCTGAAGTCGACCCTCAGACCTGAAATCTGTGCATATTTGCAATCTACAGTATTCCCTCCTCAGTGTGGGTATTCAATTGCTGGAAGAAGTTGCTGAAAGGGGAAGAAAATCTCATTGCATTTTCTCATATCAAATTTACTTGGCTATGTCTAATTATATCATGGTTGACTGTCAGCAGAAAAAGTGCTTGGGTAATGTTTTCCAAGAGCATAATAAAAAAATGCAAAGAAAAAAACTAGCAGTAGTGGGGGTTTTTTTGGTCCCTAATTTGTCTGCATGATAGTGATGTTTCCCTTTCAGTTTCCCTTTTGGATTGTTTCCATTTTTTTTTTTTTTAACTTTTTGCTAAAATACTTCTCCATTTTGCTGTACTTGCTAAGAGTTTCCCATGCCAAACTCCTCTTACTGGGACAATCACATGACAGTTCCTACTCTAAAAAAAAAAAACAACCTTTATAGAATTTTGATCCTGAAATCTTGTGGCTTCTTCTACTGTGTCATACAAGAGTCTTAAAATATAGCCCACTTCTTTCACTATATTTACTTGAATCTGTGTAGTCCACAGCTGTTGCCTTCACAGTAGACCTTCCAAATAAAATTGCTGCTTCCATAATCTAGAAGCCACAGATTGTCTTCTAGACCATCTTCTAGAGAAAAGGTGTTTTACACCTTACTTATTTTTTTATTATCAAAAGGCAAAAGGAGGCTAGGGAGCCATCTCAGACTTTGATCTCATTTAATGTTTTTATTATCCAATTCAAGCTCAGGATGATAGTGATTGTAATAATACCATATCTCAAAGGGTTAACTCACTTTTCTCTCCTAATCTTAATTTATCTGCTCTCTGCAGTCCATTCCATAGGAAATGCCATCACTTTGTTACAGCCCAGTGTCACTGTTTGTACAGGATTGTGCACTTCAATTTTTTTGTTACCTTGAGGGTCAATACCAGAGGCTTTTGCAGTGGCCACTGCTCATATTAACTTATTTTCTATCCTTATGTCTTGGTAGCTGGCAAGTAAAGTGTTTTACAAACTGCACAGTCTCTTTTACACTTATTAACCCTTTAGGACTCACAGTCAGTATGTCACAGTCTCCTCTGAAGTGCAAGCCATGATGTACATGAAACAACCCATCTTGATTTTATTTCTAACAGATCTTCTGTGCCTGAAATCAGTTCCAAATGTAGGATCTATCCTTCAAGAGGTGGAGGCTTATTCTTTCATGTCACTACTTAACTTGGGGAACCATTCCTTCCCTTGAAAATTTTAATTCCAAGAATGTAAATATGACTTTGAGCTCTGCACCTCAAGTGAACATGATGAACACAAGATCTCCAGGAGTCAATTTTTTTTATTACATACTGGAAAACCCACAAAGTGCTAGCAAGGGAATGTTCTGTTTTCCTCAGTCACTGTCTAGGTCATCAGCTGTGTACACATCTCTTGGCTCTGGCATTTAGACACAAAGCCTGTCCTGAAAGTTTCTCAAATCTTCAGCTCTGCCTGATGGTCAGTGGAAGATAAAGCACAATGCAAACAATGGAATTACAATAAACCAGGCTTGGCCAAAGCTGATCTCCTCCTGAATTTGTTCCAGCTCTTAGAGGAAGCATGTGCAACCTTGTCTTCCTCTTGTATAAAATCTTGCTGTATTAAAGAATTATGAAGAGAAGAATGTGACAATTCCCTTAGAAATTCTAAATACATTGTCTTTGTCTTCTTTCACTAATCTTACCTGTGATTAGGTGTCACAGTTTTGTCTCTTAAATGCAAAACACAAAATACAAGCTTTCCTTTTGCATCTGTGTGACATTTTCAGTTTTCACACTTACAAATGTAGCTGGCTGTTTCTGATACTTTGATCACAGACTCCAAGGAGTGTTAGTTTATTACTTACTCCTACTCATCTCTGTCAGTTTATTGGTAGGAAGAACTGTGAGAATAATTAGAAATTGTCATGCTGCTGAAGTCAAATATTTTTGAAGTAAGGACAATGTACTTGTTGTGACTGAAGTCTTTTTTCTCTTGGCATAAAACATATTCTGTCAGTGTATTCTGTGTGTGGCAGTACTCTTAATATCGTTCTTTGTTTTCACCTTCAGGACAAAAATATCAGAATTTACCTTCTCACACCATTTTTTTGTACTGGGTTCCCCTTCCTGTTGAAGTCTCCCTGTCATGATCCCTGTGCTGTAAGTTGTGGACACTGCTCCTGCAGTCTGCAGCTGTTTTGGTCTCTGCTGTGATAATGTTGAGTTAACTCAGCTGTAATTGAGGCTTTTGCATGTTCCTAAATCATTGAGAGCACATTTTCAGAAATGGCTGGTGACTGAGGGTGCATAAGTGAACATTTGTGTAAGAGTGCTGAAATTATTGGTGCTGAAAGTGGGACATGGCTGCTGAATCTGGACAGTCCAAATGAATCCAGCTAAAAACCCTGACTCCTATTGTCCTGTGTGGGAGGGCAACAATCATGCCACAGTCTCATTCCAGAATGTGGTTCTGCCATCAGCCTCAGCCTCATTAGCTTTCTGTCTGGTGCCAAATGTAGCAGAATTGTCTCCCTGCTTTCTGTGCTTTCTCATGAAACTGCTTCATCCTCTCTCACAGAACTCACAGGCCCAGTGCCCCCATTACTTTTTTAAAGCAGTTAAAAAAAAAAGAAGAAGGAACTCTCTCTTTTATTTAGTTACATTTTCTCTTGCTTGTTTCTACAAAAAGATGGGTATTCAGACCTGCATTGTGTGAGAATTTACCCATCCAACTGATTTCAGTAGGACTTCTCAAATCCCAAAAATTGAATGTAAGAACAACTTCTCTTGGTCAGACTGAGGGTTTGTCTTGTCTTGGCACTGCCCAGCATCAGAGCACAGGAAAGGACAAGAGAAGACAGTAAGTATATTGTGCTATTTCCCCAAAATGCTCTGCCAGCCTCCAGTAGTTTTCAGAGCAGGAACTTCTAAAGCCAGATATGGCCTCTCTGCATTTAATTGTTCAGGCTGGATTTTCTTCCACTAGTTTTATGACACCACTTTTTGTGTCCCTATGAACTTTTAGTATCTTTTAGTTCTACAGATTAGCTATGTGCTATGAAGCAGTAGCTGCTTGAACCAGATGTCCCCTCATTTTTATGTCAGCCTGGTTTTACTCTCTCTTATCTGTTTATCTTCTGTGTAATTCAATAGTTGATTGGTCTGTCTGTCTCTCCAAAGCTCCTGTGGATGTTTCTGTTCCTCACACAGAACCTGCTCCATACCTGTGGTACCCATAAACACACATAACCCATGGGAAAGAGTCATGGTGTTGGCACCTTGCCAGACAGAATGGCAAAATCAATTTAATTTATTAATTGATTAAATGGATGGTTCCCAGAAAACATGTTATATTCCTGGATTTCAAGCTAATTCTCTCTGGGTATTTGAATCCTTAATTTTCTGGTCATGGTTCTTTAATTTGTAAAATGTGAATTGCATGCAGTTTGTCACTTCAGTGTTCAATGTCCAACAGATAGATTGAGATAGAAATCAGGTGGGCTGTCAAGATAATGGAATTCTGCATTAATATTTATATAGTTATATATATTTATTAAAATGTATTAATATTTTTGTATCTCTTAACTTTTCAGTCTATCTACCTGACTGGGGTTACTCACCACTTACTAAATTGAAATAATGGATTCAGCCCTTCACATCCCTTCTCTTAACCTTCAAGTTAGCTCTTTTAACCTAACAATGCTTAGTTTCTTGACTAGGAATTTGTTAAAATACCATTCTTTTGTCTTCATAAGCTGGTTTTGTGACTATGTATGCATCAATGTAGAGGAATTGTTACTATTTAAGATGGAAGCTGTCTCAAATTTATGTTTATTACATTACCTAAGATAATTGATGCAGGGAGAGAGGAGTGCAGTTCTTTGAGGGCTCTGTAGACAGGAAAATGCCTCTGTCAGGTAGGTGCAGCAGAGAGAGCACACAGGTGCTGTCAGGGGCCTGCAGGAGGATGTGAGCTGCCTGACACATTGACTTCCTGCCCACTCACTGTGGCACTGAGCTGAAGCCCCTGGGAGACAAATACCTTGTCTTTGTGATGGAGAATCAAATACTGCAGCAAAACGTCCCCAAGAGGAAAACATGGAACTAGGAGAAAGGGAAAAGAGAGAATTGCAGAAAGGTATTAATTGGAATAAGTTTTTGCCTTGATTCTCTTCCAAAGAATTTCACTTTTTGGAGACATGTGGCAGAATGTTTTTAGACAGTCCTAACATATTTTATTCTCCCCTCATCTCTTTGCTGCTCGTTCCTTTTTAATGCATTTCTGTTTTCACCTTTTCCTTTCTACCTTACTTTTTATTCTCATCAATCACCCTTTGATGGCTTTATATTTACCTTTCTTTGGATTAGTTATTGAAAGTAAGCAACTACTTTTGATGTCTCATTAGCACTTTTTGAAGCTTTCTTCTTGCCTCCCAGTTTCTGGTTACAGAAGCGTAACAGTTGTCATGAAACCAATATCATAAATAATGGAATCTGTATGTTTGTGTATCAGATGAATATCTAATATTCAGTTCCCATAATTAAGGCAACTGAAAAGGCTTTAGCATATAAATAAAAAAGCACTGTCTGCATTTTAAACATAGGGATTTGCACACAGGCAGCTTCAGAGCAGCCACGAGCTGAGGTGCCAACAACAGAATCAGATAGCACTGCTGGGAAAAAAATACATTCCTGAGTTTGACATCTGGGTCCTGCAGCTGGAGTGACTGCAAGAAGAAAGGGAAACAGTACAGACTGTCATCAAAAGGAGATACTGGTGCCAAGTGGAAATTGCATACAGATGCCACTTTTTTACTTAAGACAAATAGCTCAACTATACAACAGCAACAACATCCAAAGATGTGCTTAGAAGTGCCTGATGGGTAAATGAGCGTTGCTTTTTGTAAGCAGAACTGGCTTATAACTAGAGATGTGAGATTCTGAAGTTGAATTTAAAGTTGGATATGTTTTAATGTTTGAGCTCCAAAGAATTTTTATGTATAAAAAGGCAAAGAATAAGCATAGTGTATTCCAGCTATTTTCTGAGTAACTCATTGTTTTAGCTTTCCTGCCCAATACTTCACGTTGCAATATATCACTCCTGCTCAGCACATCAGTTAACCACACAGGGCCCACTGTAATCACTCTGCTGAAAAGCCCCAAGTATTTGAAGCAAAAATTAGTCAGAATTGCTTAGACAACTTTCCTAGAACCATCTGACTCAAGCATCTCAACAGAGAAATAATGTGAATTCACAAATAGAATGGGAAAACTAATCTAAACTTTTAGGAGTTGGTTGGCTGATCAATATGATCTTCTGGGGAAGACAGATAATCAGGTAGTGCTGTGTGCTGTGTAATGCTTGCTGTGAATACAAAAAGGTTGTGTGTCCCCTTTGTTGAGGAAACTCTGCAATAAGAACAATAATAAGTCAGGAAACACAACAGCATAAAATACCAGTAGGGATGCTCTGTCTAGAGAAGGTACCTCTGAGACTGTGCCTGGATAATGCCACAGAAATAAGGATGAAGGAGGAGGTGGATTTAGATTTTAGATTTATTTAGACCATGAATTAATGGTCTGAATCCATTGTACAATGGAAAGATGTCCATGTACTGAAATAGCTTCTACCCTGTTGATGATTTCATCAGGAAAGCTGGATAATCCATGGCTCCTAAGGATTTTCCTCTGTTTATAGAGATAGTCCCAGGAAAGCTGTAACATCTTCAGTGTTGCAGATTGTCTGTAAACATTTAGAGGTTGTATAAATTCCAGGAGCATCAAACCAGGCATCTTCTACAGCATAAATCAACCTTCATTAATAAAACTGTTACATTACCATGGTATCTGATTTTAGAGATTGAATATTTAAAGCTTCTCTTTCTATCACCAGATCTTCAGCATCTGCAGGTGTATCCCAGGCTACTTTACTAAGAAGAGTAAGTGGGAATGCTTATCTGGGGAGTGAGCAATTGGTGGTTTTGAAATTCTGTCTACTGAAATACTTGAGGAAAAATAATATAGCTTGGCAGCTAAATAACTTCTTCACTGAAGGACACTTTACATAATATACTGCAAATTGAAAGGAAAAAAGCTTGAACCCAAATCAATCCTATACAAACAAGACCCTTTCTTGTTTAGCTGGTATTATTACTTGCTGTCTTGGTGCTATCTGAAGCAGCATCAATGGGTCTTGCTACCATTTGGGAAACCTGTGTGTGTTTCAGTCACACATTGTTCCTGCAGGATTTCCTTAGGCTAAGGCACAGCAGTGAAAGAGCTCCATTTAAGAGAGTCTGTGAATAACTAGGAAATGAGCATCAAACTCGGCATTATCTGAAGGTGTTTGTTAACATGCAGGATGTTCCTTAAGGCCTCTATCTTGAATGAGAAGAGTTTTTATTCAGGATTGCTGTTTGAAAAAGCAGCAGTTCTTTTGCATGCATGTCACTATGGGCCCTACTCAGGCAAAGAATGCTGTTTGATGCTCTTGGCACAGTTTCCTTGGATATAACTGCTGTAGGCAGCCTTATTTAGAAGAAGATTATAACTTTTCAGTGGTGAGAATGGGCACAACCTTGCATACTCTCCTATAAACTACTCCTGTTCTATTGCAAAGTTGTAACAAAAATCCTAAAACCCCCTGGTTCTCTACCGAGGGATCTCTAGAAGGAAAACACTGTTATGGAGAGAAGGCTCTGCACTTTCACCAGAAGATCAACTGTGACCCTTGCCTTATTTTATAAAAAATACTACATTTTTTATCTAGCTGAGAAAAAGGAAATACCTTTGTAGAGGCAGTAGTCTCTGCTTCCTCAGGAATGTTAGGCAAAATTATTTGTTATTATACAGTAGAATAATAAACAGCTGGATAAGCAAGTTTTAGATGGGTGGCAGCTCAAAAGTACAGCCATGGAGAATATAGAATTGAAGTTTCCTATCAAAATAAGAGATTATGACCCAAAGTACAATCACTTGGGTGTGTCTGTGTGCTTGCATGGATGTATTAAGAAGACAAACATGTATCCAGAAGTATGTTCTTACTTGAGGCCTTGTCTACAAAATTTACACCAGTGGAAAAAAATCTAGGAAGTTTTACTGGTGTAGCTTTCTGTAATATTGCCAGTCTCAGAAACAGCTTCAGAGAAGAGAAAAATATTAACCTTTAGACTGTGAAATCCTTAAACTGTGAAAGCCATCCACCAAAAAGTTAAGAAAGCATAAAGCAG
This sequence comes from Argya squamiceps, assembly GCA_037834095.1. NCBI lineage: Eukaryota > Metazoa > Chordata > Aves > Passeriformes > Leiothrichidae > Argya > Argya squamiceps. The sequence continues at coordinate 6,435,593 of JBBMKD010000222.1, read as the reverse complement.
AACCTTGTTAATTCAAAGACAAAAGGGATCCACTCCTACATTCACTCTTGTGTGCTTTGTATGAGCATCATCCTCATCTCTAGGGAAGCAAGGGCTTAGAAGAATACAAATGCTGTATTCATGTTTATCTAATTAATTTATAGAGAGATTCCTAACTCAGCAGACAGTTTTTTATATATCAAAGTCAAAGGTCCTAACATATGTCAGCCTTCTTACACAGATGTTATACATTTGATATCTAATAAATAATTAAACATTAAATTCAGCAAAGCTACACAGGATATGGATTTGGCCAATTTAATATTTGGCAATTTGTGAACCAAAAATAATATAGATACCACAATGATTTTAATAAGGCAAAGTGAGGTTGTTGACAGAGGAGGCTATGTCAATTTATGTTAATTCCGTGCAAAATCAGGCTGGGATATTGAATACATTACCATTTTCCACTTTGTGCCCACTGACTTGTAAATCTTGAATGATTAGCTCTTTACTTCTCATAGTTTTATCAATTGCCTATTTAAGATCAAAGCCGATCTTTAAAAAATCTCAGAATAGCAAAAGTTTTCTGTTTACATAATCTTTTCAGCTACTTTAAATTAGCAATGAAGCCACCATGTATATGAAGGTACCTGCCCTTCAGAAACAATAGGAGTGTGGCTGAAGTGTGGCTACACCAGCAGATGTGAACTAATTTTTCATCCTTCCCAAGTCATAAACAATTAACTGTTTCTTTTCCATAAACTCAGACTATCTATTGTAATGTAATGGAATAAATACAAAGCATCTGGAAAGAGAATAATTATAATTAAATTAGTCTTTCCAATTAGAGAAAATGGTGAGCTTTTCCCTTGATTTAGAGTTATAATAATCATTTCTAATCTGATTTAGAAGGGGCTTATGGTTGTATTCATAAAACTGGGAGACATTAGGATTGACATGACCTCTTAGGTATCTAGAGAAATTATAGGTCTGCAGAGGTAAGAATATATCATTAAGTCCTGAGCTGACAGCAATTTTTTATTTGTACTGACCTTTGGCTGGATTAAGTCCAGTCATCAGAAAATAATTCCGTTTCAAGCAGCTGAGCATTATTATCAGGTTTGCTGATTCAGGATTAAGTGCACCTCAGTGGTACACTCATTAGGATGAGCTGTCTGCCCGCTGATGGAGTTTGTGAAAAGACCGAGGAGGAAAACACCGTGGAGCTGTGTCTGTCTGGGTGTGAATATCCTCCACAGCTCTGGTTTTAGGTGGTACAGAGTTCTGTGGTGTTCTAGGCTCCTCTGACTGGCAGCAAGATTGCAACACATTATGTTTGTACAAATGATTTGGACACTTGAATGTAAACATAACCCTTAAGAGGCTTTTGTAGGTTCCTGGTAGATCTGACACCCAGATATGTCTTGGTGCTAATGCACGGGAAGACTGGATAGTGACAAGTAGTGAAGTAGATCTGTCTAACCCGCTGCAGAAGTCATAAACAAAGCACTTCTCAGCTTTTCCCGAGGACAGTGCTTACTCCTATAGGTGCTATTTTAATCCTTCACAAAACATTGAAGAGCAGGAGGAGGAGCCCTCTTGCAAAAACAATGTCCCTTGTCAAGGGACGTCGGGGCAAAAGCTCGGGTTTCCTTGCAGTCTGAGAGCCACTGTCTCTCGGGAGGTGCTTAATCACCATGCTGTTGTATTTGATGGGGTGCTTTTGTCTTGTGAGTCCTTTTGAAAATGTTGAACTTTGCATAAATAAATATTCACCAAGTCGGAGAGAGACTAATTCTATAGCCCAGTGGTCAGGACAGGCGGGATGGAAAAAGGGACAGGTAATCCCAGCTGCTTCCCTGGCTGCACCGATATTACCTCGGCTGACAGAACCCAACAGCACAAGTGGGCTCAGTCAGTGTCACCTCAGCAGTTCAATCCCATGTTCCAGTTCAGGAAGATGCACCTCCTCTCAGGACTTGGCTTGTAGAGGGCACAATGGGCCCCAGGTTGGATGGCAACTGAAAGAGCACACGTAAAGTGTGTTCTACTGAAAACAGAGGATTTTAAAATGGGTTCTGAAGAGATACAAAAATCTTTGTTCTTGTTATTTAATTGTTACTGAAACTGGTGAATAAATTAATGAGATCTTTTTCAGACACCTGGGTAGCAGAGTAATCTTAAATATCACAGACAAAGGATCCTGTATCCTTCATCTGTTGTAGTTTTTATTACAGAGTCCCCACAAAGTGCTTAATAAGGAGGTAAAGTTTCTTAATACTCCCTCCACATTAGCTTGTAGGAACAAGCAAGAGTGAGTAGATTCAAGGATTCGTGGCTGTTCATTCTCTGGGCTGAAGTATGATTAAACTATTGGGCTGGTGAATACACTACACTGAATATTCATGCAGATGCTACACTCTCCTCTTTATTGCAGAATATTAGGAGAGCCATTTAAACTGTACAATCTGAGCATATCTAGTCTGGCTTCAACATGACTGGGCTGACTACATTTCAACTTAGTGAAACTAAGTTTGCCTTTGAAGCAGGGATCTAATGTTTTTCCCTAAGCAGTTGTCATACCAAGGGGCAGCTGCTTTCCTTAGTTGATAGGTTAAGGAGAGAATCACAGCATAACACTCAAACTAAGTGCTTTGCTGTGGGTTTTTTGGTGTTTGTGGGGTTGTTTGTTTGTTTGTTTGTTTTGGTGATTGTTAAATGGGAAAAGATCTGCTTTCTGCTTTTCAAGTATTCTGCTTTTAAAAATTGCACTAATATCCACCTCATTCAAAAAGTCCTGTGGCCTCTATATATGAATGTAGAATTGCACTGTGTCTTAACCAATAGCTGCATTAAGTCTGATGAGCAATATAGTCAAGAACATGATTGATCATTGAGATCTATTACAGATCTCTTTAGTTCAAAACACTGTTATTCAAGACCTCTTTCCTGAGCTTTGTTTCAGGGAAAGGTGCTCTGTAGGACCATGGTAATGTAGTCAACAGTCAAATATTTTATTTCAGGAGCAAATAGGACTCACTTCCCTTAATGAGGGGCATCTGTTCTCTCCATATTTTTCCAACCTCTTGTCCCCTACCTGAGAACTCACGTGTTTGTTTAACAGTTTGGCTGTTTACTTAAGGAAGTTTTGACAAGATAGCTAAACTCGTCTAACATCTTGCTGGTCCCAAAAGCTGGGGTCCCACTTCTTTGCTCCCCTCACAGCTCCCAGGTGCATGAATCTGCCCTCATTCTTGCAATTGCTCTGATTTTTGATTTCTTAGTGAGACAGTTCAGTTCACTGTGCTGGCTGAGATCCATTCACTTCCTTCTGTTCATTTTCTGTGGCTGGTGGGCTTTACAAACCAGGAGTCAAACTAAGAATTTATTGCTGCTGAAAGAAAAAGTGAAAAAAGTAACAACTTTTCTCTCTGTGCTTAGCTGTGTATCTGATTACTTTTTAAAAAAATCCTGAGTGTAGTCAGCCCTGTTTCTGAGCTAACTTCCTTAAAATGATATAAAACACATTTTTAAAAAAGATACTGTCTATTTAATCAATTAAGTCTGTTCAAAATAAAGTGTGACTTATTCAATAGATAATGCACAGCAGACGACAGGTCCACAGGATTTAGAATCAGAATATTGAAGATACCAAATGAAAGGATTAGAAGAGGCAGGGAGGGAGGGAGACTGAAGACCTTCCCAACAGAGGAAGTCAGCTTTAAATGCCTGTGAAACTCCAGCCTTCAAGAGCTGAACTGATTTGGCAGGGAGTCACATGAGCAGAGGCTTAGGGGTCTGCATAGGTAGGAGTAAAGGAGAGAAGGAAGGGGGCTGTGAGGTGTGAGACTCCTTTGTGTCCTGTTGATTAGCAGATGAGCTCAGTTACTTTGTGTCAGGGCTTTATTCCCCAGTTCCCTGTGGGAAAGCTCTGTTAGGGGATCACCTCAGTGGAGTTGGGGAGAAAGAGAGCAAGAAAAGCAGGGTGGGGGCATGAGCTGAAAGGCCTTGGAAAGGAAGGTGCTGAACACTGAAGGGCAGGGGAGGACAGGAACTCTACATTTCCTTTGCTGTCAAATTAAATCTAATGTGAACCTTGCCCTTGTACAATAATCCCTTCTTCCCTTGTATTCTTGATAGACTCCTGCTTCTCTTACCAATGCATTCCTGTGCTGAGTTCCAACAGTGACCTTAACACTTTCATGAGATGTCATTCCTCCCACAAAGAGCAGGAATAACAGATTTCAGATTCTCAATGAACCTAATATTGGCAAGACACATCTATTGCTATCACAATAAAACATGTCTGTAAAAATACCAGAATTGTTCTCTTGGTTCCCACAGACTTTAGAGATGGAATTGATCTGTGGACACTGTTTCATCTTCTACTATCAAACATACCAACAGTTCTCTCTTTGGTGAACTCCTGTTCAGGCTTGGCAGAATCAGTGTTTTTAAACACATTTTAAATACTAAATATTTTTCCCAAGGGAAAAAAAGCCCCAAAAATCCCCAAAAATATAAGCCCAAGAGAGGACAGTATTGAAATGGAGCAGCCATAAGAAAGATGATGAGAAGTTGTAGAAGGAAAGTTAAGGAAAGATGTTCTACTTGAACTTCTTAGGTTTGTTTTGTGTTATGTCTGTTGAAGGGTGTCACAGATTAGGATTATCACCAGTGAGAATTATTGCTGTCTAGTTTTACTGTGGTTTGCAGAGAGCCAAATTCCTGGGCAGCTCCTGTTCTTAAAGCTGTGCTGGCATTAGTGATGACACTGACGAGCAGGTAAGGAGCCCCCTCAGCCTTCTTTATCCAGAAGATCTGCCCCATTACCAAGTGCTGAATAAGAAAGAACCAAGGAAGTAAACAAATTCGTGCTGGGATTGCTCTTTAAGAAACTTGAGAGTAAAACCAACCTTTGAGATTAAATTTTTCATACAATATAGGAGTAATTCATCCTTCAGCTAAAGAAAAGCAGATGTTGGAATGGAAATACACATGAGAAGACATAGAAACAGTTGTGAAAGCTGTAATTTTTTTTTGCAAAGTTTCTTTTTACTTTTTCTTGTTTGTCCTGGATGTTTTGTGTAGTCTTAACAGAACAGAGCCATTAAAATTCTATAAAGATACATTTTTAAAGGAAAAGTTAAGCAGAATAGAAGCTGTGAAAAGAGGGTAGTAGGAATAAAAGGCAGCATCAACAGCAAAAAAGTCCAAGTCAAAACCAAACCAGAACAGAAGGCAAAGAACTCTTTGCAGTGTAACTCTTCAAAAATCCATAATTACTAATTACTCTGACATGTTTGTGTGGTGAGAATCTGTTCCCAGTGTGAATTCCAAAGGACAAGGATATTTTAAATGTTGACCTATTTCTTTCAAACACTGTGCCACTGAAGACAAATTGCTGGGAGATTGTTCCTAGCTGGGTATGCAAAGCTTGCAAGCCCTCAGTAAGAGAAAACCATTTTGCTGAAAATTTATTTCTGTTATGTTCAGCAGAAGGGTTCCACCTGCTCCCCACTGAAAGATTTAATTTCATATACATCTCTGACTGCAAGTGAAACCAGTAACTTCTAATCTTCATTTGTAATTGATGTGAGCTGTGAAGTTGTACACTTTAGGAAGCATATTTCTTTGGGTACCCTGCTGTCGCTGAATTCAGTTGGAAATTGTCACTGAAGCCATCTGTCCTTCCAAGAAAATAATAGTTTTAATCAATACCTGCTACATGTATAATGAACCCTGACTCCTCTGAAGTCAGTGCTAGCTGTGCCTGGATCACTTGTATCAGCAACTGAAAATGGTGCTTGGAATCTACATCATTATATACCTGTAGATATATTTATGTTACCTATTCATAAATAAGCAAACACAAAGTACACTTACAATCAACTTCTATTAAAATATGTTTTCCAAAACAATAAGTATAGCATTGTTTTGTTGTATGTCCTGATAGAACCAGAATGGTGGGAAGATGGTAAGAGAATTGTTGTCAAAACAAATTCTCTTTAAAGTTCACCCTGTTGAAGATGAAAGATTTTCAGAGAAAATTAAAAGAATGACAGAAAAATTGTTACCTAAAGAGAGAGGATTTTAAGAAATCTGTGCCTTCTTTATAAGCAATAATCCCTGTGCTCATGTAATTTCAATTGACACGTGATTTATGGCTGTGAAAAGGAGTCTGTATAGCTCTTTCAAAACATAAAGTGAGGGAGTGGCATCCTTTGAGCAAAAACCTCTGGGGCTCTATCTGCTTAAGTGTTTCCTAAGTTTCAGCTCTATGAGAATATGAGAATACTCCATTGTTGGGGATTTTGGAGGCATGCCTGGATCAAGGAAGTACTTCCTCGTCATGCTGTTTCCTTTCCCAAACAATGTAAAAAATGGCCTTTTCAACCAAACATCTAGATGTGGTCACTTTGTACATTGTCCAGCTGGAGCACAACCATCGTGAGATAAACCATTCACTTGCATGAATGGCTCCATGTTATTCCTGCCACTTCCTTTTTATTTTCGTGGTGATTTTGTTTTGATTTATGTGTATGCATAGAAGTTCAAGCCCCTGTATAATGATTGTGTCATAAAACTGGCCAAGAAAGCAGCAAGTGACTCCCCCTGCTCACTGCCCTCAGTGTACATTCACTGCAGCCCTCAGCTTTACACATGCTCCTCTAATGTGGGCTTGGTGCCACCTGATCAGACAGAGTAAAAACACACCTACAGATAATGCATTGCCACACAAACAATGGGTTACAGTGGCATTTTGCCCCACTGCTTTAAGTGTTCTGACTTTACTTCCAAATAGCATTTCAGGAAGCAAAATAAGTTTGTGTACATGCTCTGTTCTTGGTTTAGCTGTGCATGATCCAAAGGATTTCTGGCTAATCTCAGGCACTCAAAATGTGTGCATTACAGTATTAGGTGAATATCCATGTTTTAGTGCTGCATTGCTATTGGCACATTGCAAAACCCATAGCAAAATATTTAGTGCCTGAATTAATGGAAAAAAGTCTTTGTAAATACATTATAAATCTTATAAACCACCACATAACATTTTAAATTCATTTGTAACCAATACTCAATGATTTGTAACCAAACTCACATTTGTTCTCTGTTCTGTCTTGAGTTGCATATTTCAAATTACTTGGACACAGCTATTATTTTATGACTTCAAGACAGTGCTGGGACTATGCATTGTGTACATCTTGAAGAATGTCATGATTATTCTGTATGCTAGAGAGGAGTAATTTGGGAAAATACTTGGAAAGTCCCTTCAAAAACTTTGGAAAATTCTTGGTCTGCGTGGACTTGTCCGATGTATAAATCACAAATTGAGTTTCATTCACCTTAGCTGCTGAATTTACACTTTGAGAAATGCATTTACCAGGACCACTTTTGCTTCACAAAGATCCAGAAAGTCACAACCTCAACAAAAAAATCAGCTTAAAGGTGATTTTGTTTTGAAATGGAGTAAATTAATATTTTTTATCAACATGGTATATTTGGAATAGCTCAGTGAATTTGAGAGAAATTTGCCTTATTTTCTCTGACTTATAGGTAAAAAGACTGAACTGGATTCGTAATTTCTTGCTACGTTTCCTCATGACAACTTAATCCAATTTGAAAACATCTGCTCTGTTAACAGTACAAATGTATATTACATTCTTATTTATAGAGATATAAAGTTATTTAGAAATAAATACACGTGGCTTTTGACTCATTTTTCTTGCTGAAGCAAAACCCCAAAGAACTTGCCACTCCTTTTCAAGACAGTCTTCTGTCCATAGGTTCATTAATTCTACTGAGAACAATGGCAGTTTTATAAAAATCATCCCTCTGGGGCATGGGTTTAAGATTTTTTTTTAATTTTGCTAATTAATTTTCTACACAAATTCTTTCTGTTGTTTGTTTAGTGTCCTTTTAGTGGTCTTTGGCAGTAACATGACTGCTGAGTTTATTCTCTCTTGCACCCTCTTTCCTGTTAACTCTGCTTGAGGTAGCAGTTGGTTGACTGAAGCATAATGGAAATAATCTAAGTTAATGCTGGGGGCTCTAAACATTTCCTCAACAAATAAGCAGCAACGTGTTGATAGCCTGTAAGTATTTTATAAGTGCAATTAAATCACAGTGATTGATTGGGCTGGGGTGAAAACCAGAATCATTTAGAACAGCAAATTCTTCACAGGGAAACCCTCACTAAATTAAGAAAACACACAAACGAACAACAAAAATAAACCATTTAAGGAGTTCTGCTCCTATACCACATTTTCCTCATTTCTCAGCCCTGTTTAGGAGGAACAGCTTGATCAAAGTGAGACCTTTTGTTTCTTGAGATTGCATCTTTTCTGCTGTTAATTTATGTTGAGTGAAAACACACATTGGAGTTAACTGCTCTGGAAGTTTAGTTGCTAAAAGCAGGGGAGGAAATCTGTGTCCTTTTCATTTTCTCACTTTTCTCTCCCTTTGCCAGGCTCCAGGTTACAAAATCTTGCACTTTTGTGGTACTTGTTGGACTCCTCATAGAATGCATTCAATTCACTAAATTGCTGGAAAATTACCTATTTTCTGCCAGGTTTTGTGCTGGGTCAGCACTGAATCAGCTCAACACAGAATCAGATGATTACTACTGTCATTGTGAGGGAAGGAGTGCAGGATGCAGCCAAGGTTGCAGCCTCCTCACTGGAGAGAAGGGAAGTTGAAAACATCTCTTGTATTTATGAAAATACCTATTATAAAACATGGAATTTAATGTATAGTTTAGTGGTAGTGGCTCCACAAAGTCACTTAGGGTGCTGTGCCTGTGAAAAATTTGGTCATACCCTTTTTTTTTTTTTTTCTTCTAGGTTGATTTTTGTGCCTTTTTGTATATAAGTAACAGTTGTGTTTGTTTTGTTAGTGTAAGTACAAATACTCTCAATGGCTGTGTTCTCTTGGGTATTCATTACTTCTGAATGCACTCTACTAATGTGAAGACATGACTAACTAGACAATTAAGATTTCAGCACTAATTATTGGTAATCCTATAGTCTGGCTGATTCCTCCTAAAAATATTTTCAGGAACTGACACACATTCTGTGTTTTTAAAAGGAATGTGAAGATTGTAATATGACTTTAAGAAAATCTAGATGTAGACAGGATAGGGAAAGCTCCATAAAGGAAAACCACTTATCTCCCTCAGAGGAGATACGCTTTAATAGAATAACTTTATTTCTAATCAAATTACTTTGATTCAGCTACATCTGATTACTATTAACATGTGAAACTACATTTAGAACCACAGCAAAGGCAGAAGAAATGTAGGATTGACTTTGTACACATGGCATAGAGGTTAGGCACTTGCAGTAATCTGAGTTTGACTCCTGAGGCTGTTAACTTTAGCAATTGCTTACATAGATTGGTTTTCACTTGTAGATATTTTGCCTCAAAAAGTTCTCTAAGTGACAGTTTAAATAATTCTAAATATAATATTAACTGGAGCAAATGTATTCTGGTGAAAAAAAAACATGACATGGAACTCAGAGGTGTCAACTGAATAATCAGTGTGTACTGAAGCTCATTTTCCTGCTTTTCACAAGACATGCAATTTTCTAAGACATTATTGTGTATTTAGAATTGTAAATAAAAGCACTGAGAAGAATTCAATCAGAAATGAAAATACCACTCAAAATAACTATTTTTCATATATTTTTATTTTACCTTGAACAGAAAATTTTGCAAACCATCAATTACTGAGAATGGAGGGAAAAACCCTAGCATGTAACAGAGGAGGCTTTGGTTATAAGTGCCATTTCTACAGCAGAGTTAAGCTATTGTAAACCAAACATCTTGTAGTAAGGTAAAAATATCCAGCCAAACTTTTAACAGCAACACCAAAAACATTTACATATAAACAACAGAGAAATATATTCTAAACTTTAAACAGTCACTTTGCTACAATCCAAAGTGTTTAGTTCACATATCTATACATACAGACAGTCACTAAAACTTTTGTGAACCAACCACTTGTCCACAGGACCTGCCTAGACAGTTTGTCATCAATACCAAAGGTTTTTTTTATATAAATAAGTCAATTAAACTTCACAAAGACTAAAAGAAACAATATAAAATTCCAACAGTAAATAAATCTGTACATTATGGTCAGTCTTATGAAATCCTGCACAACTTTAAAGTGTCTCTTTATAAAATGATGGCGAGGAGCAGTGTTAGCTGGAGTGGAAACTCGAAGACTCCGACTCTGTGGAAACAGAAGAATGTCCTGCACGTTTGCCTTTTGAAAGGATCTTGAGGCTTGATCCTCTGCTAACTGATGTCAAGGCATTTTGAGCTGATGTTTTGAACTTGGCACCCAGGAAGGCATACAGAATTGGATTCAGGCAGCAGTGGAAGAATGCCAGGGCTTCTGTAATGGAGATCCATTTGTGCACTATGGTCTCCAGGCTGCAGCGGTGCCTGATGACTCCCAGCAGGATGAAGGTGTCGATGCTGATGCCGATGTAATAGGGCAGCCAGCAGGCAAAGAAGGCCAGGATGAGGATCACCGTGGTCTTCAAGGCTTTGCGCTTCTGGTGGCCTTTGGAGTGTGACAGCTTGGATATGATAATACAGTAGCAAGTCAGAATTATTAGACCAGGCAAGACAAGTCCCACCAAGATATGCTGGAATCTGAAAGAGATCAGCCAGTTTTCATGAGGGTACATGCGATCGCAGAGATACTTTCCTTCTACTTCACTGGTACTGGCAAAGATGATATCGGGCACAGTCAGAAGGAAAGCTGGCAGCCACACCCCTACATACACCACCTTCTCAGCCAGCAGCTTTCGTGGGCGCTGGCTGTTGGTAGCGTGGACTATCGCCAGGTAACGATCTAAGCTTATGAAGGCCAAAATCAGGACGCTGCTGTAGAGGTTGACTGTGTAAATGACATGAACTGCCTTGCACAGAACATTCCCGAAGTACCAGCTTATGGCTGCATCCACAGACCAGAATGGCAAGGTGATGACAAAAAGGAGGTCAGCCACAGAGAGGTGCAGCCTGTATTTATCAGTCATGCTTCTTTGCTTCTTCTGGTAGCCCATAACAATAATAACCAATCCATTGCCAATTATTCCGGTTAGGAAGATGATGGAGTAGATTGTTGGCAGGAAGATCCTGTTGAAATCGGCATTCTCATGCTGAAAGCATGGCTCTTCGTAGTCTCCATAGTCACCCGAACCCATCTCTTCCGTGCCATTTTCAGAAAGTTCAATTAATAACCCAGATGACAGCTAAAAAAAGAAGAAAAAAATAAAATTAGATGTTAGCTCCTCTGCAAAAACTTATTCTACATGACAGTGTGTGAAGAGTTGCTTGAACAGTCTCCAGTGTCACAAATGGGCAAACCAAACAGATGGGAAAATACAATGTTTACATATATATATATAAAAAATACACAGCAAATAAGAATAAGTTTAAAAACTTCCTTTGTCTTTCTCTGAGGAGTAAGGGCAGGGCACAAAGGAGCAAAGATAATGGCTACTCCCAGAAATATTGCTGGTTCTGGAGACTTCAGTGCTCTTGTAAGATGGACACTACAAACGGGAGAGCTCAGAAAGTGCCAGATGCGAGAGGTCTGTCCAGAGCATGACATATCACATTTAACTCCTACAATAGAGGGCTATGTTACTTAGAAATGCTGCTGCTCCAAAGTCCCTTCTCATTAAGAGGATGGGGTCAAGGAGAAATAGAGAAGGTACCCTCGGCTGATGTAATAAAGGATAAATAATAGCAAGAATTCCCTGCTGAGAAGCAATTGACAGCTCCACACACTCAGACAAGGAAAAAAAAAAAAAAAAACAAAAAGCCCGTAAAGAAAGAGAGAGGTGACCTTGTTCAGGGGAACTCAAACCCCGTGAGGGGTCACCACGACGGGCCACGTTCCCTCTCTTTGTTCCCCACCCTCTGCGGTTGCGGGGCAGGGGCTGAGGGCGGCCGGCGCGGGGCTGCAGCCAGACGGACCAAGTGAGCATAGCGGTGGAAAAGGGAAGCGAAATTCGGTGAGGGCTTGAAAGCGCCTCAGGAAACCACCAACGGTTTTGGCCACGGCGGTAAAAGCAATACTGGCGGGAGAGTGCCATCTGGCTATGTGCAATTCCTCAGGTTTTCACATTTTTTGTTGTAAACGCCCCATGTCCCACGGACCCTCGTGCTCCGCTCAGGGCGCGCCCGAGACCCGCAGCGCTTCACACGCAGAGGCGCCGGCTCCACGCGGGCATTAACTGCGGCCCTAAAGTTGGAACTTGCCAGAGATCTCCTTTTTGCTCCTATCCGCTCTCCAAACCGAGGCAGGGGAGCTGCCTCCGGAAGAGTGGGACGCCCCTTCGTTTCGCTCGGGGAGCGGGCGGGACGGCCGGGCGCTGCCGGCGCTCCCAGTCCCGCCGGCAGCCCGAGGTCTGGGCGCGCACCGGGGCAAAGGGACACCATTCCCTGGAGTCAGACCGCTCCCTGGAGTCAAACCGCTCCAAACTTCCTCGCCTCTTCCCTTCTCATCATTCCCGTAGTGCTAATTGCTCTGTCGGTCTTTTACAGTCCACAAAGGTGCCACATGTCATTCTAACTGACGGCCGAGCAGCAGAGCCCCGGAGAAGGAGCGGAGTCCTGCAGCTGGAATTTGCAGTGGCTGCAGCTGTGCCAAGGTCCGAAGCGCTGCAGGCAGAGGCAGCAGCGGCCGGGGCTCAGAGGGGAGCCCTGCCCGTTCGCGCCCGCACACCCCTCCGCTGTCCCGACCCCCGCCGCCCGCAGCCTCCGCCGAGGGCACCTTTGTTTGCAAACAGCGCGCACATGGGCAGCCGGCCGCGCTCCCGGCACTTACATCCAGGCTGTCGAGGCTGCTGTCCATGCTCAGAGCCATCGGACGGCTCCGCGCTCTCAGGCTGTTGCCGCTGCCGCAGCCGCGCCTCTCGCAGTGACACCACTCGCCGCTGCACCACACACGCCCCGGCTCTTCTGGCGGGACGCGGCTCTTTTATATGGTCCTCGGCTGCCCCCCCCGCCCCCGGGGCAGCCGCTTCTGGCTCCTCCCCGGCGGTGTCGCCGCGCTCTCGGGCTCCGGGCGGGCGCCTCGGGCCGCTCTTTGTCTGCCGCCCCGGGCATGGGAATTGCACTTGCCCGGCGCGCCCGCGGGGGCCACGCTCCTTATGGGGGCAGTTGCCCCCCTGTGATTGATGTGTTCATACAAGCGGGCTTTTGAATTTCCCCTCAAGAACATTCTTTGAAGTGTGTTGTAGAGCCCTGTGTTGCCATGGGTACCCCAGGCGGGCTCCGAATGAAGTCACTGGTCCAGGAGTCGTGTGGAGGAGGAAAAGCAGGAGTCCTGTATGCCATTCAAAATACTGGCAACTTTGTCCTCAAAGTTGTCTCTTCCCCCTTGCTGAGGAGAGTGTTATAGATATCTATTATAAAGTTGGCTTTTCGCGAGGTGTGTGTGTTATGTGAATAATAACATTGTATTAAGAATATGAGGTTTTTATTTCTGCTGTTAGTAAAGAAAACTAGGCATAGTGGTAGTAGTTGATACACTGTGCTTAAACTGTCTGTTTGGTCGGGATAACATCCAGTGGACACGTAGAGAAGACCCTGCTATTGATACACCAACTATCAGCATCTCCCATCTGAAGAAAGTATGGACCAAGGCCCAACCTGGAGGTGATAATGAAGACACAGCCAAGAAACACGCAGGCTCTAAAAAGGCGGGCCCAGGGAGGGACCATGCAAAACAGTTCCAGGACTATGGAAAATAGTTTTTAGAAAAAAATGAATATTCAACAGACTGATGCAATAGAGAGGGTATTTAAAGGCTGTCTCTGATACAGCAAGGTGTGGACTTGGCTGAATGCCGGCCGGCCGTACTTTGCTTTTTCTCTATCTCCTAATTGTCTTACTTTCTATTAAACTTATCTCTTAAAATCTACATAGAAAGTGAACCTCATTTTTCACAAGAGGCAGGAAGCAAGGGCTGGTCCCTACTGAGGGATGAGAGGTTCTACAAACCTTTCAGGGGCTGCAGGTTGCCCTCTGAACTCCTCTGGTACCTGTGGGTGCACCCCAGACAAAACAAACAAAACCAAACCAAGCAAACTGGAACAACAACCAAAAACACGCACGCAAAAACCTCCAGAACAAACCAAACCAAAACCACACACACACACACATACACACACAAAAACCTCACCAAAACCCAAAAAACCAAAAAGACCCAACAAATAAACCCCCAAACCCTGAAATTATATATGTAGAATATATATAGGCAATCATAGGATAGGTTTGCAAGAAAAAATCAACCCAAATATAGAGACAAACAAAACAGAATAATTGATTTCCTCTACACTTATCTCTGGGGTCTCAGTACTGTTAATATTCATGCAGGCAAATTAATTTGCAGAAAAGATTTTGATTAGCATAGTGTGTCATGTGTGTGTCCCCCTCAATTTCACAACTCACAACAAAAAGTTACAGTGAGTAACTATATTGGGGATAATTCATCCAGTTATATAGATTTACTCTTTACACTTGATTTGTAGTGGAAAGAAGAAGAAGGGAGAGAATATTCTTTATGTAATAACAATGTGCTCAAATTAGCATGGTAGCCTGAAAGGATCATAGAAGTGAAAGTTTGACCAAAGTTTTATTCTAAAATGCCCCTATTATCAGTTTACATGCTCTGAGTTGGTTAAAACACCAGTTTCAAATGCAAATATTATTTTCAGGTATTTGACAAGAGTTGCTATCTTACACTTCTTCTAACAGCTCTAGAATTCTTTCTCACACCCTACAGTGAGTATGAATTTGGTTATGATTAATAACCAAACACTGTTTATCTTTAAAAACACGGTGTGTTAGGTATGATCTATAATGTGATTGTGTACTTTAACTGCGTTGTAATTTGATGGCAATTCGTATTTTGTTAGCAGGTCTGAAATATCACATACAAGTTGCATTAAAAGCAAATTGTAATTGATTATAATTCAGGAGTTACCAGTCTTCAGAAAATTCATTATCTACTTTGTGTTTATATCCGGAAAAATCTGAGGGACACCATGCTGGACTTCTATAGAAATAAAATATCTTCTCCAGGGTCTCCATATTTAGATAGTAACCCTAAGCTTATGATGCCATAAATCTTTTTTAAAAACAAATGTCACAAAATTGTAATTATTGCTATTCATTCCTTATTTTCCATAGAACCTGTGATATATTCACTACTTTTAGACACACAAACAGGAAAACACATTCCCCAAGTCATCACAAAATGTGCACCACAACATTAGATGACCAGGCAGATAAATGAGCAGTTGAGGGATTTTTGCACACAAATGAGTAGGATCATGTCTAAATAATCATCTTTCACTCTTTCACTTACAGGGGATGCCCAGCTCATAGCACCAGCAATTGCCATGAAGTTTTCAGCAGGGATGTGGTGCTGGAAAGGCTCTCCAGCCTGCTAAACATGCAAACCTGTGAACCAGATTTTCAGAAATATGCTTATTGAACAGGCTCTAAAAAACTAATCAGGACATGGAGCCACAAATAGGGGAGGTGAGCTTTAAGGAAAGATTGGTTTTTACCTTGCCAGAAGTTTATATGGGTGACAGATGTGTTTTTTGGAGAAGTATTTTCATCTTGGAGGGACATAGATGATTAAACATTGCTCTTTCTCCAAGTGTGCAGTGCAAGACATTTAAATATGCTCATAAAGCAGGTGACTTGTGGCAATGGCTACAGATGAGCAAAAGATAATATAATATAATGTAATGTAATGTAATGTAATGTAATATAATATAATATAATATAATATAATATAATATAATA
>JBBMKD010000222.1:6370188-6419668 GCA_037834095.1 Argya squamiceps | reverse complement strand
ATAATATAATATAATATAATATAATATAATATAATATAATATAATATAATATAATATAATATAATATAATATAGTATGTGACGTCTAGAGCTGTTTGACAAGTTTGAGAGTTGCTCTTCATTGGGGTGGAGAACATGGAGTGCATTGACATTTGGGGAGGGATGCACAGATCTGTGAGTGCAGTCACAGCCCAAGAAGACAAATGTTCCCACAGCTCCATTTTACTTTACATATAGACCTGTACCAGCAAAATATATGCTGTAGAAATGGATTATGTTAATCAGTGGGATATGGGACAATTACTCAGTTGTTTGTGTTCGTAGATAGCCTAAGAAATTCAGAACCGAGGAATGGTTCACTGGATGAGCCCTGAAGCATGATAGTGCTGAGTGAAGGGAAATTTGGGGATGATACCGATCTGATGAGATGTTACTGAGGCTTGTTTGGATGAAGGTCCACTAAAACTGTCATTCACACTGCTGCTTTGTTATCTATGATCTCTTTTGTTTCCCCTATCAGAAAATCCATGTGAAAACTTCCTTTGTTGCACAGGGGACCATCCAGGGCAAGTTAATGATTTCCAAAGTGATAAAAGAAGGGAGCTGTTTCTGCAGAGCACGTAATTCTGAGTCAGCTACAAATCTTCTTGAGACAGAGCTAGCAAATAGCAATTTCCAAGCTTATGTTTTGCATTACATGTTTTTCTGGTCATAGAATTACTGTGAAAATGAGACCCTTCCTAACCCACGTAATACATGTTCTTATTACTGATAACACACCTTCTAAGAGTCAAAATCCTACGTGTTCTTACACTGATATCCTAACAGTACAATTCCTCAGGTTGTGAATCATTAACTATTTTTCTTCTAAAAAGAGGCATAAGTGATGGTCATGTAAGAGCAAAGTAGTTACTAACAAACCTTTCTAATGGTAAAAATACTCTTTTGATTCAGCATCCACAGAAGTAGAAAAATAAGTTGCATTTTATTTTATCACGACCCTATGTTAAATGATTTACTTAATCTGAAGGCTTCACAAGTGCCTTTAACAAAGTCAACTTTTAGCCAATAAAACTTTGCTGAGACCATTTCCTGTGGGCAACACCTAACACAAAGGAGGTATCATCCTTCCATTATGTAATGTATTAATTACAATGGTCTATTAATAATTTGGGGTTTTTTTAGCATCAATGGAGCTATACTTTCAGGACACAGGGAAGATTGTATCATAAAAACACATAAGCAGCAATACGACTGAAATGGCTGTACTTCATAGTAGAAAGTGAATAATTTTCAAATATTCACTGATTTTTCTCTGTGCTTGTCAATTCCTGTACTGGAAGCCTTCTGAAAGTGGAGTGCCATCTGAAAAATTAGCAGAAAATGTTCTCAAGAGCTTCAAGACATCAACTTTGAGTGGTGGATTTTTCTTTGTAAAAAGTATTCCAGGGAACCGCTGTGGGTTTGCTGCTAGATGAAAAGCAGTTTCCTGATAAAACTTAGAAGTCTATTACAATACACTGGATTGACTCAATGACAAATGGGTCTTCAAGTGGCCTGAAGTTGTATACATAGAGAGGAAAAGGATATACTCTCCCTTTTCCATCTGATCTTTCTGTTGAAGTGGGAAAGGTATCAATCTTACGCCTGTTAGAATGGTTACAAGCGGTTTGCTGGGGTTGGGTTTCAGTTAATGGCTTTCTTTGCTCTTGGTTCTCAAAGCTGCCTTTCTCCATTTCTTCCTGCCTGTGCTGCAGTGGAAAAAGCCTACCAACTGTTCCCCTGATCTTGGAAGGAAAGTGCCCCATTTATGGGCAGGGTGCCACTTACACTTAGTGATTTGAAAGCACAAAGACAAAATAAAACCTGTGAAGGTGCAGGACGTATCTTTCAATTAGTAGCATGTTACATTGCCACAGAAATAAGTCCCTGTATGAAAGGAGTGATACTTGAATATCAGAACAAAATTATAGGAAAACCCTTAACATCAGTATAAGGCAACAAAAGTGTTATCAGCACAAACCCCAGATTTCTTGTTTCCTTGCTTATAACAAGGACGATTTATTTTGTTTCCTTTAAGTGTTGCCACAAGGCCAATATGTCTAAAGTCAGCACAGAAAAGTCATCAGGAAAAAAAAGAAGTACTATCCTCTAAAAAGAATCATAGTGACTCTTGTGTTTTAATCCCACCTCCATCTGTGGCCTGCAGCAAATCACTTAACCCTCTGACTGTGTTCAGCCAACTGTAAAATGGGGATAACAATACCTACTTACCTACCTCAGAGGAGACTTGTAGGGATTAATTGGTTGATGTTTGCAAGGCACTTTGAAGACAGAAAGTGCTTAATTTAGAGGCTGTTGAAATTATTGGTGACACTGATCAGTTAGAATTCAAAGGGGACCAAACTCATTAAGGTTCTGATCTTCCTCCATTTGGCTGTGTTTATGGGTTAGCAAATCTCACTGCATGAGGACAGTTTATTGTTTGTTTGGAAGCAGAGTAGACTAAAAAGATGCTTTGAACAACTTGGTTAATCCTTTTAAAAAACATGTCTTCATTTGGATATCACTGGAGCTGAAGGGTTTATCTTTGATGATTCTATAGCAGAACACTTCTGGAGACATGGACTATGGTCAGATCAAAATTATGGAACCAAAGTAAAGCCTCCCTAATTATATCATAAGTAGTTCCTTTCCTATAACCAGACAGGATTTTGGCTTTCAGAGCATTTAGATAGATTTCTGTTTAGCTATGAGATGTGTTTCTTATAATGTTCTTTTATGCTGTAAAGTTCCATTAGAAACTTGCTCCAGTTCAGTTTGGATTACTGAGGATAGGATTTTTTTCTGGGGATCCATGCTAAGACCATACTATATCTTAAGAGCATATGGATAAATTAGAAAGCATGTCCAGCTATTCATGCATACATGAATATTTGCCAAATGTCATGATTTCTTGTAGATAGCTTCAGAAACAGTTGTATCTGGGACTGCCCACTGCTGCTCCTGCCTGTGAAAACAGGACTTGGCTAATTGGAGTCTAATAAACTGAACAGGGCCCTGAGCATTCTGGGCTAGCTTGGAATCCACAGGTTCCTTCCAACCTGACTTATTCCATGACTGAAAATGCCTCCAGCAGACCATGTCCTCATGCCTCTTCTACTAGCAGTGCCCAGGGTTGTCTGGATGAAAACAAATCCCTTTATGTTTAATTACATTAAACCCATTTGCCCTACGCAATGGAAATGGCATTTTGATGTTGAGTTTCTGCCCTGACAGTTTTTGATCAATCTTTTGTTGAAATGGTGTCTGTGGAATTGTGTGCTTGGGGTGTAGTAAATTATACTAGCATGTGCCATGTTTTCTTAATAATTTTCACACATTTCTTCTAGTTCTTTTCTTTGGATGCCATAGTAGGCATTTATCTTCCACACATTGTAAACTTCTGAGCTTGTTGAAATAATTTACTTACTTTGTTTCCCACTTGTCTACAAAGTGGCGCTGAAAGCGGAGCAGGAGCAACCACTCTTCCTGTTTAGCTCAGTTTGGCATCTGAGGCTCACAAATGTTTTAGTTTTATTGCATCAGCTTTGAAGTAAAGTCTGTACATGTGGGTGCTGAATGTCAGCTCAGATGCTTGTTTTAGAATCCAGAATTTCTCTTGGTTCAGCAAGTAGGAAGGTTGCCCAAAAATAGTGATGAGCATTGCCATAGTTTCTTTCTTTTGGATCTCTCCTCCCACTATTTCCCTGAAAATTCACTTTAGAATTCCAAAATTCCAAATGCTTTTTCTTTTCTTATTGGAAACCAGGTTTGCCATATGCAATTGAGATACGTGCAAGAGTGAGACTGAGCTTACGTTCTTGAGTCAGTTCTTCCTACTTCGGTATTACCATTAGCTCAGTAACTGGGATGTCTGTTGAAACATGACCAAACATTTCTAAAACAGTGAAAAAAAATCTCCATTAGATGATGACAAATTTTTGGTCCTGCTGCCAAGCCCTCTATATACAGTACTTGGCAAAATACCATGAGTAAATACCCATATAGAGCCTGTTCTATCCATTTATTTATAGCCAAATACAAAGATGTAGATGGAGAGCTGTAGGAATATTTATGGGAGGTACATTCCTTTCTCTGTTCATTAATTGCCAGTGAAATGAGCATGATATTACACACTCCTTATTTTAGTTGATTTGTCATGAATAGTGATATTTGCTCTTGCTGGTTTGAAAATTTAGTAGGTAGGATTTGAGGCCCAAACTTTGTAAAGAATCACTAAATCACATAATAGGATTTCTTCTCAGTCATTAGGTGATCAACCTTTTGAAAGGAAGAGAGCTACTTGAAGAAATTATTGGCATGTTGAACCTCTTTCTCTGGTTTAATGGAGAGGTAAACCAAATTTTCAGAATATCTCTTACCACATAAGAGTCACATGACACAAAGGGCTGCTCTCTTGCAACTGAACTTTCTAAATTTTCATCTTGCTGGTTTAGATTAATTTTTAGGAAGTGGAACAGTCAATTTAAGACAAACTTTATGCTGAACCAGGCATCATCCACATGATTTCCATCATGGCTGGACAAAGACTGTACAAAGCTCATGGTGTGTGCTCTGGCTGATTATACAGAAAAATGTCAGCATGCTGGTGCCTGATCCAGGTCAGATCCATAGGGAAATGGGAATTCAGCAGCAAAATGAGGAACTGTGGAGCCCTCACCTCTGCAAGAGAAATTGAGGCAGAACCCTTAAGGAGCATGAAGAATAGAAGATAAGCACCCTAGAAAATAATAGGCATTAAAAATCTCTTCTCGCCTTTTCCTTTTGCACAAGAAGAACTGCATTTGGCTTGTACATGGACCTTAAGGTGAAATAGCTCTGTTCCTCCCTGCCAGGGAGAGCAGAAGTCTCCACCTGAACTCAGATCAGTTCTTTTCCCACTGTCTCACCAGACTATTGCCCACATCACAGAAGCATCTGGAAGCTGAGTTGTCATGAATAGATTTGGTCATGTGTGCACAGTGGTTCACGCTTCAGTATGCCTAGTTCTGCATCAGGCTACATAGAAAAAACCATCTTCCCCAAACCTGCATATAAACAGAGAACAGGTGAGTGTCAGTGGAGAAGAAGGACAAGGCACCATCCAAACAAACTGTCTCTGTGTTTAGGTTTTTCATCACTCCCAATGTACAACTGAACAGGGAGTGTAGGAACTCCAATACTTAAAAGTGTTGGCTCCAATTTAGCTTAATTTACACTTCAAACCTTTTCCATTTAAAACTGTAGTCTACAGTCCTGTTCCTTCATTCAAGACTGCAGTACAATTGAACATGGGAAGAAAAATTTTAGCCTAAATACTCAATTTAGAGATGAATTTGCTATTATAGGAATTTGCCATTATAGGAATTTGCCATTATTTTAAGCAGATGATATATACTTCTGAGGCTATTTTTCAGTAGTGAGTGAATATTGTGAAAAACATACAAGAGGGGAATTCTAAAAATACTCCTAGGTTACAGAGTGTGTTCAGGACAGTCTGTACCAAATTATATTCGATCTTTTTTTTTTTTTTTTAATGTATGAAAACAGGAAGAAGCCTTGCTTCTTCTGAGGACCCTGACAAATGTTTCTACCTGGCTCCTTCTAGAAAGATCTCTTCAAGTGCCAAGCAGGGGTCACCGTAACCATGGATACTTATACTCCATTTTCCCCTGGTTTTCTGTGAAAAACTTGGTACGATGCCCAGTTTAAACCACATTTTGAGTTAGGTAATCATAGGCTCAGTCTGCTCTTAGACATTGTGGTTTTAGTGTTCAACGGTTTTTCTGTGGTTTCAAAGCTCTGTTTTTTATTCCCTCTTTATTTCTAAGCAAAGAAGATGTTAAAGCAAAGTTGCTTGGTAGCACTTAATCCACCAAAATAATATCTCTTGGGAAGGTTTGATTGCTGTGTGGTTTAGAACTGAAAACCACTCAGAAACCACTTAAGCATCATAGTCAATGCAAAATATCTAACATTTTACTGCATCTGGAAAGAAGCTGTTCAATTTCTGAAATTTGTCAACATGCACCGAGGAATTAAGAAAGACTTGATCTTTTTTCAACATGTATCTTACAAGTCAGTCACAGAAAGATTTCTAAATGCATTTTAGTGAAAAGTAGAATACTTATCAAGATGTAGCCTGTCAATGCTCCTTTGCTGCTTTGATATAGACCTACAAAGGATCTGAGGGTGGTAGGAGTGGTGTAATCCAGCTGAGGGGAGAAACTAATTATAGATTTTTCTCACCTTTCAAAAACATTGGAGGTGTTGAATAGGTGGACAAAGGCAGAGATTCCCAATATGAATGAGAATGAATGAGTATATGGAAATGGAAACTTCTCTGCTGGATGGGGAAGCAAAGCTCAAGAAGATCAGAAGAGCCCTATCAGCTCATCACATTCTGAAAGGACTGTGTTAAGCCTTGAAATGGTTAGTTTCTGATAAATCTGTCAAAACCAGGACAAAGTTATGTGACTACTGTGCAAATGCACAGCCTGGATCTCAACAGAATAACATGGGTTGCTATTGCTTTGGTTGTCTCACTGGAGTGCAAAGCTTTAGAACAGCCCCTGCTGGGAAGAATATTTAAAATTTGGAAATAAATGGAAAATAGAGCAAAAAGAAAGTCGAGTTTATGAAGGTATATTGTAGTAGGACTACTCAATGGCTTTTATTGATAATCACCTCTCTAGGCAAATGAAATGCAGTAGGTTCCACTTGTCTGGACCTCAGTAAAACATTTCATAGGATGCTCGAAGTGCTGACTACTGCTCTAGTCTCTGAGAATTTATTCAATGTATCTAATATGAAGGAAGACATTTCTAAAGGAAAATAACAGTATGACACTGAAAGGGAACCAGTAGGCTGTTGGAAGGCAATCAGGTGAACTCTGCAAGGTTCATGGGTGGAACAGTGGTTACTCTATTTTGCCTTAGCTTTGGAACATAAAGTAGTTAACTCCTGAAATTCACTGCTAGGGGAAAATGAGGTGCCACTGCTGAAACTGGGATATTCTCAGACCTGACAGAAGTGGGAACACACGAAGACAAGAGCCAGTTGCAGGATGAGTCTGAATTTCTCCTGTATATCTGGGAAAGCTGCGTTGCTCATTAAATGCATCAAGTAGGATGTGCTGAAGGGAGAAAGAAGAACTGAGGGGAGAAAGTGCTGTTGCTGCCAGACAGAGCACTGAAAAGGTGTCTTCTGAAATATTTTTTACAATTTTTAACAAGAAAAAGGAATTCAAATGGAATAGGTGCAGAGAAGGGTGATTGAGGTGAAGTGTAGAATGGAGAGCTGCTCCTGCAAGAACAGGCTGAAAGAGCTTCTTTTCATCAGTTCACAAAAGGGATGTTGAAAGGGAGAATGAAGTAGACATCTGGAAAAGAAAAGAAATACTGGGACCAGTATTGGCACACAAATGACTGGATGTAATACCATGGTGAATACACACTGTAAAAATATGAACGAGTTGTTAACTGTCAGAGGAATGAGCTTTAAGAACAGTTTCTCCATAAAAGAGGATTTTAACCAATTCCCTGCTTTGACAGATTTGTTGGGATTGTTGACCCTAGATTAGTCCCATTATCCTAAGTTCTGGTCTGAAATTCTGTCTCTTTGATGGCTGCGTTGTCTGTGAAATTTAAAATATCACATACTTGATGGTCACAGAATATAAGCATCTATGTATCTTTTATAGTCTGCATTTTTGTTAAATTCAAAACTTTGTGTCTCTTTCTTTTAGGTCTCAGGAGCTATTAGGGTAGCAAGGTCAGTTTTATGTGTGATGAGCTGCTGAAAAAGTACCCTCCAGGCCCCTAAAGACAAAGTAGTATTGAATAGTTCATAAAATCCTGATCTTGTTCTAAGGGAGAAGCAATTTTCAGCCACAAATGTCAGATTTTAGTGTCCAGACTATGCCAGAGTTGGTAAGCAAATCTCTGTTGACCAATACAATAACAACTGCTTGTGTCAAGTGTATTTGTACCTTGAAAATATATATCTTAGAGTAAAATCAGTCATGTTCTGTACTGCTGCTTGTCACAAGAACTCAGTCAGAATCATTGATTCAGTAGTTTCTGACTGATCGTGTGGGAACTGCTGTTGTAGAGAAGTTTCCAGAAAGGCAAGTGCTAGTCTTTGAATAGAAGTCAAACACAAACAATTCAAATCTTACAAACAAAGAGACAGAAGAGCCTTTCCATCATCTGTCTTACTGCCAGTGGAAGGTGGTTTCCTCTAGGAAAGGTAGAAATCAAAGGCAAGAAAAGGCAAGTAAAAGCAAAATGTAAACAGGCAGAGCCAGAATCTGGGGGTCAGGAGGAGGTCAGTGCCTGACATGGTAAAAGCAAGGTTTAATTGTGTTCTTAGACTTTGATTTTTGAATTACTACCCCACTAAGGGAAAGGTTGCACTCTAAACAGTAAATACTTTTGGGTGCATTATGTTACTTATTAGGAAACACAACCAAGTGTAAAGTTGGTTTTGTTAATTATCATAGCTTGGATGCTACCAGAATGTATCTTTAAATTTTAAATACTCTGTAGAATTTGAATGCTCATTTGTGTCTGTTCTTATAAATTGGATGTACACAATGAAATAGAAGTAATGTAATAAAGAACAACAGCTTGTCTCTACTTCTAGATAACATCCAGTTGAATGCAAAGCAAAACTTGTGCAGCTTCTTACACCAAGTCAGGGACAGATGGACAAGAAATGGCAGTGAGTGTTTAACTGGCCTCCTGCCCAGTCTTTAATGTAAAGTCCCTGAAAAGGCTCTTAGTTCTGGGTAACAAAACACTGGCAAGTCTGCCTGGGATTCTTTGTAATATTCATGACACAGAAACCACTTCCCATACAGGTAAATTCCATCTCAGAGAGATAACTTGTGAGCAGAGACCACAGAATAAAAACTGAAAGACAATAAACTTCATGATAAGAGATAAAAGGAAAACATGTGAAAATAATACTGTCTATACAATGTAATACATGTACACTCATCCCAGAACAGCTTGTCCAACACAAAATATCATCCATTAAATAAGAGAAGGAGGAATATCAGCTCAATAATTTTAGTTGCAAGTGCTGGTACCAGAGGTGTAATCTCCCTAGGAGCCAGACTGCCTTCTGCATTGGCTTTTCACAACAGCAGCTGGGAAAGGAGTGTGGAGCCAGGCACAGCCTGGATCCTGCTCTTGTTCCCAAGGTGGAGAAATCACCTTGATGGTAACAGCTTTTTATTGTGGAATGAGGGCTGCTCCAGGTTAAACAATGAAGAGAGTGAGGACAGCAAAGAGGAAAGATGAACAATAAGTTCAGAAGAAGCAAATAAATAGGAACAGAGACAGTGGGGTCACTGAGGGACAAGAACATGAAAAGATGGTGACAGATGAAGTTGATAGTCCTTCTTTCTTTTTTTTGCTTGTCACAAAACCATAGAAAAGCAACCTTACCCTGGTGCATGAGAAGAGGTGAAGATTTCTCAGTCAAGGAGCAGGTCTGTTTGAATTGCTGCAGGCTGAGCAGAATGACAAATGAAAATGGAGACAAAAATGGGGGCCTTAGGGGAAATTTCTCCTAGCTCAGTACAGACAGGGATAGTACCAGAGGCACACAGACTTATTTATCATCTAAGGAAAAAAGACAAGAGAAACTAGAGAAAATAAAGGACTTACTAGCACTTTATTTCTGTGAGAAATACTTTAAATACAAATAGGCAGACACAAAGTTCTTTAATAATACATGTTGGTGCCTTTGTGCTTGAGTCTTCTCTAAAAAGATAGGAATGCAATGCATGTGAAAGTGTAAGACTGGCAGTTTTCAAGACAAGTAAACCTGTTCTACTCCGAGTGCCAGGAGTGCACAACCAGTAGAAACCAAATATGGATGATGGTATCATTTCCATCTCTTGCTGTTAAATAGCAGATCTCTTTATCAGTTTGTCAACCATGCCATTATTAAAACATTTAAAATCTATTTTTATATCTATCCAATAGCAATTTTCTTTCTTCTACTATTAAACAGGGAACCTTTGTGAGTTATTCCTGTGAGTGCTTGCTTGATATGGCAGAACATGTACACACAGTCTCTGCCCTTTGCACTGTGCAATGGTGTGGAGGGGACAAGTCTCCTTTTAACTGTAACTTGTAGCATATTCCCCTCTGAACCACATGACAAAGGACCAAAATAATCACCACAACAACCCACAAAATAGCATTTTATCTGCTCTGATTGCAGATTTCCATAGATGGAGGGCTTTATTTTTTGTAGAGTAGTGCTATAATAGCCCTGAGAGTCCCACCAGTTTCGTTGCTAACCATGAGGACCTACCTACAGAATAAAAAGAGTTTATTTAGTTCTTCCCTTGCAGTAGTCAATGGGGTGTCACTCAGGTCGAAGTGTAAGATGGGGCCACTTGTCCATTAGGAAGTGGAATGAAACCACTAATTCATTTTATGTAGACTACAAACCAGCTGCCAGACAGTAATAATTTTCAGTCAGAGCTGACCTGGGGTAGATTTAACAAGTGACCTAGAAATGAAAAGCTGGGTAGGCAACTGCAAATCCCCCGAGTTGTTTGAAAAGGCATGCCTCTAAAAGATGTAAAAATGTATAATTTAGTAAGGGACAGACAGTGTGTTTTAATTAATATGCTTGTGTTTTTCGAGGTTGGATATTCTTTTCCAGTTTACTTGATCCTGTAATTTATGTCAGTAAAGAATGGGTGTAAAATATTATTTCCTAAGAATAGTTACATTTTGTATCGACTTTACATGTAATTAAATTAACCCATGAACAGGAAGGTAATACAGATCAAATTCCTGCAGGGCAGATTTGCATTTATGAAAATGAATGACAATGCTGTGAGTAAATGCAGTGCATTTTGAAATCACTGAAATATTTCTTTGGTTGTCCCTGTCAGGGGAGGTGCCCAGGAATGAGTAATGAGACTCTTCAGGGCAGGGGCCTTGGCAAAAAAAGCTGACACTGTTAGTTCTGAACAAACATGAATAACAGGAGGGCAAATTATAAGATAATGAATGGCCTAGAGAAAACAGAGGAGGAGCTTATTGTCTTCTAATTTTACAAGACAAAAATAAGGGGACAGTCACTGAACTTAATATAGATGTGACCTATTGCTCTTTGGCTGAGGAAGTCACACAGCTGGGGTGCCTGAGAGCCAGTGGCAGAGGGAGGTCACTGCCCTGGCGTGTTGGGAGCACTGCTGTGATTTTCAGATTGCTGAACCTGAAAGTGGGCAGGGATTCCAGAAAGGAGGAGATGCTTATTAGAATATTGTATATATCCAGAGTTATTCCAGCCTGTAATACCTGGTCCCACAGTAATAAGTTTCAGGCAGAAAAAGGATAGATGGCTATTCACTTTTTTTTTCTCCTGGTAGGGTTAATCTTGTGACATTTTAGTTCCCTAAGTTGGTTCATTGTGGAATTGGAGCCCATACAAGGGAAATGGTGGGATTATATTGCTAGAATCAAGACTGACATTAGTGGGGCAAGCCATTAGATCTTCTTACCACTAATGTGAAAATGCATTTTGGGAGATCCATGGAAAGTATAATGGCTGGCACGAGGGCAAAAAGCAAAACATTTATCAGCTGGGTGGGGGGTGGGGGTGGCTGCATTTTCTCCTGCTGGCCACTGACAAATGAAGGTAATATGTGCTAGTGCCTAATGCAGTGTAGAAATTCCCATATTTCTGTTGACATGAGCCACAACATTTTAATTTACCTAGAGAGAAGCAAGGACTCCAGTCCTTGCTACACAGAACTTGTCAGTTGAGGCTCCAGGCTTTTGATAATGGCTCTACTTTTCATGTGCTGGATGACTGCAGGCAAACCATTTCCCTGCCACTGCAGCAGCTTGATGCCTTTTGAAAAGATAACACATTGTGTGCTGGGCTCCAGGAAAACCTTGAGTACTAGATGATCTCATAGCATGTTGGCTGGGTTAGGAAACATGCACATTAATGTTTCTTTAGTTAGTTTTTTAGGAGGAAGAAAACCCAAAAACAACTGAAAAACCAACCAAATTTGGATTTGATCTGTTGGTAAAGGTGACCACAAATTACCTTACATTGACTGTGGCAATACCTTAGAAGAGGGGAGACTACAAGTGTGGCCTGCCTGTCACAGTCACAATGTCACCTTATAGCACCTCAGTTTACTTCAAGGCATTACTCCTCAAAGGCTGACCATGCACAGCTTTCACCTCTGCTAAATCAAGGTGATCTGTTGTCTTATTCTATGTCTGTCGTGGTGCTGAAACTTTCATCTTCTGAAACTGCAAGATCTACAAAATATTTTGCTTTTACTTCCAGCCAGCAAGAAACTTTAGCCATATTTTGGGCTGTTTGAGGGAAACATTGAGCTTTGCAGTTTTCCCCGTAGATGGTGAGGTTTGCTGACCTCTGTTGAAAGAGTTTATGGGATAGGTGCTGAGCCATTTTTGTCTTCTGCACACCTAAATTTTGCTCTTGATGTTGACAGTTTCATAGTTCCAGTAGGAGAGAGCTGTCATCAAGGGAAGCTGAGATCACACAGCATGAAATGGTCCCTCATTTAAACGACACTGAAGGAGAGCTTGGACATGGAGAACAAATAATTTAACCTAACTGAATGTCCCAGTGAGAGGAATGGGGAGGACTGAACATGCAGATGATGATGGATTCCCAGTGGTTTGCACTGGTTTGAAGGTTTAGTGAAATATCCTTCTAAACATTGATTATACCTGTAGACACAGAAAATGGGACTCCTCAGCCATTAGTCTATGAATATCTATAGTAAATTTCCAAAGAATTGATGAAGAACAGTTCTTTTTCTGATCAAGGCAGAAAAGGTTTTACCAGCTAGGACAAAATTCACCTTTCACTTCTATTATGGTTTTATCTCAACCCAAATAGAAATGTCTGTATCTGAGGTTAGAGGAAATGCTTGCCTGGAATAAGTTGTCAAGCCAGGAGGCAAATAAATTTGTGGCTTAGGCAGAAATTGTAATTTTTTTTTTTTTTTTTTGTAATTTACATCCAAACTGAATGACTTCAGAGTTAATAGACACCTATGGGTGTCTGGAAATGGAGTTGCCTATCAGCTGGTTAGGGAAACATTCTGAGGTTTCTCATGAAAAAGAAACATGGATATTTCCTCAAAAATATAAATGAATTAAAAAATAATGAGGACCAACACACAGAGCAGAGCTAACATGAAAAGCAATGAATTCAGAATGCAGTTCAATGAACTGGATCCTGGGTTAGCATCTCTTCTCTTAAACCTTGAAAATTAAGAAAAATCAAAACAACCCCCTGATAACCCCCTCAAATAAGGCTTAAATTCCTGCAGTGATTCCTGTGCTGAAGGAGCTGCTTTGTAACAATGAGCCCTATACAAAGGCTCCCTGGGGCAGGAGGAAAGGCAGGATGCTGCCTTGAAACTTTGCTGGCCCAGTCAAGACTTTTTATAGCCTTGGGCTACAGAGCACCGATTAATTTGGGGAACTGTTTAACTGACTTTTAGTTATACAATGCTCCTCTCTCTGTGTTTAACTGAAAGCTCTTGGTTACAGCAGTTGTAGTGCTTCTAAAACAACTAGAAAGCTGAAATCAGTGAATTCGTGTTGCAGGTACAAGAGTGGGTGAAGAGAATGAAAACAAAGAAGTGAAATTGAGTTTTTGAGTAATTTTCCTTTTCCTTTTGCTACAGTTAGCACGATATTTTTGTAAAGCAATGGCCACTGCCACTGACTACTCAACTGCAGCTCCACGATAAAACCCCCTGTTCCTCTCCTTGTTCCTCTCCCTCAGCCCTCCACCCTCAAAAATCCCCTCCTGAACTTCAGTCTGAAAGCAGAAGGAGCTACACACATTCTGAACATCCAGCAATTACTAAATACATCTCTATTGTCAGATTAATTTTTGTATAGAACTGAGAACCACTGAAGTTTTCTTTTATTTGTAATGTTCCCATGTTTGTGTCTCTCAGAGGTCTGTAAGAACATGATAAATTATAATTTCTAAGCATCTTTTCATTATTTCATTGGAAAGCTCATACCAGTAAACATTTTCTGAACACTCTGCAACCAAGGGTACAGTACATGACCACTCAGGAGGGATGGCTCAGATCCTGGGTTTCTAACTCAAGAGCTTGTAACTCTTGAAAATGAGAGAGCAAAGTCAAAATGGCAAAAAAAAAAGTCAATATCTTACAAGAACATAGACAATACACTGGATTTTTTAAGCATATAAACTAATATTTCTGATCTTTAGCAAAGCTTTATTGTGTTGCTAAAAAGAGGTCTGTTGTATTTTTGAGAGTGGAAATTTGAAAGGGGAGGAAAGCTGCGGTGATCAGGTTCTACTTCCCTTCCCTTAATTGCAGACCCACCTAAAAATAAAGCCTTGGTGTGGTGTCACATGAGAGGAGAAAAATGCCATCAACGTGCCACAGATGGCATCCTGGTTTCTGTGGTTCATGGTGAGCATCTTCTGTTCATTGACATAATCAAAGGCAGTTGGTGACATCAATTGATCTGAAACCTCCTGCACACTGACACTTTTTCTGCTTCTTACCTCAAGGCTTTTCTGTGTTTGGTTTCAGCTGTAAGTGAAAACTGTTTTGGACTTACTCCTTGAGCTGAGTATTTCTTGGGGTAATTTATATTAAAGAATTTTTTTCCCCATCTTGAAAAGTAGTAGAAACAAATATAGTACAATCAATTCTCTGTCAGAGAAATCTTTGTTAAAATAATATTTTCTCTTTAGAGATCTGCTTTTTTTGTTGTTGTACCTCTGTTTTTCAAAGGCAGAAGAGACATCTAGTAAAAACGAAACTTATGGGAACAAATCCAACTCAGTCTTCTCATCATCTATGAGATACTTCCCCAGAAATCTTAACATTCTACGTAAGTGGAGGCAGTGTGACAAAAACACAGCAGTTTTTTATGGAGTGGTGCCCTCTTCTAAGTAACTACATTGGTTAAAAGGAAGTAACTCAGTTTTAGAGAGCTTGAATTACGTGTCCGTGCACACTTAAAAACAGATTTGGTGAGATTACTTGCACAGAAAAGTGTACAACCAATGCAAATCTTTCTCTTTTTTCTCTCAAATAATGATGCATGAATAAAGAATGAAATGTATTTCTTTTGTATCAAGAAAATTTTAAAGTGTAGAGTAGTTTGAGCTGCAGGCTGAAGGAAGGCTCAAGCAGAAGGAAAGGTGTACAATAGATATGGAGGCAGGTAAAAGATTTCAGATCTTGCAGGCCTAACGTGTCAGGGCTGAATAAGAACCTACATTCCAGCAACATTTCCTATTGCAAGATTTCCAAGATTTTGATGAGAGCTCAGAACAAAAGCTGCTCTGTTCCTCCTGGGGTTTGTGTCAACCAGTTGTCTTATTATTCCTGATACTTTGCCAATTATATTGTATGCTTGGAGAAAGGGATGAAAAAGCAGCTTTTCTCCTTTAAAGAGATTTAAACTTCAAAATCTTGTTACTGTGACTTTGAGCTGCAGAAGGCTGCCTGAAATGCCAGCTATGGAGTACAGCAGAGGCACTGCTGGCAACGTTTTTACAAGGTTCCACATAATGGCATTTCTGTGTGATGACCTTAAGGTTATAGATGTTTCCATAAATAATAGATTTAAATTTTTTTATGGGTAGGAATTGTTGTACAATAGATGGGATTAGAAACAAATCCAGCATGACGAGCAATCTTTATTTTCTAGATTTCTTCCATTTTCTGTGATTTTGAATGCTTGGATTTACAAATGTAAAATTATTTAAACATATTTTTGATGCAAATATATTTAATTTGGTTGTCTCAACTGCCTTAAACATTAAAGCAACATAAGTAGGCACAGTCTTCCATGCATTAACTGTGTTTTAAGGAAATGTGCTTTTATACTTGTATCTTTGCAACAGCTTTGTCTTAGTAGAAATGCATTATTTGTATTTGCATTTTATTGTGTGTGTAGATAACCTTTAACACAGGTTTTACAGTGCCACAGAATAATTTAGGTTTTAAACCTGCTTCCAGCTCTTAATCTGCATTTTAAAATTTTATTTCTAGTGTTTTCTTGTAAGATATTTTTGCAGTCATTAACTAACTCACTTAATCAAGCCTATTATCTTAAAAGTCTTGGGGAATAAAACCTCACTGATTTCTTCCATTTTTAAAATCAATGTTTTAAGCCCCTTCTGATAGCTTTACTAAGACAAAATTGCCACTGAACATGCTCAGTACAAAGTGAGTAATTTTGGTTTCAGCTATATTTCCTTAACTAGAACTGTCAGAATTGCATTTATTATTAATGCTACTCATCTTGATTGTCTTATAAGATCACAATCTGCAACAAAAAATGATATTTCAAAGGTTCAAATCCATGCATATCATAGTCAGAACCAGCAACAACTGGAGAAATGTTGAGTCATTTGGATCTGATGTGAGAAAGTAGTTCTCAGATTTTCTGCATGTTGGCATTTAGACTTGTTAATATTAGTATACAGTACCTGAAGTATTTTTCAGTGAGAAAACTATCAATACAACAAAGGAACTTTCAGGCAGTTTATGAGAATTTTAAATATTTTGTTGCTAATACTGTCTAGAATCAGAAATGAAACTGAAAGCTGGGTCATGGGAGAAACAGTCATGTGGAGTCAGATGTCTTTTTCCCAGGACTTCAACTAGAACCACACCAAAGTATGGAGCTGTGAAGAAAAGTCCTTTGCACCAAGAAAAGTCCTGTGGATGGCAGGAGATGGAACAGTAGCAGGAGGGAGGAGCAGTAATAGAGCTGCAAATACAGCCTTGGTCAAAGATATATTTGAATATGATATTTATATTTATATTTATATCTACATCTTCTTTTTCCAGTAGAAACAACTCTGTTCTTTTATAGTCCAGATTTCCTATGCAACACAGAGTAAGATCAATCTTAATTAAGGAGACAGATTATGACAACTATACAAATGATTATTTTACTGTCTGGTATACTAAATACCCATAAGGATCAACAAAAACTAAACAAATCCTAGTGGGGTGCCCCACCAGCAGTCACAAGGCTGGTGGCAGAATCACATATGTGAGATCATAAAAATCTCAGAAGAATTTTAAGGATAGCTGAAGTTTTGATATGCTTTTCAAATTTTTACACTGTTATATAAAACAGTAGAAGGAAGTAAAGAAATTGGTTTATTGCTGCTGTAAATTAACCTAAAAGAAAGACTTAGAGGCCATGGGTCTGAATCATGATGTTGGTATTAATGACACAGGAAGGAGCGTGCCTTGTGTAGCTCTGCAAGTTTATAAAATTGAAATGTCATGCTCATGCTGTATTTCATAGATGGGAGATAAATGGGACTACATGTCATGAAATATGAGGGACTAACAGAATCTGGTATGAGCACTTTGTGAAATTATAAAGGTTAAAAAATGTTATCACAGTAGAGAATCTCCATCATCAAATCTAAGGAAAATTAGGTCTTTGCAGAGTTAATTTCATTACATTGGCCTTTTCTTCATACATTAGCTAAAATGTGTTGTTGAGGACTGGCAGAGGGCACGCTGCAGAAAAAAAGATCAAAGGGAAAGGTTTGTCTGTGAGACCTTATTCAGTGGAGGAAGAGTGTGTTAATGGTATTGAACTCTTATGCAGCATTTTATTTGTAGATATCCAAATGCTCTGATGCAGAACACCATTATCTCTGTTTCACAGATGTGGAGATGGGGGCACAAAGAGTTATCTACCAGGGCCATGTTGAAGATTATGAAGTCAGGAGCAGAACTGACTAGATCTCCTAACTCTGTCTCAGGACAGCACAGCAGGTATGGATTTGTATATTCTTGAGTAGCTACACTCACTGTCATCCCTAGATAGTTCAGCTGTCTCTTGATTGCACAGCAATGCTCCCTTTCTGCTGTAAATTTTGATAGAATTTTTTATATTGGTACAATTTACTACAGACAATTTTGCTGAAGCAATAAGCCAGGTCACCATTCCATCAAGACTAATAGGAGTCTTTAGGGGAATGCTGCTATGGGGTCAAGTAAGCCTCCTCCTTCTCCTCCTCCTCTTTTTGTTATTATTATAGTTACTCCTTGTTTGGGTAGTGTCTGCAATGTTCTGGGCAATTTCCCAACATAAAAGAAGGCAATATTTCCTTCCCTAAGAGGTTACATGATAAAAAAACAGACAAAAAGATAAAGAGTAGAAAAGGTCAGAATGGAAACCATTAGTGGTTTAGCATCTTGTCACGTTTAGTGAGTTTACTGAGTCACTGAATAACCTCCAGGAATCCCTGTCTGGCCTAAAAGAAGGCTCTTCCCATTTTTACTAATTTGACCTTTTGTGTGTAGATGACTGCTGCCCATTCTCAAGAAACTCATCTTTTTTGCCCCAGCTGTTGATTTGGGAAGGCACCATGAAAAACCTGGTGTTTAAATAGAGTTTAGGCAGAGAGCTCCTACTGATAGTGAACCATTCTACACAGAACTTCAATAATCTGTACATGCTGGCTGATTTTTTAGTCTGTGAATGAGGGATATTTTATTAAAAATACAAATCAGTGCACAGGGGCAAAGCTGCACACACAAGCAATTGGTAATAATCCAGTTCATAATAACATTACAAAAGAAGAACACCTTAAAAAGCCAAATGTTACAGAGAACAGTAATAGGACAGATTGTCTAAGGCTTTCAAGTCCTCAATTCAAATCAAGTTTAGGTCTGTATCTACCAAATGTTACTGTTTGATTGTTTTTCAAAGGCCTATAATAAAGACATTTACCTGTCTTAATTTGTGTGCTTACAGCATGAAAATTATGGCTGCAATAAAAATCTTGTTTTAGCAGACTTCATAGATGTCCTTAATTTACTTTTGACAGTGTGGGGACACTTGGAAACTCTTAATAAATCCTTTCTGGGAATTCCACCTGCATAGAGACCTCATCAGATGGGTTACCATCCTTACAAGAACTATGTTTAAGTTTAAAAAATGTGTGTTTATAAAATGTAAACACCAGAACGTGGCTGAAAACAGTGATTACACTTCTGAGCTTGATGGTTTTCAAAATTCAGAACTTGGCCAGTTATTTTGATATTATTAATGAATAGAGTTTTGTCTAGGATGATGTTATTTATCCATATTGCCTAATGTACACATTAAACCTCTTGATAATGGTGTAAATAACTTAGAAGGAGCAACCTATTCTTCCCACTTGATTCTATTGCTGTATCTTTAGATGCCATAAAAGATGCTCTTTGTCATCTTGCAACACACATTAGAAGATAGATAAAAACAGAAACAGCACAAAATGAACCTCAGAAAGGAACAGGATGCTTATCATCACAAGAATGCCCAGATAAAATCTAACAAACATGAAAGATGGGAACAGGGGAAAAAAAGATCTTCCTAATTGCTTTATAAGCAGAGTTTGCAAAAGATACCTGAAAAAACATACAAATTAAAATCTCCAATGCCAACCTAAAAATACACAAAATTTTAAAACAAACAGGTAAGAAAAATGCTAAAGAAAAATTAAGAGGAGAGTGACAACATTTTCATGTTGAGTTTTTTCTTTGGATCATATTTCTCATCTGTACTAAGTATTTGTAGATTTGAAATACATTTTGCAAAATTAGTATTTTGCTGAAATTTGTTTCATTTTCACTGCTGTTTCTTATACCTTAGCATCTGTGAAGACTGGGGATTTCTAAACTGAAAAGAAAATTGTTCTTTTAAAATGTTGTAATTGCCTGCAACAGACTGCCAAGTTTTTGTAGTATCTCCCTTGTTACTCAGTTATTGATAAATTCCTTTTCTTTGGGTTTATGTCTAATGGTGAGCTTTCACAAACACTTTATGCAAGGGTTAACTGTAGACTGTCACACAAGGGGGTGTTTTCAACTCTCTGGAAACTGGGTGAAAACTCAGTATTTTCAGTGTTAGTTTTCAGTAGGATCAGTGAGCTGATCTTGTTTATCCTTTGGCTGTATGATCTCTAGAGCCCACACAAGGGAAGTGGTGGGAACACGCAGCTGGAGATAAAAGAAAGTTGGATTGCCCTGTTCAGGAGCAGTGCAGTCTTAGATCAGCTTAAATTGACTGTGAAATCTCACTTTTAGTAGAGAGGGAAATTTACAGAGCGAGGACATTGGCACTTCTCTCTTACAGAGGTTGAAATTAGCAGTAACTTTATTCAAGTCAGTAGGCTCAAAATAATAGGGAAGTGCTAGGAATATTTTTTAAATTAGGAAAATTGTTATACTCACCAAAAGAAACAAGTTCATTTCTTTAGTGATATATAAAAATTTTATATATTCCATTTGAATCTTTACAGGCTTCCCATTTATGCACAGGTTCTAATGGGACTGTGGGATCTGGCCAGGCTGACTTCTCCCTTAATAAATTTACTTAAAAAGTCAAAAAACCAAACACGGAAATACATGTAGCAGCTTTCCCAGTGACAGGCTGTGGCTCTGTCACAATAGATCTTATGTTGGAAATTGGTGGTTGGAGGTGAACATTTCTGTATTTTAGTTTCAATGTACAGGATTTCCTGACTTGCTGTGGGGGCACAGAGGGCACTGAGAGCCCTTAGCAGCCCCCGTGGCACCTCTGCCACCCCACCCATGGCACAGGACCCCATTTGAGCCCCCAGTGCCACCAGACCTTGCACCAGTGAGGTGCCACAGCTCTGCCCAGCCCTGCTCATGTCCCTGCCAGCCCCTGCTCCTTGCCTCTGTCACCAGGCACTGGGGGTGTCCTGGGGTGTCCCCAGCTGCCCCAGCCTGCCCCACTCCCCCAGGGGGTGCTGAGACAGGCCCTGGCTGGTGCTGTTCTGCACTTTTACCCTGGTAAAGCAGGCAGTGGTTTCAGCCCTTCCACTGTATCGTAAATCAATATCCATCACAGAAAAAAACCAGATATTCTGCTGGTTGTCTCTTGTTTTTTTAATCCTGCCATCTCATGCTTCTTCTGGGGAGATTTATTTTATAGGAATTTTGCACGGAGCTAAATGTATATTTATTACATTTATTACATGAATCATTACTGGCCAATCAACTACTATCTGTTACAATTATTTTCTAGCAGAAAAGAAATTAAACTGATAACTGGGCAATCTCTGTGGTCAGTAAAGTTTAATATTTAATGGCATTATTGAAATGTTATTACTGTGGTAATGATTTTCTTATTCAAAGTTACAATTGGAAGCATAATTTATGCTATTTTGATTGGGTTTCTCTTTAGACCAGAAATACATTTTTATACTTTATCTTAGAAAAGATTTTGCACAACCTTGATATTTCTGGCTGTCTGGCTCGAGTAGTCTGAGATTTCTTTTTGTTGTTAAGTGGAGGAAAGTTCTTTGTCTGTCACTCATCTTCGAAACAGAAGCAACACTTGAGAGAGAGCTTCCCTGTCACCTTCTCGTGTCTCCTTTTGTTTATCTGACACTGTTGTGAGACATTTGGAACCCTCCAGCTCAATATAAAACATTTGTTTGGCAGGTTGGGCCTCCTCATCCTTTGATGGGTACAACACATGTGAAGAAGAGTTGTTGGACACATCTGATCTTGTTCTATGTGCCTGAATCTATAAATTCTGATTTAAGAACTTAGAAAAACTCTCCTCCCTGTCCTTGAAAAGGATCAGCTCCAAACTCTGTCTACTGAAAATACTTCAGTTTCAGATCAGAGCAAAATAACATATTGCTGCTGTTTAAGCATTGTTGTTAAACACCTACTACTTCACATTTCTGCTCATTTTCTGTTTTGTGAGTGATCTTTGCTGGGATTTGAAGCCAGCTGAGAAATGTGCTTTGTGCTGTGCACATACCCAGGCAGTCCATTCCATTTTAGACACCACAGCAGAAGTAAGACTTTTGTGTTTTCTGTAGTTAATAGAGATTAGTTTTGAATTTATACCAAATGTATACCAAATTTCTTTATCTGGAAAGATACAGAGAGAAATAGAGGGAGAAAGAGCATTTGAGATCAAAAAATTCCACAGTCCATATGTGAACTTGGATATTTATTAATTTTATGTAAGGGAAATGTCACATAAAGCTGCTCAACTAATTAAAAATGCCATCAGATTTTATTTTCAGTAAAATATATTTAGATATACACCTTGCAAGTTGAACTAGTATTGTTCAGTGCATGGGAAAATACTTGTTCCCATTGGTTTGAGTAGGGAAGTCAAAGCTGGCCTCTTGCAAACCATTTTTTTCTGCTCTAAGGATTTACACTTTGCCTGTGCCTGTTTTTCAGGCTGCTTCATGTCCTAGGCCATGCAGAGCAGTGTTCTGGGAGACTGGGGGGACACACCAGTAAATGCTCTGAGAGCTTGTTTGCACATCTGCTAGTTATTGAATTGCTCCATTTGGTCAAGTGATGGACAGGCGTGTTTTCATAATTTGAAGATGCTGGGTTCAAATCCAGCTGGCTTGGGGAAAAAAAAAGTTATGTGAATGTACAACATTCACCTTTGATTTACATGTTCTGTCCACTTCATGCATACAGATCTTTAGAACTAGAAAATCTTGGTTAGAAAATGCTGTAAATATCTAGCAAAAAGCTTTTTTTCTCTCCCTGAAGTGATTGTTAGTAACCTATCACCATAATTAAACACAGAGGATAATAATTGTTTTCCCTTCCTAAACACTTCTAATCCCTTTATGCCAAACCAGGTGAGGCACAGAACATTATTAATTCTCACTGATCCAATCTGGGACACAGATAAGACATATTTGACTGAATCTGTTAACCTTGGCTATGAAGAGGAAAGATGAGTCTCAGGAGAAGAATGAGCAAATTGAAATTGCAAATTCAGGAAACAGTATTGCAACTTCAATTACTTGAGTGAGGAAACAAATTGAGGCTCTGTCACAACTTAAGTTGCAAAATGTAAAAACACCAGGCATAAGTAAAACAAAACCTGTCATTAAATCCATTTATCCATTTTGATTATGCTTTTTAAGTTTTTTTCCCCAGAGATTGCAGACTTTTTTATCTTATGGGGAATTGTGTGCAAGAAAGGTTTAAAGCACTGCAAATACATCAGAGAAGTTTTACAGAAACTGCAGTAACTCTACTAATTGCATTTATTGAAAAATACAAAGCTAGCATTTAACTGGGATAAACTAAGCTTCACTGACTAGTTACTGAGATAGATATTTTCCAACATATTCACTTGCCTTAATATGGTCTTCAATTTGTTTCACATTTCAAGCTCAGCCTGAGCCCTTGTAGCTTTAAAATGATTGCCAGCCCTTGAATATCCAGCTTAAAATGTGTTTTGTTTTCAGAGATTTACACATCTGTATTTTCACTCCAGATCAATGTATGTGCAGGTACCAGTTTATCCCACACTCCTGCCTTGTGTTTCTTCCCGTGCTATTGCATCACCAAACCCAGTTCAGTGTTGTCATAGCAAATTTAACAGTAAATAGTGGCAGTAAAGTTTCATTTGAAGAATGGGTCCATAATCTCAAAATTAGTATACAGATTTTCAGAATGCAAAATGCTACATTGTCTTCAAAGTGTAGACCCAAGCCTGTGGGTCTGCACTTTGGACTTTGAACTTGACTTTTATTTTACATTTACAAAATATTGATGGCAAACGGAACTTCACTTGTTGTTATTGTAGTTTTTTCCTTTACTTGAAGAGATCTGACATCTCTTGTGAATAAAAGAGTTACTGATAATGGTAGCATGTGCTAATGACCTCTGTGTAAGCAGTAACTATTAACAGAAATAAACCTTTTGGAAAGCTTCTAAATTCATGTGGTTTGCACTCTGGCCAGGTGAATTAACAATATTTTACTAGAGTTTCAAATGTTGGAACCTTTTTTCACACAGAAATTGCCCAGCCTATTATGAAAAGATGCAGTCAATAAAGAGGAAGCTTTTTAAAATTCCTGTCTCTTATTTCAGTCTTTCCTGCTTCAGTTTTCCCATGTGTTGCAATTTAAAAGAATTTATTCACATGGTCAAATAGAAGTTGGTTCCACAAGACATGCATGTGCTGAAGCCCCTTGGCTTCAGGAGGTCACTGGGGCATGGCTAAGCCCAGCAGTGACTTGATGGCCACTCTTTTAACAGGGGAAAATATTTTTTGAGGTTCATTGCAATAAAGAAGTCAAGGGAATAAACATGAGAAGTTGGAAAGCAAAAAACCCAAACACGATTAAAAAGGAACTTCAGAGAAAAAAGTCATCTGAGCAAGGTTTGTGGAAAACACCAATGTTGTTTGTGTGGTGAAGTGTAAGATCAGCTGTGGGCTCTTGCAGATGTTTGACAATGCAGAGTTTACCTTCTGTGTCTGCAGGCTCCAGTGCCTGAGTTCTGCAGAGAAGTATCTTCTGTAGGATATATGGGATGCAGCTGCATCAATCCTTCCTTGCCTATGGACATAATGGGAATGATGCCTCTCAGAGAGGCAGAGGCAGAAATTACCTTTTGAGTTT
Organism: Argya squamiceps; assembly: GCA_037834095.1. Taxonomy (NCBI): domain Eukaryota; kingdom Metazoa; phylum Chordata; class Aves; order Passeriformes; family Leiothrichidae; genus Argya; species Argya squamiceps. The sequence continues at coordinate 6,395,144 of JBBMKD010000222.1, read as the reverse complement.
TGGGACAGATCAGAGCAAAGGGAGGTTGGTTGCAGAACACAAGGATGCAGAGGAGCCCTGAAGTTGGAACACAGCAGATTAGACACATTACCCAGTCAGGAGTCTGGGGATGAATTATAGTTCCAGATAAATTAAGTGTACATGAAATTAAAACTTCAAATTTTTCCTGCAGAGTGGAATTAGGAAGATTAGAGTGTAACTGTTGCAGCCCTGGTGTGGAATATAACTCCTCCTTTCAGGAATCTGTGTAGATCTAGATTAGGGCTCTGGCAACCACCAGTTGCTCAGATGTAAATCTCTCAATTTGCTTCAGCAGTGTTATCCCTGACTTGGCGAGCTGCACCCCTGTTAGGTGTTAGACTTTCTTCTGCAGTGGCTTATTCTGTCCCCAGAATGAGCCCTTGGCTGTGCTGTGGGCACATCCCCTGGTCTCTGTAGTGTTTGTGTAGAAATGTCCCGGGAGGTAACAGCAACAGACCGAGTGAAGCTGCTGGGGAAATCGTTGGGGACCTCTGATGCAAACAGGATGTGATATGTCTCTGGATGTGGGCTGTAAAGGCTTTGTGTGAACCTGTGGAACACTCTAGAGCTCAAAAGTGCTGAGAGGCAGGTCCCTAGAGAAGTAAAAATTGCTTTACAACAGAGTGTCAGAGGAGCAGAAGAAAAGTGCCTAATGGAGCAGGGATGATAGCAGTATTCTGGGAGCTGAGAGAGGGCTAAAATCAAGGTTTAGGAAACCAAAGAATAAAGATATCAAACCCCAGAGCTTTTGAATGGCCTGGTTAGGAGAACCTCAGGGAGTTAGGCATCCTGTCAGTGTTCAGTTTATGGTGGACATATAGTGTTTATGAAAATGTATGCAGATAGATTAGCTCTTTGGAACACTGTTGGAAAATTGTCAACAATTCTTTGCTCTGTTTTTCTATAAACATTTATGTTATACATTCTTTTATATTTTATGCTTCACAATGACATTTGGCTTTGCCAAATGTATCTCAGAGGAACTTCATTATTTTTGTATTGTTTGTGGTATGAGCATGAACTTTGACTTCCTGCCTTCCAATTTAGTTTGGTGTCTAGCTTTTTGCTGTCTGGGTCACTCACGTTACAGCTGGAGTTTCCTGTTTTCAAACCCATATCAGCCAACCATGTAAACCTGAGGGTCAGCTCGTTTAGAAATGATGCATGATTCCAGTCACTTGTTTACTGAAATAAATTAGATTTACGTAATGAAAGCTGTCAGGTGCTGTATCAATCTTCTGCACTAGTCAAAATACTTCCTTATTTACAATTCTTGTTTCTTGATGTGCAACTCAGCCACTCAAAAATGCCTTATTTCACATGGAGGACAAGTGAAAACTTCTTTCAGACAAACCTATTATTGAATTTTGTAAGCCTGATATAAGAAGTCATTACTAATGAAAGTTAATGGTATTCCGTGTGTAAAATCCTGGGTGAAATAATAATCATTGTGGATCTAATATCATACTCTGTATCTGCCAGTACAAATGTCCATATGTGCATTATCCCCTCTGTCTGGAAGAGGAAGGGAGAGTGGAGGGACATCCTTGGGTACACATGATCCTGAAATCTAGCACTTCCCAGAGAGAGTTTTTTTAGGAAATAGGAAATGCTGTTTCCTGACTTTAAAAAGAAACCCCACAGTTTCTGTAAGGATGACTGTGGTGGGTCAGTGTGAGCTTCCCAGATCCATCTCTCCAAGAGTAGAAATGCCAGGTCATTTTAGAGAAAGGATCCCCACAGGGGATCATGTGGAGATTTGTTCTCTTTGGGCAGTTCTGAGGGCTCTGGAATGCAAGACACTTTTCCTCTCTCTTGGCTGTTGAGTGCTAGATTTTCTCAAAGTGGCTTCCTGATGCCATCATTTCTAAAATATCAGCAGCATTGCCAACCACAAGGATAAGCTTCTCCTCCCTTGCCCATCAGCAAGCCTCCAAAGCATCATGAGATTTGCTTAAGTCATGAGAATTTGAAGCTGCCATACTTGAGAAGTTCTTTTTATTTGACTTCTTGTTTTTGTGTCTTTGGGATACACCCAAGTCACACTGGCCAGTGTTCCTCCTTGAGGTCACATGGTGGCCCACAATTACATCAGCTGAGGTCTGAACCAAAACACGAAGGTGTTATGTGCAATAAAGTCCTGAGAGTTCCAAACACTGTAGCAGATGGAGTGCACTCAGAACTGGCTTGCTCTTCCTCTTCTGATTCAGCACGAATTCAGAATAACTTTTATTAAATCTGAAGAGTGTTTATTCTGCAGCAAAAGCAAATACATGTTCATCTGGTTTGTGTTGCTTGATTAACTATGTCCCCAGAAGTAATAACTACTAATTTAAAAATAAAAAGCATTTAGAATATTTAGGTGTTGCTTTTTATTTACAATTAAGGAATGTTTGCAGAGCTCTAACAATGTAAAATGGCCCTTAAGTGCATTGAAATTGCATTTAAGCTGCAGCAAGGTAACAAGGATAATTTCCACTGATTTTCCTGTCCATTTAGGGTTTCTGATCACAGCTAAGGAGCTGCCTGTCTTTGATGAACAGGCCAACAACTTTGCCTGAGCAAAATGGGTATGACTTCTTCATATCTGAGATATTCATTGCCAGTAGAAGGTATATTCTAATCAGTGTACTTGTCTGTCTTGTGTTTTTAAAAATCAGTTTGTTGGATAGATGATAATATGATGTGAGTTTCACCTCAGACAAATTCAGATTGTCAAAGCAGATGTTGCACTAAGGGTGTGAGTGGTACTAATGGAAATAACTGGGTCACAGACAACCGTGAGAGGAATCAGAATATTAACATTTTCTTTCACTTGACATTCATAATATATGATTGAGAGCTTTGTGCATATTTGACCAGGCCATTGTCAGCCTCAACTCTGAGGTTTATATTTTTATATTCACAGCTTTTAAGTCCCAGCAATTTTCCTAGGAGTCAATTTTGTTTGTGCGAACTTACAAGGCATTATAAAGTTGAACTTTATCTTGTAACTTTTAAAACAGAGGGTGCTGGCAGCAGCTGGGGGCTGTGGCCCTGTTAACATCCTCCGTGAGTGGAAGTGCTGATGGTTTGTTCCAGGCAGGCTCAGGTATTGTGCTCATCCCTGGAGGCCCTTCCCACTGTACACTCAGCCAGATGCTTGGCGTGCTCCTTGGGAGCAAGGGTGCACACAGTGAATTAATCTGGCAAGCTTTTAATATGCAAATTTATACATATATACACACACACATGCACAGAGAAACACAAAGAGAGGTGCAGGCACACATTGGTATGCACAGTGATCTTCCTTTGTTTTAGAGAAAATAAGGTCAGACAAGTGCAACATGGAGAAGGAAGCACATTCTCCTCCTCGAGGGAATTCCTTCTGTAGGCCTGTGTCAGCAGTGCAGAATGTTCCTGCTCTGGGATGGATGAGGGAGTGCCACCATTATGATCCAGTTCTGAAGGTTCTAAGGAAGAAGCTGTCAAAAAGAGCCTTTACCCTAAAGGTGTATAAAATAATTTGTACATCTCCCCAACAAACTGGTGAGCACCATATGATTAAAATAAATGGTCTTAAACTTTATTCATCATTCTGGTGATTGTCAAGGTAGGACATATTTAATACATTCATGACAGTCTGTGTTTCAGGGAACACAGACTATATTGCATTGCTATAATTTGAATTGTTGGCATTTCCTGGGGGTCAGCACCTCCATACTCATGCTCTGCATTGTTATGATCTAGTGGGTAGATGAGAAAGAGCAGCCTCTTGGGTGTGAGCATCCTACAGCTGGATCACGTGGGGTCTATCTATTTTTAGGGCATCCTTTTAAGCTGTGATGTTTCTGTGCCTGTAACCTCAGTGGTGCAGTTTAGTCTCTGCACTCCCAGGCTGCAGGAGCAGTTTTGTGACTGTTGGAAACCAAGCACTATGCAGAGAACAATACTTGGGATGTGGATACAAGGTGCCTCCTCCAGAGGAATGTGCATCTTCTTTGAGGATGATCTCCCCCCAGTTTGCTTTCTGCATGTGGGATTTTGCTGGTAACAGGAACATCACAGTGGTGATAGGACTGAGGAATTCAGGGGCAGTTATGCAGTCCAACTTATAGGTAGATGCTGAAATGTTCCTAGGCCTTTGCCTTTGGATGGTCTTTGACATAGAATTTGGTAAATGCTTGTTGGGATCAAAGGGGAGGGTCTGACAGAGTCAGGGTGGTAAGAGCTGGGCTGGCCAAAATGTCAATTTTTAGTGGAGGGGACTTGGTGAGACTGTAAGTAACAGATCCATTGTATGCTGTAACAGTAAATAGTGACAGAGCTGGGACCAGTGTAGCATTCAAATGCTTACTTGGCCTGACATCACTGAAGAACAAATCAGGAGTCCCTCATCTGTTTGTTTGTGACATACAAACTTTTCTTCAAAGGTTTTCAGCAGCATTCCTATGAGGAATAGTGTTTAATTTAATGAACCCTGGAACTGATTAATTACATAAAGTGTGCCTTGGTTTTCTAGGCTGCTGCAGAACTTGCCTTGATGATAGAATAGCATCAGATTCCCTACCTTCCCTTTAAGTTTAATATTATAGTGGTCTCTCATGCAAGATAAGTTTCAGCCCTTACCTAATTAAAGCTCAAATTTATTAACTCAGACAAGATGTTAAAAAAATTGAGAGCTTCAAGCTGCAGTGATAATTCCTAATGCTCCTATCTTACTCCAGTAGAAGTTATATGTACTCTTAAATTCTCCTTCAGGAATCCTCAGTAACCTGTAAGAGCTCTCTAATTCTGCCATGAAGATTAATTTGTATCTGTGGTGAATATTTGAAACACTGACTCTTGCTTGTAATTCATCTACATTAGGCTTCTCCTCTGTGGTGATTTTACCTAATAGTGATGCAGCTTCTCCATCTAGCAAATGAATAAAAGCATGAACTCCAGCAGCTGCAGGAAATGTTCTGTGGTGAAATATTTTCTTTTTGTTTATTTCTGCCTTCAGAGATTACATGTGATAACAAAAAGTTTAAAAAAACTTTTCCCTATTTCTTGGATAATACAGACATTTGAAGGGGATAAAAAATGGAAGGTACAGTACCAGGTAGCACACAATCCTGGGTATTGATTTATCCCCACCTTAAATCCAGCATTTCACTACAGACAACCTGCTGCTGGATGATTTTCTGCTTTAGACACACTCTCTACAAACTTCCTCATACTCTGTTCATATGAGGAGGGAAAACAGCTGGAGCTGCTGTGGTTTACTGAGTAGGCAAGTCCCGTGCACTGGAGCCAGAGACTGTCCTGTGTTTAATCTGGGCTCTCAAGATTGTGACTCATTGTGTGATCCCGAGCAAATCATTTGACCTTCTTGGTCTTCTGCCAGCTCAGACGGAAAATTGGGCAAAAAGCAAAGACTGCAGTGGAAACTTGGTTCTGTGACTGAACTGAATAGATGAGATGAGTAAATGTACAGGTGTTTCCCTGCCTTTACATGACTGATACCAAGGGGAGCCACAGCAGGATTTAAACAAAAGACAGAAAATAGCACGTTTGGCTTTTTTTTCTGGCTGAGCAGTCTTTCATAATATGTATCATTTCACTGGAAACAACCCATTACAAATATGTTAAAACAAAGCAGTTCAGTGTGCTGTTATTACCAAGGTGCCATCCACGAGGAATGTGAATTTGATAGCCACAGTAATTTTTCTGCTCTTATGTTTCCCCTTGGCTTTGGCATGGCATTTGATAGCTCTCACTTCCACTTGTCCTGCCTCGAACAGAAGAGCCCCAGAAGTTCAGAAACCATTATGACAGTTTCTGCTCAATGGGAACCTCTGTTTTCATCTTACCTAACTCTAAAGTATTTGCATTGAAATGTTCTCTAATATACTGAAATTAGCAGTACTTGAAAATTCGAGGATCAAGTACTCAAAAAAACTGGTTTGCTTTGAAAAAAAGATTAGTTACTTATGAAAGTGTGATGAATGCAATGGCTGTGGTAATGTTCAGGTTTTAGTGCCTCTAGGAGGGAAGGTACAAATAGCAAGAAAAAGGAATAAAGTTCTTGGTATAGTCTGAGCAGGAACTGAAAACAGATGAAAAGAAAAGTTTTACATTTCCTTCTCCACCCACATTACTAAAGCTCCTTTAAAATCTGAAATTCTGGAAAAATTTGTTACAGTAGTGGTTGTATCATAGGCCACTTGATCAAGCTTGTTACGATGTCACCAGAGCTGCAAAATTACTTCAAGTCTTACTGCCCACATTGCTTTTATAATTTTTCTTTGCATATCACTGTTACATTAGAAACTGTTAACACCAGCTGTGAGTTTGTTTGACATTCCACTAAGAATTCAAGGGTGACTGACTTAGTTCTAGATGTAGTTTTATTACATTGTTTTATTTTTATTACCATGCCATGGAAAACATGTTCATATTACTGAAATCCATCTGAGACAGATCTTATTACCTGAAAAAAATGGGGGTTTTGATCTTCATACATCAAAGGTAATCCTTTTCCACTCCACAACTGGTTTAGGGCCAGCCACGTGAATGCCACTTTTATAAGTGTTTTCTGAGAATGTCAGAAACCTCCCTATTCCTCAATGCCTTTAGTTTACATGATTTGTATTTTTCTATCTAAAAATATATAACTATATATAAATTATATTTTCTTTCCTCTGGTGCAAAGCAGACTCCAGCCACAGATGCCTTCAAGCATTGGCTTGGAATAAGGAAATTATAATTAAATTGTTATTAAATCTGGGACATTTTCCCTATTTAAGAGTAATTTTCTGATGTATTATTTTCAGTTAGTATGTGAGCCTAAAATTATTTTGAGTTTTTCTGGCTCTGAACATCTACAGCCTCTGCTGGACTTCAGCCAGGTGCAAACTACCTACAGTAAAGGCGAGATAAAATCTGAACCTTGAGCTAATCCTGTCCTGCAGAAACTCTTGTCTTTGAAATAGAAGTAAAACTTTCATCTGAGCTTCTGGGAGGAGTGTCTGAAAACAGGACTGAGATCTGAATTTCATGGCCTGATCCTGTCCTGCTGATTGGAATTGTCCTATAGTTACACCAAAGTTATTTTGATTAGGGTAGTAAAGGAAACTGTTTCTGATTCAGTCTGATTCACCATGCCTGGACTTCTTTCTCATGACTGATTAAACAAAACACCATTTATTGTGTGTGTAGGTTACCATGGTGACAAGAAACACTGAGCATCAATGAAACTGATTAGAAATTGTGATTCTTTATCTTCAGAAACTTATCTTTTGTGTGGAGACTTTTTTATAAGTTTGGATTCATGAGTTAACTTTGGGAAAGCAATCTCTAAATTTGCTCCCACAAACATGTATGGTCATAGGTGCACACTAGTGACTTGTATGTGCAAATTAGCATTTTCAGAAGCAAACAAAGGCAAATAATTTGTTTAAGATGTGGATCTGGGAAGCCTGAATCCTTTCCCAGATTCAAACACAAACATCTTGTTTGGCCTTGGACCTTGTCACATAAAGACTTTTTTTTAAGGCCTGTTCTTTCAGGCACTTGTATTTTCAGGCACAAAAGGTACTTTAGGCCTGTTTTATTTCAGACATTCTGTATATCTGTGATTTTAGTTGACATCTATGAGAAACTTTACGTTTACCCACTCTAAAATACACATCTTAAAGCAAGGCAGTACAGCATAAATACTTTGTTTTCATATAGTAGCCCATTGTGCAGAACATCTTTTCACTTCCCTTTTCTGGACTATTGATGAGATCTTCTTAAAATAAGAATGATGATGTTGTTTTCTTCTACCAATAGGTTCCAGTTGCTGGGTTTGTTTGTCTTTCTCAAACAAGTAGCACGAACTAATCAGGCCATTTTCATGAATGAATGAAGATTATACCTAACAAAGATTATAGCAGGATGAATCTGACTTCAAGAATTAATCTAGCTTGGCCTGAATCAATTGTGTGGAAAAGAAGCAGCTTTGATCTTGCCCCATGTAACAGAATTCAGTGGATTTTATAGTTCCTGTAAGTGCACCTGCTTAGGCCTTGGAAGAGGATGCTAAATGTGTGCAGAAATTATCTTTGCATTTACTCTTGTATGTGTAAAATACTACCTCCCAGTTTGTTATTCATGTCAGGAGTGAGATTCCATTTTTTTTCCCTGTTTCCAGGAATGCTTCAGGGACAGGCATCAGCTGCTAATGCCTTAGCCCTTATAATGTCCTGGTAGGCAATTTCAGAGATGTTCAATGTGAAAGCAGTCTGGCTGGACTGGGGTGGAGAGAAGCTCAGCATTGCCAAAGTGTGAAACATTAATGGTGGGTTCAGTCTGAGGGATCGGAGGTTTTCTTTTTCCCCACAAAAAGACCTGAAACAAGCTAGCATGAAAAATGAATTTATGAATTCCCTACAGAATATGATTTGTCCTGGCCATGGAAAGGTCACTGGTAGGGCAGTGTAGGTAGGATTAGACATACAGACTTGGCTTGATGATTTATTTTTGGTTTGAAACTAATATCACTTTTCTGTTATACTGCTCAGTTGCAGTCCATGACAGATGGGAAGAATCCACAGCCATTTGTACTGCTTATAATATTTCAGCATTTACCACTGAAACCCTCTAGTTCATTGTGTGTTATTTTAGAGAGAAGTGATTAAAACAAAAAATAACATAAATCAAATTTTCTTCCTCTCTTTATTTCTTCTCTCTCCCCTCCCTCTTCTGTCTCCCCTTCTTTTCTTCTTTGGAAGGGTTCCAAGAGATACATTAGGGAATCTAATGCCAAATGCCAATGAAGACTCAACCAGTATCAGGATAAGACTTTAAAATATATTTTTGTTAGTACATAAAAAGGCCTGCAAACTAAAGACTTTGTTATTTTAATGAATTACAGATAAAATACTGAATAGCAGTCATCTCAATCAGACATGAAGCTTTTTGTAAAAATTCCATTTGACTTTAATAATTGTGTAACAGCTTTTTCTCCAAAGCTTTATTTAAAATAAAGCTTGGGGGTTTGACACCAAGTTTGTTCCAATCAGCTTGTAGTAGAAGTGTTTAGTACTTCTTGGCTGCAGATGCCCATGGACTTTAAAGGTGCTGAAGGATTGTTCAACACATAGGGACACTCAAGAAAAACATTTGATTTGATTTGAGAATATTACCCAAAATATGTCAGAGGAACTGATGGCAGAATTCAGGACTCTTGACTCTAACTTTGCCAGATGCTCCTTCATTATTCCTGGGCTCTGTGAGAATAGTAACTTCAGCAACAACTTTTGCAAGAGTAAACTTGTATTTGCCAACGTTCCTTTGCGGGTGTTATGGATGGATAAGAACATTAGCAAGTTACAGACTATTCTTTATTCTTGTTCCTGTGGTTAAATCTCTGCCAGAAGATGATGAAAGGTGGAAGGATTGTCAGATAACAGCCTGACACTTGTTTGATTGTCTAGGAAGTGGTATCATATGTAGGACAAATTCCTGTATTCCTCTAATAAACACAAACTGAAGTGTGGTGAATGAGATATTACAGTGCTAAAATGCATTAAAATGTCCAGGGAGGTGGTTCAAGTCTGTCATGAACGGGGACTTCTGTGGCCTTCTTGGAGTTGGAGGCACATTATATCCCACAAAATGGAAAGATTAGGCAGGGAAAGGTTAGGTAGGAAAATGTCTTGATTTTGATGAACCAGAAGCAATAATCACACGAGATTCGGACCCTGCCTAAGGTTGCTGACTCTTTTGTGAAACTACATAGGAGACTGGCTAAGATTGTAGGACTTAATTAACGTATGGTAGGTACGGATGAAAACCTGAGACACTTCCTTAGGAACAAGGATGAGTGAATACATGTCACAGTAGGAATCTTGAAATCCACTGAGCACAGACTGAATGGTGACACTAATGTGGCTAATTTCTGTTAATGCCACTAATAGTTTCTTTGTGGGCTAACTGTTCTCCCCATGCCTTTCTCCACTATAGTGCACTGAGCTTAGGCTCCCACTTTCCTTTGGGGATGTTGGTGGCAATAGGCTCAGCTGACTGCACTGACAATGTGGGATATTGCTGCCAAAGGGATTTATCCTGTTATTGGAGGGATTTATCCTATAAAACAAATTCTGCCCATTTCATATAGAAATCTTCCTCTGACAAACGGTTGTATAAACTCCAAAGCTAATCAGGGCTGCAAAACACAGTAGTCTTTAGAGGGCAGCAATTAAGGAATTAGGGTGATTCTCTAAAAGGGAAAGTCCTTTGCAGTAAAAGAGGTGCCATGAAAGTGACAAAGTGATTATGTGTCTTCTTTGGTGTGGAAGGGAAATGTCCCGTCACACTGGCTCCAAGACCCAGCAGGTGGGTTCCCCACCTGAATGGTCCCGGGACCATGTGGCTGCACCTCGGAACAAAAGGAACGTGAATACGTGGGATGGGCTCAGGCAGGAGATAAAATCTTGAAAGAAAAGGAAAAGGACTTAAATTCGCTTTCCATTCTAAGGGGGAAGATGTTTTGGACTAGGATGAAAAAAAAGGAAAACAGAGAGTCGTCGAAAGGGACTGTAAATCAAAGTAGATTAGGACAATTTAAAGATTCTATGTCCACGTATCTTTTTAAAAGGTTTGATGTCTGATCATTTATTTCTTGAAAGAGACCAGTTCTTAAGTTGCTATGGACTAACTGATCAGTACAATGAGAATTCATCAGCAGAAACACAAACCTTTCCTGTTATTATTGCTAACCCATTTTTGGTAACTTGTTCCCTATGCTCTGGGGACAGTTACAGGATCTAAGTCAATCAGTGACAGAAGGGAGAGAACTTTATAAGAATGGGACAGAAAGCAGGTGTGTGATGCCCAACTACATCCTCATTGTTATAAATAATCTCATTTATTTTGTCTTGTTTTGGTCACTTTATTTCTGTTCACTTTTGTTCATATTAATTTAGTTTTCCTCTTTTCATTTTCTGTGTTCTAGCTAAGACAAAGAATGATGTTGGCCTGGATATCTGGACTGCTTTATGCTCTAGTTTTGCCTGCCTCATTTGATTTCCTTTATATCTGCTTGTCTATTTCCCACCTCTGTATTTTCTTCCAATTAGTTTTTGTTTCCCCTTTGTTACCCCTCTCCTTACAGTGGTGATTTCTGTACAGTGGACACACGTTCACCAGGAATTAGTTTCACCCCCCCAATTTACTTCTCAGCTGCCCAGTTGTGGTGACTTTCAGTCACTGGAGGCCTGGATCCTACTGGTACCTCTGACCTGGGCTCAAGGTTCTGTAGTGGGCTCAGATCAGCTGCTAACACGGGCTGGGAGGAGAAACTACAAATCTCTCTATTGTGAAATAGTCTGACCTTCCATTTGCTGAAGTCAGTGATACCCAGGGAATCAGGATTGGGTCCAAAGTCTTGGAAGAAGTTTAAGCTATTTAAATTTTCATGTGTAGCAACAGAAATGGCATTCTTGGCTCTCTAAAGTACAGCTCTCGCAAGGCCAATGCTGCTGTTTATTCTCTCTTGCCATACTATCTCAGTTATGAATTCATCATGTTTGAGATCCTGAAATACAGAGTCAAACAAAGCCACTTGCAATGATCCAGAGTCCCCATTACTGCCCCTCCTCAGCCATGGGTAGCCATCCTTGCATACATCACCCCAGCAATATTTACCCAGAGCCATGAAAACTGCTGGAATTGGGCTTTGGCCCTGCTAGATTAAGTGCACTTTTTAATAGGCATGGGTTGAAAGCAAATTGACTTTTTAAAGGGAAACAGGCTGCTCCTCAAAAACTATTAGAGATTCTGTCATCTGGAATATCCCTATCGTGTTGACCTTATTTACAGATTTCATGAAAAATACAGCATCATAACATTGATGTATAGACCCTCTAGCATCCAATTTCTTTAAAGGATGCCTCCATATGAAATAAGGATGCTGGTCGTGAATCCATGCATGCTGAGGCAATACTAATGAGAGTAAGCACTGTGGAATATATTGCACACAAAGCCTTTTTTTAAATGTAGTCATACACTTTGGAAATAAAGCAATTTGGCATCTTACCATGGCTACAAATGAGGTGGTGTTATAGGAGGGGGAGTCAGGCAATAAAAGTGACAGTGGTGGGGTGTTATTGACAGCTCTTTTCGTAATTACAAACTGTGTATGCATCTATCCACATTATCCAAGCTCTGGTCTTCTTTAGGAGTAAAACACAACCATAGGATGGTAATATTTCATTCAGTCTGCTGGAATAACACTTTATCATAAGCAATTAAAATATCTCTTTTATTATTTTTACGCTTTTTATTGTTACAATCATGCTCACGAACATAATTTAAGTGTTCCGAGGACCGTACCAGACAAGTAGGTAAAGTAGACACAAATCAGATGGTTTGCAGTCCAAATTTACAGTGAAGAGGTCAGGATTCCTTAGGGATTCAGAGTGAACGGCTAAGGAAGGTTCAGGAGAGCTGAAAACAACGCAAGTGATAATGTGTTCCTTTGTCTAGAACTGCAAATGGCAGCTGCTCCGGGGAGCCTTTTGGAGAGAATAGACTTGAAACAAACAGGCTTGGGATTCCTGGGCCTCTTGCTGATAAGGGCTGGTAAATTGAGTAGTTGTAGTGCAAAAGATCGACCAAACAACAGTCTACTGATGCTTGGGCTAATGTGAAGGACATTGGGGAAGGGAGTGTCCAGTTAAGGGCGTTCTGTCAGACTTGTGACTTCTCCAGTCGTTTTTAGTGTCTCCATCTTCTCTCTTATTTAAACAAACTTAGCAAGAAAGCCTGGAAGTGTTTATTCTGCTAATCTTTCCCGTAATTCCAGGGAATTCTTTACTTGTCTGGAATGCTTTATTACTATCCGTGATTTTTGGGTCACAATGCAATGGCAGTCATTGTAAAATGATTGTATTTATGAAAGTGAATGTATGGTCATTTTTACCATTTATATGTGTGATTAACAAAATGACAGCGAAATACTAAAGATATTATCTAATTCTCTTTCAGAATATTTTCAGTATTTTTTCTCTTTTAAGTTGAAAGCTAAGCGCTTTTTTAATTCGAATTGGTATCAGTGTGTGAAAGCTATGTTACATCTTGCAAAGAAAACAATTTATCAGTGTGACATAAGTCCTCATAATTCAGCATTCAGGTGTACAAGCATCCCATATACAAATACATTCTGAAGTACTTTCAAATAAAATAAAATAAAATAAAATAAAATAAAATAAAATAAAATAAAATAAAATAAAATAAGTGTTTCTGTGATACGAAACTGACTTTTGCCTGGAGGCTGAAGTTATCAAGAGCAAAGATCTTTAGGCTGAAACAGGGATGTCTGTTTGGCTTTCATACTTTGACCAGCAGTGCATTTTGAGTCTGGTTTATATAAATTTATAGCAAGTGTTGCACACACTTTTAGCCTGCATTTTTTGTATGATCAATAGATCAGAATTGAATGATATCTGTACCTTAGAGCCAGCAATTCGATTTAATAGACAACTTATGAAATTATGCAGAACCCCATAGGTATTTAAAACAAGTTAAAACTCAATTTCATGTTTGGCAAACAGTCAGTGTGGCTCTGTCGATGCCGAGTGAACACTGAGGTCATACAACAGCAAATTCTGCTCTTGGGTGCTCGTGTAATGAACAAATAACACCATTAAAATCAGTGGGGTGACTGACTTTACAACGGTGCATACTGGGGCAGGATGTGACTTTTATGGGAAGAGTCTCTTCCCAGTGCAGCTGAACAGTGAGGAGCAGATGTGGACTACTGACATAAATGGAGTTTTGATTCTTCCCTGACAAGTGGGAGCCTTTGCTGACAAACCTCAGCATATCCATAGGTCAACATATATTGATTATACATACTGACATATTGAGTTAGTTCAGATGGAATCATTCTTCCAATAAATGATAAAATTATGTTCTATGCAACATTGCTTACTGGAAATTTGACCCTTGACTCTCATATGTCTCCTCAAATTGTGTACAACAATGCAAATGCTCGTACATCAGGGTGCTCTGTGCAATACAAATATGCTCTTTTGAGCAAAAGAAAAAACAAGTCCATCTTGTTTTCTGTATTCCATTTTCGGTAAACCTTTGTGCTGACATGTTGGTATATTTTCAGCAGGTAAAATTAGCTCCTTTTCCAACCATGAAAATGTGTTTCTGCCGTTAAAAATGTAAGTTCTTTTCTATACACAGCAATAGAGTCAACTCCTTAGGTGGTCATGTGCATACCTGAGTTAAAACAAGTGTTGTCTTTCTGAGCTAAGTAACCTTTGGATATGACTGCCTGCTGTTCTCAACTTGTGCCACCAGAGAAGTTCCTACATTTGAAAGGCTTGAAGATTTCCAGCTCTTTGTTTTCACCTGGAAGAATTTTAACAATTAGTGGATGGAAACTTCAAGGCTGTAACTGACGGGTGTCCTTTCTTTGAAAATAAATTAGTTTAACTTATGGCTTATGGCAATTATAGCACATCATATGAAATTATATTTATGGGACCTCATCCATCTTAATCACTTGTGCAGAAGGCACTTTGTGGGGAGGATTGAGCAGGACTTCAGAACAACTCATTTCACCTTCAGTTGCTTTAAGGGGAAAACTGAGGAAGTTCCATGTTTCTGGTTCAGTTTTTGCCGAGACTGAAAACTGAATTATTATTATTAGTGCTGCTATTAGAGCACTTTTATAGATTTTTGTTTTATGTTATCAAGGGCCTGCTTACCACTTCGGGGAAGGTGATACTGGTGTAAGGGTGGTAGCAGTGCCCTCACAGATCCTGACAGAGTCTCTCAGGGTCTGGCCATGGTGTCAGGCAGAGACAGGAGCTGATGAAAGGGTCCATCAACAGCCCCAGGGATGAAGCAGCTCCAGGGTCCTTCCAGGGAGCCCAGTCAGGGGTTAAAGGGGACAGGGCCAGGGGCGGGCTGGAGACAAAGCCACCGGTGGGTTCAAAATCCAGTTTGGGGATGAGCCCACAGCCAGGATTTGGAGCGGATTATAACACACATCTGCAGTGTGTGCACCAGCACGCTGCCAGCCACATCGGTCCAAGGTCCATCAGGGAGACAAAGCTGGAGACAAACATTCCTACAGGACAGCTCAGACAGGGACTGAAAGCCTGGAATGAAATGGAGCCCCGGGGCCAGACCCCAGGGCAAGGGAGTGGGTCCCAGGTGAGGTGAACAGGGCCATTAAGAGCTATTAGTGCCCGCAAATCCCAGCATTTTAGAAAACAGAATCCTTTCACTAAAGATCTTTGTCTACCAGTGGAAAATACACAATACAGCAGTTAAAGAAATTGTGCAACTCAGTTTCTCAACGTGCCTTAGTACCAGGTTATTTCTGTCTTTGCAGAGACAAAATAATAATCTAACTAGTATTTTAAATGTTTTTCATAGAAGGAACCACAATGTAACAGGAGTTAAGAGAATAACTGGGAAGTTTGTTTTAAAATGTTGTACCTTTAACATGTGATCACTACCGAAGCTCTGAAAATAGATGACAGAAGTTGAAGCTATTTTACAGTAATTTTGACTATTGTCTTTTAACTTCTGTGTAATTGCGCCATTAGATGCATTAACCCAGTGTGTTTGTCTAAAAGGCAAGTGGAGAGGAAGAAGCAGGAAAAAAGAAATTATTCCTGAGAGGTGCCTTATCTCGATCCCACAGTTGAGAGGGACAATGGTTGAGCCATTGGTTTTGAGAACTTTGTCTTAATCTCCTGCTGAGTTTACAGTACTGGTTTTATCTAGGAAAGGCAAACCCTGAGAATACAGAGGAATAACCCACTTGTGACTGGGTGGTGAAATGGGGTTCTCCCTCAGCAAGGAGGTCACTGAATTGTTGGGGGAGACAGGCTGGGGTGTGCAATGTTTGAAAGAGCAAGGTCTGACAGAGTGAGCTTTTGACAAAGGTAAACCAGAAATGTTTCCAGCTCTTCACAGTGTCATTTTTTAAATGGCTGATTTGATACTACAGTTAAATAATGAATGTTTTTTGCTTTTGGGAGCTGTTTTGTCAGAACCTGATGCCTGTCAGTATCTCTGAAGTGTAACTAAACAGGCTGTTAACACCTGACTCAGTGCATATGTCCTGATTCCTGTTAAACTGAATGTGTCTGACTAATCCATTCAAAATATGAGTTTTGTATTTATTTTTGTTTAGAAAACCAGGGCTGGATAAAGACACATGGTGGCTATAAACAATGAACTTCAGCAGTAATGGAGAAATTAGTGTCTTGTGCCTCACAGATCGACTTCCAAGTATATCCTTCCATATAGATTTACTCTTTTTTTGGTTGTTGTACTCCAAATTGAATGGTCTAATGCATCCTCCAACACGTGCTTTCTGGTTTTTATATTACAGACATCTGAAATGAGAAAAAACTCAAGGAACTTTTTAATACCAAACACTTTTTACCACTTGTGGGACCCATTTAATTTATGAACTACCGTGACAAATTTTGCAAAGCTGCGAAATTGAATGAAACAAAAGCATCTGTTTACTTGGTAATTATTTACCATATAATTTCCATACCCCGATGGTGGTACTACATTGCCATTAACTGATCAACAGTGATAATGAGTGCCAGGATCACTCGCATTACGAGTGGCCTGCAAATAAGCTGTAACCAAGTGCAATGAGCTAAACTGCAGTGGAAATGCTGAAGGTACCAACCCATGCCTGGCTACATGCTCAATTCTCTCTATAAATACACAAAGACATCGCTTTGAACACTGCTATGTGACTTACCAGAAGTGCAGTGTGAGCCTGGATGCTGAGACCCCATACCATATATGTCCATAAGGTAGATCAGTTCAAAAGAGAATCAGACTGCTCCTATTCCCTGGAAATTCAGCTTTGTAACTCACCAGGAAAAGATGTCCTTGTTTCAAAAGTTATTCACTGAGAAACAAGAAACCAGTGAGTTTATTTGTCATAAAGGAGTGGAGTACAGGAGTCAAGGGCCTCTTGTCTCTTTTTGTAGAGAATGCTCCCCTGCCTGGCTCTAGAACATGGGAAGCACTGATGCTTCCATCAGGGAGAGATGGATGAGGTTGACAGAAGGAATTACAGCTTTGTATTTGAGTAGCTAGTGAGCAGTAGGTGGTGAAAGTGGATTTTCTCATTCAGTGTCCTGCTGGTTGTTGGATTCAGTCTTCACCCATTTATTACCATTTCCAGCAGTTTTCCTGAGGAAATGTGGCGGGTATGGTGATGAAGCCTCAATGGACTTTTCCCAAAACTTCCCATGGACTAAAACTCAGGAAAAGATTCCTCCTAAAGGACAGACAAAGATGGTAGTGTGCCAGCCAAGTGAACTGTAGCATGAGATATTATACTCGGAGTTTTCCTATTAAACTTTCATTGGAGCCTTTTAAAGAAATCTGTTGCTTTGTAGAATGAGGAGGCCAATGAAATATTTCTCCTGGCTAAAAACTGACTGGATATTTGGACTGAAGAGAATGGTAGCTTAGAAGGAGAAATTCCATGGCTTTCAAACTATACATCAATGAGTTACTTGCAGTTTCTTCTCGTTGTTTGCTCAACTGGTATTTTCAAATGTCTTTCTTTGTTGATTTTTGGCATTGAAATATGAGTAGCAGCATGACAATAGAAAGTGGAAAGGCACATTCCCGAGTTTTTGGGTACATTATTCCATGGATCTATTTTGTCGTTGCACATGACCAATTGACCTTTGAAACTGTGTCAGAAATAACTCCGCATCTTGATGGATGACACTGACCTTAATAACAATAACAAAAAGCGAGTAAAAAATGCGGTCCCTTTTCTTTGTAATCACCATGGACTGCTGGCTGTCACACTCAGACTTTCCTTATTGTTCTTCTCATTTACAAGCCAGACAGCATTACAATGGTTTTTACTTACTGCCTACTGCAAAGAGCTAACGTGGGGCCGGGTAGTGCAAGTGCAGCAGCCAGAACTCCATGGTACAGAGAGAAAGGGAAAGGAGTGGGAACTGACTTCAAATACATGGCAGAGGCTTTGAGGAAAGAGTGTCACAGTCTGTTGGGGCACACTGAGACTCGCTGGTGTTTTTCCAGCTTACTTCTCCCGTAAAGAAAAGGCTTTCAAACGCTGCAGTGATAAACATGGTGTTTGCACCTAGCAGCATGCACAGATGAAGACATTTCTGGCTCCTGATAACACACAATATATGCGTTATTGTGTGTGTATTGCAATAAGAAACAGACGTAGATTAGATTCTTGTGGACAGATTATGGAATGTTTCCTTTGTATTCATGGCTGAAACGGACTAATAGGATTTACCTGATTCAGAGATCAGATCAGGCCTTGCTTAAAGGAACAGGCAAACCAAGAATGGGAACAGCAACTTTCCGTATCAATACAAGCTGGGAAAAATAAAGAAATAGAATGGCTGCAACTTCTAGAATACTTTTATCTTGGTATGGCATAATACAACCTACTCATTATCATTTAAAAAAATCTTTTTTGCAGCCATTCATTTGAAAATGTCATATTTTTAAAATGTGGATAAAAAAAGAAGTAGGAAATAATACAATGTCTGGAGTTAATGGGAAAAGTGCTATATTGATCTGATACACCTTTTGTACCTCTAAGTTTAGGAAGCAGAGAGTACTCACAGTACACAATTTACTAAACTTTTCTAAAGAAGTGAGTCCAGGATGATGAGCCTTTACCCTCATGCTTTAAAAAACGCCTTTGTGAATCTATTCTGATCGGGTACTTTTCCAGATTTCATGCCCATTAAAGCATCAATTACCTCTGACATTTCTATCAGTCTCCTATTAAGTTTGCTCTTACTAAATTTCCAGAAATCTTGAGCAAATTAATCCAGGCATTAATCAGACTGCAGAGGGAATAACTTAAAAAAGGAGGAAGAAGAGGCTGGTATAATTTATGGTAATAGATTTTGAAATAAATTGCTTCCTTGGGTTAATAACGTGTTCTCTTGTGACTACATACTTGATATTACACTGGAAGCAGTTCTTTTTTGACTAGATCAATTAGTTATTGTTTGCACAGCACTTTGAAGGTGTAAAGTACCATGTAAATGCAGGCTTGTTGTTATTCTTGCTGCTTCAGTCAATGATCTACCAGGATCATATTCCTCTTTTCGAAGCATATTTAACAGCTGTGCAGTTCCCTTTAGCCACCCCATCAAAGTGGTTGTCTTTTCTTTCTCTTCCATATTTTTAGAGAATCCTCAGTTGTGCTGGTGGGTTTTCAATTGGAAGGTTTCTTTCTTATAGCACTCAATAACCACCTCATTGTGCTGAAAAGACCCAGGAGGGAGACAGGCCAAAGTTATTATTACCTATTATTACTTGTTATTGCCTCAATTAAGAGGTTTAAAAGCCCCCCAGACCTGGAATCAATAAGATCAGAAACTGAATAAATTAGTTATATTTACTCTGTTTATTTTCTTCCCCTTATATGACTGAATCTCTTACCACAGGGATAGGGTTACTCTGAATTTCAAAGCCATTAGAGTTTTGAAATGATAAGGATTAACTGAATTGAAAGAAATTGTATTTTCAAAGGGGCTTGTTTTGGGGCTGCACAGCAGGGGACATTCTGCATTGTATGCTGAAGTCAAGTTAGATATGGAGACACACAATGGGTAAGTCGTTAAGCTTCAGTTAAATTTAGAGGCTTGAAATACTCAAAGCTGGTGGGATTCTGGCTGTTTGCAAGGAAGCTCTCGGGTACTAATCCAGTCATTCCTAACAAAGAGGTGGAGTTGCTGAAATGCAATTCTTGTTGTTCTTTCCTGCTTTTTTATCTAACCTTATAAATATTTGAGCCTATTGCTGAGCTTCTATATGGCACAGGACTCTGTACATCACATCCTAATTGTTCCTTCAGAACAAAATGAGTGCTAAGCAAAAAAATGGGAAAGTGAGAATAGGGACGTTGCAGACATAGACATCTAAGAAATTGTGATTAATACCACTCACCGGTTTTATAACGCTTTTGTCTAGTGGCACTGGCCTGGAACAAACAATAACAAACCAACCATAATGTAACATCCCTTGAGAGCCATTTGGATCATGCAGGAGCTGGAGAGCCGACAGCGTGAGCTAGTGAAAATTGCTCTAATTACTTGTTAAGATACACTCTGAAATCTGGCAGAGGAAGCTGTGCTGAGCACCACAAATGGTGCAGCAGTGCCACCACCTGAAAGAAAGGGAGACTCTAAGGGGGGAGGAGAAAGCAGTGAGGACAATTAAATGAAAGCATGGTAAAGGGATTTCTCATTCTGAAATCTAACAGAAATCCTACTGCAGCCATTCCCAGTGAGGCTGGCCTTTGACCTCGCACCCAGAGATCAGCTTGTTTTCATCTCTAGCACTAAATCCAGGATGTGCTGGGTATGGTACATGTGTGAAACCTGAGCAGTAGAGAAACAAAACTAGGACAGGAAAGGGTTCTCTTCTTGCATGTGGTGTAGGAAGGTGCCATGAAGGATCTCTTGTTCCCTGAGCTGCTCCTGGAGACTGATGTTCCTTCTGCATGCCTCTCGCTTTCCTTTCCTGCTTTTCCTTTGAATCTTTGCACAGGATTCCAGAGATATTGGAAGGTGAAAGCAGAAGTAAGAAAGAACCACAGCCTTTACAATTTCTTTACATCCATCCCATATTTGATGACTGGGTGACAAGGCAGTAAGAAGTGTGATCACCAAGGAAATATATTTACCAAGCAACAGCACTGAGCAACCTCGTCTTCAGGCTCTTATCTAGTCAGACATGCCTGATGGGGCACCTTCACAGCCTGACATGCACAAGAGCCAAATCATTGGATAAAAAGAAGAATTGAACTCTTTCTGATGGCACCTTGTCTCTCTGACATACGCCAGGGACTGCTAAGATTTTATATTCAATTATATGTCCAAAGTTTGAATGTTTCTGTAAGAAATCCCAATACTTATTGAAAAATCTCAGATGTTAGGATTAGGACAAGACAGAATAGCACAGAAAGGGGTGAAAGCTCTCTATATAAATTTGTTCATTTAAAGCTTTAAATGATTTATGATTGTCATCCTTGGCTGATTTTGTAAAATGCCATCTGTGGATGATTTTGTAGGATTGTCATCCTTGGCTGATTTGAAAAGCCTACATATTGTGGCTTCAGAAGAAAAAGTAAAACTAAAATGTGCTGTTTAAATAATTTAAAATTTTAACCAGGAATAATTGTAAATATTTCCTATGTGTGAAATGGTTTTGCATTCAGAATTTCAGGCCCAGTTGCCACTTCTAATCCTCTTCAACACTGGTGTCTATGAGTTGAAACCACTAACTCTTAGCAATTGAGTTTCTGTTGTCATTGCATTCAATTTAATATCGGTTATGTGGATTCGAGGTTTTGGTAATGTTTCATTTGTTATTCAGCATTCAGGCAAGCTTCCCCAAGCACTAACAGGTTATCAAAAGCAACTTTCTGATGATTAACCAGTCATAGTCTTTGCTGTCTTTTTGTTACGTCAGGTTTCCACTGTTGATTTTAAATTAATTTCTAATAAACACTATTCCTAAAAAGGAAAGAAAAGAAAAAGTTTCCCAGTTGGGAAATAAGTAGCTGAAGTGTTTCTATCCATTTATTGTCAGCGTGAATGATGCAAAACCAAACAGGTGCACAACAGAGAGCTAAAATCTTCTGTGAGCCTGTAAAAACAAACTATCCCTCCCTCTTTTCAGCTGAGGTGAGTATAAGAGGGAGCCTTCCTGTTTGTTTTTTCCCAAACAAGGAGGAAGCACTGAGCTTTATTTTCCTATATCTTGTTTAGCCACCTTGATTAGAGTCTTCATTCAGGGTCCTTAATGGACAGCATGTTATATAGGTTGTTTGAGGTTAAGTAACAATGGGGAGCATGGCTAGCACAGTTTCCCATGTCTCTAAATATAAACACAATAAGAATCCTGTTAAGACAATGAAGCAAGATAGAAACAGGCTTGCTGCTCGAGCGTGTAGGTTCTTTTTCTTGTTTTCTGGCCATTACGTAAACTGACATTCTGTTTTTCCCATTTGAGAGCAGACCTCTGCCTTATCATCATCACTGCAGATGTGCCCAGAGAGTGTTTACCAATAAGGAAAAGAGACATTGCCGTTGTCCGGGTTGTTATTTCCTACAACAAAGAATAGGGGAGTTGGGATGAAGGAGGAGGACGGAAGGCAGCCGGTGTTGAAACGCTGCAGGCGACAATGTAAGCAGAGCCCCTGGTGCGTGGTTAGAGCGGAGCTGTGGCAGAGCTTCCACCTTCCCGCGGCGGTGTGGGTGTAGGGAGGAGTGCTAACTGCTGCCATACTGCTGCCTTTGCACCCACACCCACAGGCACAACGTCGCACAATCTTCTGATGAAAACTCTGCGAGCTTTTCTCCTCCCCCCAGTGAGACTTAGACCAGAGCAAACCCTTCCATGCGAGTTTGCGACACTCAGCTCAGCTGGGTCTCACACCACACAAGCCATCTCTGTGTCAGCTTGGTTTTATCCTAGTGCAGGCCATTTACACCAAAATTAGCTGAATTATTGATTAATGTAACCTTAAGCAAAAGGTCCTGCCATCAGTAAGGCCGACAAATATTTTCCACAGATGGAGGAGAGGTTAGGTTTTCCACTAGAAAACTGAATTCTCTGCAAAAATAGACAATACTTGCTTTGGAGCAAAATCAAATTAAAGTATAAACAGAGGCAGAATATAACAATTTGTAGGCTGGAAGAATGTTTGTGCAGTAATAACAATATTTTAACTGTTAAATATTCATGAATACAACAGAATTTAATAAAGACAAGAAAGTTACAAAATTCAGCTGAGCTCTGGATCAGAGCTTTTCTCCTTGCTCAGATGCAAGATTGCCTTCTGCCTAAAGTGGCTGTGACTGCTAAAAAGCAATTTCTGAGAGTCATGGAGTATTCAAGCTTGGGATTTTAGATTGCTTCTTTGTCTGAAAAAAAGCAAGCTAAATGTCTTTAGAAAGTGTACATGAACTCCACCAGCCACTAAAACCTTCCTTCTAACCACACAGCTGTCACTGCATTTGTGGCTCTGTAGTTTCTGCAAAATACATATTATAGTTTTCCCTAATTCATTGTTAGGACAAGGCTTTAACAGATACTTGATTAAGATCTTGGGGCATAAACACTTAAAGAGTGTAAAGATCTGAGAAGCGGTTTTGCCTGTGGTACAGCCTTACGCTGTTTGTTTCTCGGTGACACAAAAGAGGCTTTAAATTTTTGCAGTGGGAATAATAAGCAGAGTTCAGGTCTCATTTATGTGGCTAAGAGAAATAAAAACAAGAGGTAAAAGTGAAATCCTGACCCTGTTAACAAGTAAATGTAGAGTGTCAGGACTTGAAGTCATTCTGACTTCTCCAAGCTATAAGTGTTAAAACCCAGCAGTGTCTATATGAGTGGAAATGCCTCAGGTTCTGTGGTGTTCAGTAAAACCAGCTTCATTGTCTCTGCCGCAGCTGATGAAGACATGCTCAGCTGCAGAGCAGCACAGGTATAACCAAGAGCAGAATTTGTCATCTTTGGGTTATTTGCCCAGATTTAGGCTCCAAGACAAAGTGTCACCATCTGTGAGCGAAGGTCTTGGCAGCTGTATTCCAGGTGGCCATTTAACTTGTATTAATACAGCTTCACCCTCTGCATTGATCCCTTTGTGACAGTTTGGAGAAGCCATAGAAATGGAAAGCGAGGGCACAAGGTTACTTCTCCTGCACTGGAGTCACACACATAATATGTTTTGACCTCCTGGGATTTGCTGGAGTGGTTCATTAGTGCAGTGGAACGTATTCAAGGCTCTAAACTTTTTCTGCCAGGTATTTGTCTCTATAATTACATGCCTTTTTTTAAATTCTTCCCTTTTTTTCCCCCTCCCCAGAAGCACTTGTTTCTAGAAAGCTATAGGGCTAATGAGCCTGGAAATTTAAAAGAAGCCTTTATGTAATTGTTATGGCACATTTTATATGCATTGCAACATCATATTCCTATAGAGAAGAAAATCTATATTTCTCCATCATACTTTAAAGACTAATTCCCTGGAGTAATCTCCATTTCTTTACTAGTTTATTCTAAATAAAATCGATTTTTTCCTGGGAGATTAAAACCTGCCTTGAAGATCGTGAACGTTTTTGTTGTGTAGGACTTTATTAATAGACTCCCTGCAGCCTAATTCTGTTTATACAACTTGGAAACAATAAAAAGAGTTGACAGTTTTGTCAGTTATGTTTGTTTTAGAAAAAAAAAGTAAAAAAGGAAACACAGAGCCCTCCATGTAGCAAGCGCCGGCGCTGTAAACAAACTTCAACGGAGCGTTTAGGAAGATGTGAGTCATTACTCAGGGCAGAGCGGGCTGTTGGGTTTATCTGTGAAATGAAATGTTCCATCAGGCAGGGAGGAGCCCTGGGGCCCGGTGTCGAGCGGGACACGCGGGTTATCGCGATCAGCGATAGGGGTTGCGGGAGCCCGAGCAGAACACAAGGGTTTATCGCGATCAGGAGCCCGAGCAGGAAACGCGGGTTTATCGCGATCGGCAATGGGGGTTGCAGGAGCCTGGGGAGGACACGAGGGTTTATCGCGATCAGCAATAGGGGTTGCAGGAGCCTGGGGAGGACACGAGGGTTTATCGCGATCAGCAATAGGGGGTGCAGGAGCCCGCTGGCAGCGGGAGAGCCCCGGGCTCCGGCCCGGCCAGCCCCGCACAGGCGCCCGGCCAGGGCCACGGAGCGCTGGAAGGGATCGTGGGCAGAGATATCGAAACTGCCTTCACTTCGGGCGTGGGGAACAAAGAGAGAGAGACACAGAGAGAGAAAGAGAGAGAGAGGGAAGAAGAGAAAGAGAGAAGAGAGAGAGAGAGAGAAAGAAAGAAAGAAAGAAAGAAAGAAAGAAAGAAAGAAAGAAAGAAAGAAAGAAAGAAA
>JBBMKD010000222.1:6274427-6370088 GCA_037834095.1 Argya squamiceps | reverse complement strand
AAAAAAAGAAAGAAAGAAAGAAAGAAAGAAAGAAAGAAAGAAAGAAAGAAAGAGAAAGAAAGAAAGAAAGAAAGAAAAGCTCCGCCGCTTAATAAATGCAGTGTTTCACTGGTAGATAGGAGTGCAAATTTACAGTTCCTGGGCAATTGTATTCGAAGTAAGAGAAAGGAGCTGAGATCGGGGGTGTTAATGCGGAGACATTTAATTCTAAACGTGGTTATCTTCACGGAACTGAGGCTTTGCAGGTGATCGGAGAAACTTCTCAAGGCTCTACAGTCAGATGCCTTTCTAATCTGCCTTACTTTAGGAGCTGAATGAACCGTGGCTCTCCCCCCTGGCAGAGCACCGGAATTTCTACTACTATAAAAGCAGGGTGAAAGCAAGCTTTTTGTTCAAGATAATTTGACAAAAGTGACTTTTGAGCTTGTGTAAATTTCCAGCAGCTTAGTTTTGGTATGGGTCAGGCTACCAGAGCTGAGTTCCGCCCCCCGAATTCTGTCACCAGACCATTGATCTCAAAATTCCAATATTATGTGATTTAGCAACTTGCATTAATTTATGATACATAATTTTACTCAAGACACAATCTCTATTTCTGCTTCATGGAGAATTGATTCAAATTTTGGAATTGGTACTTAACTCTCTCAGCAAATTGTTACCTTGGATAAGGATCCTGCAAACGTTTTTCTTCATGAAACATGATCAAATCACCTTTCTTAGGTCCTTTCTAAGAACTTTCACTGAGTTCTTCAGCTGACAAATATGCTCTTTAGTAAACACGTGTGTATTCCTACTGATTTGAGTTCAAACCAGTCTTAAATTTCATCGAATAATGCTCTGAAACTAACGCTGGTCCTTTAATTGTGGTAAACCAGAAGTGACTTGAGAGATATCAAAGTGTGATACTCATTTAAGTAACCCAAATCATGACAAATAATGATCTCGTGACAGAAGCACCTTGGAGAGAGTTCAACCCGAAATTTACATCAAGTGCTGGAAAGTTTGTGTCTAAATTCTGTTGTGGTCCTGCCCAGCGCCCTTAAGCATTTTTTAAATGGAGAGATTTTGCTCTTTTGAATAAAACTGTAGAAATACAACTTATAAGGTGGCATCCATTCATTTGTAAAAGTGTTGAATTTCACTTTCTTTATAAAAACTCGGGAGATCCGTGCCTAGAAAGGCGGGTAAAAGTGCATTTAGAACACACAGGAACATGTTACAAATGGGCGTATCACGAGTGGGTAACTTAAAATTAGGCCTCTCTCACAGAAATGAGAAAAAGAAATAAAACCACAATCTGTGTTTGGCTGACCAGCAGACTGGGCAGATGAACCAGGTCAAGGAATTCCAAGCAAAGGTAGAGGCTGAGAAGTATTAAACTTGAGAAAGAAAATGAGCTAAATATCAGTGTTTCTGAACAGCCTGGAGGTCCCTATCTTCCCTAAGTCAGAACTTTAAAAGTTTTGAACTTTAGTCATCTTTTGTGCTTTTCTCTTGATATGAGAATTATCTTCAAAGCAGTTATCTAAAGTTTCCTGTCCACATAAAAACCCCCCAACAACTTGAAAAGAATACTAAATACAACTGAAAGCAGTATAAATCTATTCAATGCTGAGTAAAAAAATTGTCCTTTTATCTATAAGTGGATCATTGATTCTGACACAACCACATCACAGAGTGAGGGGAAGAGGAGCTCCAGAAGCATAGATAGGAGTGAGGATAAAAAGAAAAAACATATTTTTATCTCCAGGAATTATATTTAATTTGGATGGTCTTTTAAAGTATATTTATGTAAGACAGGATTTCTGTTGAGCGAATAATAATCCAAGAAACATGCTGTTATAAATTCCTGGGATATATGTTCTTAAAATTCCTTCTTCCACCCTCTGAAAATGCATTGAACATGAATGGGGACTCCAGGCCCATAAATAGAAATACTTAGTTTCCAATCTATTTTTGGAGAACTCGCTCAGTTTCATGGAGTGATTTGATCCAGGTACTGTGTACAGTGACCCGGATCTCCTTCCAGGGACACTGGAGCTCATTACAGGCAGCAGGATTAATTTGTGTGAGAAAGAGGAGAAAGTTGATGCTGCAGCCTTCTGCTGTAGATGAAAACAAGAAGAGATGAACAGTTAGACTTGTTCTCATGATGGCTTCAGTCCCATCTACTCTGATTGTTGTAATTTAGGATGTACACGCTAGTCTAGAATAAAAGCCTATTCCAGTTTCTGGTTATCACCCACAGTTGGTATTGTCTGAGGAAATACTGAATTGTTTTTTGAGTGATAATCTTGCTGCTATGATACTCCCACTCCTATTAGGCTGTTTAACAAAACTCATCCCATTTGCTGGTCTTCTAAGGAAGACAGTATTTTGTACAACTAGAAATATCAGGAATGAATCCTATAGTAGTGAATGTTTTCTCTAGAGGTGGAGATACCATGGAAGAACAAGGTCACACTGGAAAAAACACAAAAAAGAACAAAAGCCACAAAAGTTTATTTTTTAAGAAAACAGATTCTCCTTGTGTATTGGATTAAATTAAATATACCACCAATGGAGTTAGACTAAGGTAAAAAAGGTTGTATCTAATCAGATATTTTAAAGCAAGAATTAACATCTATATGCAAAAAAACCCGTAAGATCCTTAGTGATATTATGCAACTTATTTGTGATGTGTTTTTCTGAAATATAATCAATGTTGTTTGAACCTGGCCTTTTTCTTGGAAAATTATTTTCAGCAATAAAGAACAGAGGTGGAAAGCAGTGTTAACATTAGTCAGCTCTGGCTGTCATTAATTTAAATAATGCTGCTCTCAAAACTCGTCCAACAGCAACAGCTCTGTTCAACAATTTCCTTTTCAGTGCAGTTCATTGCTTTCAGCCTTTTACCCAGTTTCCTCATCACCTCATAGTGTCCAAGAGTTGTGCTGCTCGTTTTCCTTGTAGCACTGTTCAAAGGCTATTGCTGGAGTCCATACCTTGTTCACAGAATCTAAAAGAAATTGGACTAAATGTGATAAAAGATGTTAATTATCACTGCTACCAAGTCCCTTGTGTGTGTGTGAGCCTGATGATATGGGATAGTGGAGATCTTTGGGAAATCCCAAACTCCTGCAATTTATGTCCACCATCAGTCTGCAGGAGCAAATCACCTGTGTATATATATATAAATATATATATATGTGTGTGTGTGATGTTATATGTATATATAAATTAAATGTTAAATTTTTGCACATACCGTGATCTTTAAGATTATAATGAAGGAACTTTTTCAGCTCTGAGAAAGTGCTTTAAATGAAAGTGTATATTTGATATATATGTGCTTCTTAAGTTTTTGTGAAAGGTTATTTTTTAATCTTATGAAATATGCTTTGAGAATATACATCTATGACACAACCAAATGAAAACAAATACTTGCTACATCCTATTTGTAGTAAAAGGTGGGTAAAGAATAATTCAAGTTACTGGTAAATGAATTTCATCTTTACTTGACCTTTGTAAAACAATAGAATAATAATCACAGGTCTCGCTCCATGGTTATTCCATTGTTTTTAGTCTCCTGGTGCTGTTCATACACACAGGTATGGTGCTTACAGATGCATTATCATTTCCAAATAACTGCTTCAGGCAAACCATTGATGGAGTGCTGCCATCTCTTGGTTATGCAAATTATATGTTGCAAGATATTGGGCACTTTTCTGAGATGGAAATGCCCTCCCTGAATAGCTTTGTTATGTGAAGGGTGATGCTCAGCTCTAATATTCAACACATTTACAGACATTTTCCATTTAATATGTTCAGCAAGGTTACTAGAGATTTTTGAGAGGCTTTGAGTTTGTCCTTCCTATTAAAGATGGGGAGGTTGGCTGCTGTTGTGAAAGTTTATCTTTAAGCTGATAAAAGCATTAAAATGCTGTTCAGCCACCTATGCACATGGACCCCTGTTATGTGGCTGGTGATGTCAAGGAGAGACCATGTACATGTAGCACTAATCCTGATGCTTATGTGTGCTTCTGTAATTAATAGGTAGCAATGACAAGTTGTCCTTAGTGAGAGTCAATTATCCATAACCCTGCAATAAACCACAAAATAGAATAGAACAGGCAGGTGAAGGTTCCCACCCCTTGGGGGTGTGGGCACAGGATGGTACCAGAGGCCACAGGGTCATCAGATGAAAGAAGCTTAACAGCCACCTGAAATGTTAAAGTACCTTTTCTATAGTGCTGAAATAATGTGGATTTAATCAGAACCTCAGGCACATTTGTCCCTATGGAGTTAGGGGGACTTGAGTCAACACACTCATGGGTATTCCACGTGCAGTTGCTCACCCAGGGGCACCCACTGCCTGCTCCAAGTCCTTATAAAGCCACCACACTCTTCCTCAGAGTGCATTATCCATGGCAGTTCCCTTGGGAGAGCAGGATGACAGATAAACACTGTGCTGATGAAATGGCACACGCTGAGCTTCAGCAGCCTGAATCCAGAGGAGGGAAGCTGTGCATCCCCTTTGTATGCCAGCTCCTACATTGTATTATGCATTCTCCTCCTGGTTATTATCTTCTATAATGCAACTTGAAATTGGTTATTTATCCATGCATAAACATGTAGATAATTCCACTTACTTACAGCACTATTTATTCAGTTGGTGATAGGCATCTTTAAATACTCAAGCTAGGTACTTCCTGGTCTGTACAGGCTCATAATATGCCACAGATCTGTTGGGTAGATTTTGGTTATTCTTTTGGTAATTTACAGATATTCTCTTTGGTAGTTAATTTTCTGCCTGCTAAGCAGTCACTCCACTGTTTCAGTTGGATTCAGACATAATAATTAGGGCTCGTGTCTTTCAGGCCTCCACAGGCTTTCAGTGATAGCCTAAAAAATGTTCCTGTCTCAGCTCCACCTACTACAACTTTTCTGGTGTCATACCCAAGGCTTTCAGTGTTGACCTCTTTTGGAACAGTTCTAGCTTTGAAAAGGTGTGAAATGTCAATTTGATTTAAGTGGTGTTGGGTAAATGGGCTGCATTTACAAGAATACTTACAAGTTAGAGACATGACTGTCACTCTGTTTTAAAATAAATGCTTGAAAATATACCTCCAACACTCTGTTCAGGGAATGTGGTGTCTCTAATTAGCAGAGTAAGGAAATGACACATCTGCTGTATCCTAGGGACATGATGCACGCATGGGCCTGAGTGGGAAAGAAAGGAAAACACCTTCTTAATTAAGCTTTAGTTTACTTTTCCTAGTTCATCTTTCTTTGCTCAGTTGTTTATAGTAGGTGACAGCAACAGTGGGAGATGAAATAATTAAATGAAATTTTTTTTAATCCTCCTTCTCTGTGTGAAAAGTGGCTGCAGTCTATGAAACACCCTGATGGTTTGCATATTCTACTGCTTTTTCAGTATTCTCAAGTCTCCCATGTTCCTTCTTCAGCAGAAGCACGAGATAAATAGTCTTGCTAATTGGTTGATTCAGTTTCTAGTAACATCATCCTTACCAAATTCCTTGTTAAGTGAGTGGGAAAGAAATAAAGACTGCAAAACTCTTTCAATTTTCTTTGTCTAGGTGAGGATCAAATATTCATGGAGAAAATGAAACACTTTCATGAGACTTAAAATTCAGAGTAAGTGGTTTTGAAACTGCTGCCTAAGGACACGTTTTATAAAGCTTGGAAAAAATGGTCTGTCTTCTTACCAGCTGTAATCTGTATGTGAGAGGTGTAGTGGGGCTACACTGAAAATCCTTTTCCCTCCCTTTCCACTTCACCAACAGTGCAGCAGTTTAAAGAACGTGAAGGAATAAAGAATGTGAAGGCCTTCCAAACTCACACTTGTTATTAGAAAGGTCAGGAAACCATTTCCCCATTGCTGGTCTTGTGTATATTTGCATGGCCAGTGTGGACACCACATTTCAGCAGTGGTGTGAGGAAAACAAGGTGTTACCTCCATCGCCTACCAGGACAGCCTGAAACTGCTGTTTAACTTTGGAATGGCTACATTTCAGGTTTCCTACCAAAGTGAAAATCTCCTGCTGTGTTGCCAGCAGCTATGGACAATGTCACTCTTCACTGTATATTTCAGAATCTTGGATGGGTTTTTTTTAGGATACAGTTTAGGTCAGAGAAGCATTTTGGAAGTAGAATAGCTATGTCTGCATTATGTGAGAATTGTGAGGCACCTACAATACTAGGACAGAAATGACATTCCCTTCTGTGAATAAAAATAGAAAAGCTGGTGTGGCTGAACTAGAAATGCTGCTGGAAATCACGAAAAAAATTGTTTCATGGCCTTATTTAATATCCACTGATATTCACGTGTTGGATGTCAATTCTGATGGATATTTTCCATGGCCAGTAGGACAACAATACAACCACCTGCTATGCTGATTACATGACCTCTCAGGGGACTGTTTCTGCTCACTTACACACTACCAAATGAGAATTTTCTACTCTCTTCATTGCAATTAATGCCTTTGTGAATAACATCATTATTTCTTCTCATACTTTCCACTTTTGTATGAGGAGAGTTTTTGTGCTTCCTGGACCCGCACAGGGACGCCCCATGCAGTTTGGGAGATGCCTTACTTTAAAAATATATTGATTGTTTAATCAAGGGTGGTAGTAAGTTATTCTTGTCTTCACTTCTTCAAAGAAGAAAAGAAAAGCTTTGTTTTTGATTCTTCCTCTGGTCTTTGTCAGTCACAGGAGGTGAGAGGGTGCCCCGTGTGAGCAGTTCACTGCTCTAAGGTTTGGAGGGCAGAAGTGCCTCCGGGGACGTGACAGCAGCAATGTGCACGTTCAGTGTTGGTGATGAGGAAGGAAATGCTTCCTTCTGCAGGACCCAAAGCTTGGAGGCTGACGGTGAGAGAGGGAATGAGCCAACTCACCTTGCAGAAAGCAGCCCATCAGTGGCAGAGATGGCAGTTTACTGGGAAGTGGCCATTTCATTTTCTGTGTTTGTGCTAGTAAAGGACCCTGTCAGCACACATTCACACACACAACTCTAAGTGCAACTGTCTTTGATCGATTACACTGCAAGGAGGCTGCTTGTAATTCTTTGTTTGTTCCAGTTTATATACTATACTGTCTCTTGGTCACCTTATTATTCTGATCCTTGGGTGAATATTTAATACATAATCACATATTTTTAGAAATTAATTTAGTTCCAGGCTTCTATGTTAAAGCTAATTAATATTTACACTTTATTCAAATAAGGGGTGATTTTTCTACATATTTGACCTTGTATAAGATAACAATCCTTTCTCTGCTATAAAACTGGAATGCTTTCAAACACCCCTTTCTCCACTGATCTAGATGCTGGCAGCAAGTTTTACAAGCTTTTGCTTTATTTCCCACTCCTCTTAGATGCTCCTACACAAATGTATCTCAAACAATTGGCTATGAACTATCTATATTATTCTGATCCATATGTCAGTGAAATTATATCAACAACTGAAAAGCTTTGAAAGCATCCAGCAGAACATCAGCTTGCCTGGTAATAACTTTGAAACAGAAATAGGTTACATTTTTTATAGCTTGAGAATAAAAAGGTAAATATTGATTTCAAAAATTCATACACAGCGTTTTTTGTTTTTAGTATACTCAATAAAAGAGAGGAAGCATGTGTATGGGTCAGTTTTAAGAAAATGTGCAAATAATGGGAATAATACTGACCAGTCACATTGTTCTGGCAGGTAGAAATATCTAAACCTCAACATTGTTTGGTTATGTGTTTTTATGTTGCAGAGAGATTGTTGTTACAAGTTTTAAGAATTCCATGGCTCAATCAATTTACCGAGCTGTCCTAGAGAAACAAACTCTAGCATAAAATTCAAGTACTGTAGAGACAGAGTCACATTTCTGCTATAGGTGAGCAACACTGTCAGGTTCAAAAGTGAATTGGCAGTCACTCTGCTTTTACCCTGCATTTAGAAAGGAATAGTTTTGTCAGGGTGTGTTTGTGCTGTATTTCTACTGTCACTGTTTTTGCAAGGTTACTCTTGTGCTTCATCAGGAAATTGAGGCAAAAAAGTGCTTTCAGCTGCATTATTCTGTGGCAGTAAAACTGTTTAAATGGTTCAATTTTTATGCAGGTGAAGTAAAGATTTCATATCATTATGCGTCTGCCCTCGTGATTCTTTGGTTATGGCTCACATGGTCTTGAGATGACAGCATTTTTGGTGGGCATTTGGAAAGGAAGGCTGCTACCTCCTACCCTTTACAGAAAGTTGTCTTTCTAACTTCCTGTGGAATATCAGTACAATTTGCACAAGACAGAAGAAAACAAAAAGCTCAGCTAAATAGCAAAATAGAACACAAATCAATGACGTTTATTAATAGCACTATTTAACAAAAACCATAGCAATCTAAGTGCATACATGTTGTCTGTGTTCCTGGACTAGTGAAAGCATCTTTTATAACAAAACTTACTCCCAGGCATAGCACAGAACTTTGCCCAGGAGAAAACAGGAAAAAAACGTGTTTAGAGTTCCTAAAGCAGACAATTTCTGGCAGACTGACTGATATGCAGAGCAACTGTTTGATGAACAGATAAACCTGCCTTGGCATGACACTGATGTGTTTTTCTTATGTAACTTGCACCATGGAGTGTAGAATGCACACCAAAATGCACACCAAAATGCACACCAAACACTCACCATTATAACAATTTTATTTTTGATAAAATACACATGAAAATGCTCACACCATGAAGTTCTATATGAGGGCTGCAGCATCCTCCTTTTTTAGCAAAGGACACTCTTACACTTCTTACACTGTTTGTGCATGAATAACCGTTCAGGCAGAATGAGTACACAAGTCCTAATGCAACTTGACACCCACTTGAAATTTTTAAACTCCTTCTCTAAGATGCAAAAATTAATGAGGATTTAATCAGAAACCTCTGAGAATATGGGGCACAACTGTAAAGCTACAAATGAGAGGTATTCACTAACATGTTACTGAGAAGAAAATCTGCTGGGTACTTTGTAGGTATAAGGGGGTTTTTTCCTTTATTTGTGAACAATTAATCAGGTAAACCCGTGCCCCTGAAGGCAGAAGTGTTCTGAAGAGCAATGAAAATGTCCTCACATGAGCACGCAGTTAACAAGAAATTGTGTTTTACATTTAAATACAGTTTAACTAAAAAACAAGTCCACTTGTTTAGTCAAACAGAGACAATAACAGAATGACTCATAGACCTTTCAGTGAAGAGTGACTACCACCCAGTCAGGAGGAATTTCTCTCTTTGCCTACACTAATGATATTACTATGACTATTTCAAATTATTAGGAAGATAAATCATGGTTTATTATAAAAGAAAAATAAAAGCTGAAACATTGTTAAGAAAAATCATTAATTTGGCTGCAGGTAGTCTGCTGCCTGTGGGTCTTGAAGGGGATGGACTGAGGACACTGTCTCACCAGAGGGAGGGGGTGTTCTCTGTGCGGCAGAACTGGAGGATTTCAATTCTGCAACGCTAACAATGTAACTCACCTTTCCTGAGGTGAACAGACTGCACAGGGCTTTTAGATATAATTACTGCACAAAGTGGGAACTTCAAATAAAGATATAATCCCTGCTGATAAAGTGATTCATAACACTGTAAGTGAGTAGATGGCAAACCTAATTAGGCTGTTCCTAATGATCACTTCCTGTATTTGCTGTTGCTTTATGGGTCACTGTTTGGGAGACAAAAGCAGCTGTGACCACCATGTGATCCAGAACCTCCCAAGCCATGCTCAGCTCTGCTCTGTCACCTGCTGCTGGTCCAAGAAGTGTATCATTGTCAGGCATCAGCAGCACCAAATTAACACTTGATACTGTTAAAGCTGACTCCCAAAAAAAGGCAGTGCATAGGGGCATCCAGCTGATGACTGCTTGCCACAATATCAATTCACAAGACAGAAATGTCTTGGTCCAAACATGATCCCAGCTGAACACCCAGAAACACTTCTTGCTTGTATTCCTTGTTCAGCAGAGGCTGACCAAATGAGTATATACAGTTTAAAAAGGAAAATATGGGATTGCAGTGCTCATTTGGAAACAGCGGGAATGGGAAGTCAGGAAAAATAATCTCTGGATCTTGACCTGGGAAAACTGAGGTTGTGCCCATGCTCTTCCATGTTCTAGGATGGAAATATGTCCCTATACATGTCACACCACATACCCCACTCACAATAAGCACAGTATAATGCAGATGTGGACAACTATTTTGTTTTTTATAAGGTGCTTCATTAACTTAATCCATTTCAGCAGGAAAGTTGAATAAGAGGGTAAATTAAGGGGAGAAAACATCCAAACAGTCTCTATTATATGATTTTTTAAAGGATTTTCTTTTACACATTTTAATCTGCTGTAATATATTATGATGTATTACTCTTTCTATGGATCACTGGTGGATAATCTTGTACTACTGCTGATTTACATCACTGCAAGCCATGCCAGTGTTGGTGTTACAATGTAAGGCAGAAGTCATTCAACTCACTTTCAGCTGGTGGAATTAAGAAAATTCATGCATATCCCTACTGTTCAGACCTTGAGAACTATTAATTGCCTTAAGATTAAGCTTAGGAACAGAGCAGAACACTTAATCTTCTAACAGGTCTAAATCTTATTTACCATTCAGCTACAAGCTCTTTATTAAAAAAAAAATTCTTCAGCAAGAGAAGGTTTTAATTGTAGAGATTTAACCCTTAACCAGATTCCTGGTTAGATTAAATCTGATCTAATAAAGTAGTTGTTAAAGAGCTGATGATGTGTGTCAAATCTCTGTGGTCAGTCACTTATGGTGGTGCTTGTACTATTTGCACCCAGATTTGTGGTGCTGTGTAAGGGTGACCTGTACATGAATCTCCTTTATGTGAGTGCCATATTCCCATTCACATTGTTTTTGTGAGATGCTTTTCAACCCCAGCAGCAGGGTACCCTTTAACATAACTGTACAGGACACCCTTTCTCTCACACTTAGCACAGACATGGTATAATTGAATAAAGTGCTTCCTCATGTCATTAGTGTCCATTGCAATCTGACTGATCCTTTCTGCTTTTGACATTGAGGGTATTTTCCCTTTTTAACACTGATGTTAGGAAGACCTGGCCTGGCATTTGATAGTTTTCTGTGACAAAATATAAGATAGCCAAGGTGGAGCTATCAGTGATGTTTTAGTGTCACAGGAGCTGAAACAACCTCCAGTGTATTGTTATAAAAGATCTCTGCACCAAGATCTGTAGAGTTCATGGGGCATTAGGTCCTCTCCTGCAGAGCACCAGCCTTTTGCCAAGTTTGCTAAATAGTCATGTAACACTTTGCATCTCCTCTGGCCACTGTCCTCTTAAAGATAGAGGTGTTCTTCCATGTAATTGTGTTGGAAAATAACCCTAAAATTCTGAGTTTGAAGGAAAATAAGAGCTTTACCAAACACAGAAAGCAAGAGTTGGCCTCATGCCTATTGACTTTCAGTGCTGGCTTTGATTACCTCTGTACCCTGTCAGCAGCCAGAGCTGTGATACTGCTGCTTTCCCCACCACTGGCAGTGCTGGAATTCACACACAAATTCAGATCATTGCTGCAAGGGGGCAATCCTTGGTCCACTGACTCAACTCTCACTCCTGTGATCTGAACAGGCTGAGCATGAACAGGAACAAACCTGCTGCACCCCACTGGCCCCAGGATCAGCCTTTTTGCACTGGAGCTGATTCAGCTCGTAGAATACACAGTGACAAATTACTAAATGTCCCCTGGTTTTGAGAGGCATTTAAAATGAAATGGGAGCAGGTGAGACCACTGCACTCTGAAAGCAGCACTTCCTTTTCTCCTCTGAACACTGATAATAGCAATTGACTTGAGGGTTATAGTAACCATCTCCTCTAAAAATAAACGTGAAGCATTTTCCATTTATCTTGCTGTAATAACTAAAGGAAGCAGGTTTTTCAGAGTGTCTAGAAACCAAATGCAATTATTGCTTCCTTCCTAATACTGACCCAGCAGCCTACAATTGGTCCCTGAAGACTCACAGGCGGGTTGAAAGCATCAGCTGAACACATCATCCCCACAGGCGGCTCACGGGGACACGGAGCACCAGGAAGATGCTGTCCCCATGGACACAGGTCGTGGGGACATGGAACACCAGGAGGATCGCATCCCCACGGACACGGCTCACAGGGACACAGAGCACCGACCACTGCCAGGAACGACACGTGTTTGGGGCAGCTCGCTACTATTTAGATTTTTATTTCAAAAATGATGGCAAAGAACGTGTTCTCCTGTCTCTGGTTCCCTCCTCCAGAGCGGGAGGTTGCAGCCCGTGCGCGGGGAGGGAGCTCAGACACGAGGTTTTGGGAGCCTGTCCGGCTCACAGGCAGCTCTCCGGAGGCTTTCGGGATCCCTGAGCCGCCTGTGCCCCCGGGCAGCCCGGCCCGGCCGCTTTGGTGTGGGGAGGAGCGGGGGAAGCGAGGCCGGGAAGCGGCTCTGGCAGAGCAGGGAGCGGGCGAGGCGCGCCGGCCGCCGCCGGAGGGCAGCCTGGTGTATCCAAACCCCAAAACCTCCTTGGTTTCAAAATCAGCCCAGTCTTCAGAGATGAGCGGCTCCACGGAAAAGGCTTCCATGAAAATTCTTGTTCCAAACCTTTAGGTCCGCCCGTGGTTTTGCAGAGAAACGCGCGGCCAGCGCGGGGACATTAATTAACAGGTGCCCATACAGCCAGCGAGGGGCACCCAGGTATCAGTCCAGGGAAAATGCAAATCTTTACTCCTTCCATTTTCCTCAGAGAAGCAGGGAATTGCGGGTGAGAGGAAAGCTAATGTCTTCACAAACAATTTGATGGGTGAAGGTGTGGGTATTAACATTTTTGAAATGGGTCTTAGTGTCTTTACTGACTTTGGGCAGCAGGTTACAGAGCCCAGACAACCTGGCTCCTGAAAGAGATACGGGTTCTGCACAAGCCTGAACTTCTGAATTTCGGGGTAAAACAGTAAGTTCAAGGGGGGAATATGTGGAAAGTCGTTCAGGAGGGCTGCACCTTCCTAGTACCTCAGCCAGTAGGGAAAGGAGGGGAGCAACAGGCAACAGGGAGTTTGGGGTAAAAGGGAGGCTGCGCCCTCCGAAAGCCCGAGAGAAAAGCCCGCGGGCGTGTGCGCCAGTGGCCTCTCTGCCTTCATTGGAATAAAGTCGCAGGACTCCCCTGTCTCCTTTTTGGACATAAACCTCTGGCGTTTGTGGATGTTCCTGACACGGGCAGGGCTCAGTTACTGTGCTCTCTGCAGGAACAGAATCTGCATCCCTCAGGTGTGCACAGGTGAGGACAGGAGTGCTGCCACTCAAAGGCTGTGACACAAAATCAGGTGCAATGCTGAAGCTGAAAGGAAAAGAGTGAAAGAAAAAAACCTCACTGCTCCCCAGTGTTTGGCATTACACGTTTGCCTGTAATGGCAGATACATTAACCCTAAATTACATGGAAATGTCAAAGCAAATACCCCATGAAAGCATCTAAAAACATGTTTATTCCCTGACACTCTACTGCCTTTGAACTATTATCCTATGCCTGTGTAGCTATCATTTATAGATGTAAGAGAGAATTTCACAAAACAGGCAGAGGAAGGTAAAAAAACACTTCAGAGCAAATGTCTATTTCAAGAAAAAATTACTACCTTGTAGTAGGGAAAGCTCTTATTTAGATTTTGGTGTTTGAAGCGTTTCTTGGTCTGACCACCATCAGAGAAAAAAAAAAAAAGCAGTTTTTTGAGTCTCAGGCTTTGCAATCAGCCAGTGAGTAGTGCCACCTCCACATGTGGGTTTCAGAATTCCTCTGGTCTGGAGGATGCTGGTGCAGGTCAGAGATGGCACAGGTGCCACTTTTGCAGCTCATGCTTGTACCACAGAGCTGAGAGAGGACAGAAATCTTTTTGTTCTGCATGAAAACGCAACTGATCAAATCATCCACCTGTGAATTGCTTTAGGAGAAAATTAATTATGTGATGACTCCATTGAAAACAGCAAAGGAAGTTGGCTTCATTACCATTCAGGAAGGTGTCAAAGGATGACCTATAAGAATGCTTCATGACACCCCTTATGTGTGTTTTTGTCTGATCCTTACTGTATTGAGTAAAACTTTGTAGAGAATTCAGCTTTAAAAAGTAGCTACCAAGTGTGCATGCTTTCATGGTGTCTGTAATTGGAAGACTAAAATAAAAACCTGTAATGTATTCAAGGATACAATATTCAACAGGGGTAGAACAGCCTATCCCTTAATATCTTTTGTGCAATTTAGATCTGGATTAGATCTGGATTAGGCTTAGGAGCAGAGCAGTAAGATTTGAGGATGAACATAAAGGCAGTGGGTTAACATGGATGAAGTTTAATTCTAACATGGTCTTCTCACAAAGTCTTTGGACATAAATGTTACAAGCCTCGTGAGGCCCAGGGTGTGCAGGAGAAGGATATACTTCTATTTATACTGGAAAATATCCTTTCCTATTTGGAATCCAACCTAGAACTTAGATCCCAGCTATCAATTTGCATGCAAAATCCCTTAACTTTCACTGTTACAGTTTCCTAAGTTATTCTATAATTTATCAGTAGCCATCTAGACTATAACACATCATGCATTTTCCACGACATCTAAAAAGCTAAATTTCCCAGTAGTTTAAATTAGTTTCTGTTCCAAGCACAGGTAAAAGATTTTTTCCTGTTGTTGTCATTAGATTCCATACAAAGCCTTATTAACTAGATTAAGTATGTAAGTGAAGTTTGCTTCTTGTGCTGCAAGTCTTTTTGTGGTTGCAGGTGTTCTGCAGAGTTTAAATAATTAGACTTAGTTATAAAATGTTCAGCAAACAAGATGAATTAAAACATTTCAGTATCAAAATAGTTCAGGGTCACCACCAGATGAAGAGAAACTTCCCATGCTCACAGCTGCAGGGACTTGGCAAAGGAAACTACACTTCTGATATTCTACAAGCCAACCCAAAAGCCAGATGGAAAGGCAGGAGTAGGTCTGGAAACTCCTGGATGACAAACTGTCGTGTCACAAACACCCTTGCCATGCATTTTAAAAGTGAAAGGCTGGACATGGCTAAGCAGCATGAAAAGCTCCAGTCTCAAGCTGGGATTCTACTAAGTGATCCCTTGTAGCCACAGTAGTTCCTAGCTGCAGCCATAGAAGTCAAGGTGATGCCTGGAGCTGAACTCATAGAAGCACAGTCCAAGTAGCAGCTGAAAAGATTCACTCTAATCATAGAATCTGGATGTAACACAGAATTGCATAATTCATCTTGGATAAAGGCAAAGCTATATAAATTGCACACTAGCAGGCCTTTTGATTAACAGAACAAGAGGTTCTCTCTGACAGACTGCAGGGCAAGGATCTCTCCTTGTCTTCTGATCCCTCTCTGATGGTGGTTTTGGCTAATTCTCATTGGATCTATCCAGTCTGAAGATTTTTTCCAGTGCTTATTTTCTGTAGAAGGGGTAGAGATTGACCAGATATTTCATTGCTGAATTTAGCTGGAAGATACAGACAGCTCTAGCTTAGGAGTCTTCCTGAGAAACCTTTGAAAAAAGCCCTACTCTGTACAGTTCCTACATGTACAGTATGGGAATATGGCACACCACAAAGCCTGGGAGCTGCTGGGGTGTCTCATCCTTGGTGCTGCCCCTGTGTGACACTTCTCCCTCCTGTCTCCCATATTTCCATTCTGGTGCTGCTGCTGTCTCCAAGAGGCCACAGAAGCAAACCCACAGGACCCCCATCACACTCTCTCTTGCTGGACTGGAAAGGATCAGGGTCTGCATGTGCTGGGATGTGGAAAGCTGGGAGGAAGACACAGGCTGTGCTCCTTCCCAGCTTCTTTGGGTGAGTATCTGGCATCTGTACTCAGGAAAGGGAATTTACAGCTGGGTGAATAAATAAAATGTGAAAATCTTCCATACAGTCAGCATTTGTAGGATTCTGGCTCCTGAGTGTCTCTCTGATCCTTTGGACTGGCATATTTCCTTTGTAGCCTTCAAACAGGCTTGGGCTGGGATG
The DNA here is from genome assembly GCA_037834095.1 of Argya squamiceps. Taxonomy (NCBI): domain Eukaryota; kingdom Metazoa; phylum Chordata; class Aves; order Passeriformes; family Leiothrichidae; genus Argya; species Argya squamiceps. Next base: position 6,354,053 of record JBBMKD010000222.1, on the reverse strand, counting down.
AAGAGAGAAATCAAGCAGCCTCTGCTTTTGCTTGCAGGCAGTGCTGGGGTTGGCTTAATACATTCCTTTGCTTAGGAAAAGAGAGACTCACTGCTAAGTTTAAATTCAGAAAACACACCTACCTGTAAATCCCTTCTCCTCCCAGTGGAGCTGAAAAACAGCAAAAGACCAACTGAAGTAAAGTTTAATTTGACAAAAATAGGGAAAACAGCTATTATTTATTCATTAGCTTAAGCGGTGAGTAACAGCACAGCACTAAAAGTGTGAATGACAGGAATAACACAGTGATTCCCAGATAGAGCCACAAAATCTCCATGTAGGCAGAAAGACTAGTTTGATGTGACACTGATGTAGACAGGTAATTCCAAACAGTTGGTGTGTATTATCTTAAATGCCATTAAAGTAATCAGATGTGAAAGTACTACAGACTTAAATTTTCAAATATCCCTGGATGACTTGAATATAATGCTATGGATCTGAAGTGAAATCTTCCTTTAATGGATTTAAATCCATTGCACAATATTTGAAGACTTGAAAAGGAATAATTTTCAGGATTTTGACAGACATAATGGGAGTTCTTTTAGGCTTAGAGGTAAGTATTAATAATACAGCTGAATGAATGACTTCCTTTTACTTTGGTGTGATTTATATATAAAAGAGAAATTTCACAATAAGTTTGTGTCTTCAGCCTGTATCTTTGATTTCCTAAGTAAAAAACATGAGTGTTATTCCAAAGACCTTATCTGCTTCTTTTAAAATGTCACATATGTAATTGTTTGACTGTAAATACAGGTTCTTAATGTCTAAAGAGGAAACCTAAAGGAAGAGGTTAAGTGAAAAAAAGGCCTTTTTAAAAAGTGTGGGTTAGTTTAGAATGTGAGTTGTTTCAAATGTATCAGTTGAACTGATTCAATAAGGGAGTGATTTTTGATGCCTTGGGTTTGCTCAGCATTACAGTGTGTATCATTCTCCCCATGCTTTGTTGTGCACTGCAGATTCAGTGAGACACATCCTCACTGCAAGTCCTCTGTACAGATGTGCTTTTAGACCTGCTTGTAATCCCCTTCATTAAAAATCTTGGTTTTGATATTTAAAAACTGCTCTTTTCCTGATCCTCACAGCCCTAAGGAGGCAAGACTTCATTGACAAGCTTTATTAAATCCAGACTCTTCCTATTTTTAGAAAGGTGCAACTGAAGAGATACATTCTTGTGTGCATTATTTTGAGATTCACTAATTCCTTCAGTCTGGAAATGCTGTTATTAATGTACAGCAAACATCCATGCATAATACACAGTGGTTTTACCATGGGGAGAGACACACACATGGAGTAGAAAACAAACACACTGGGAATTACATCCTGGGATTTCCTGAGAGAAGAGGCATTGATAACCAACAGAGGTGTTTCAGGCTGTTAATGAGCAGATGTAGCTGGCAATCTTGCCTGCCTTGCTCTTTAGATAAATCATTATGTGAGTAAAGCCTAATTTCTGATGTGCCTTTGGTGAGTTGGTTGTGAAACATGCACAAAAGGAAGCAGTCCATGCTGCACCATTCATTAGGCTTCTTTAATGGTTATTTATGTGTATGTCAGAAATGTGTGGTGCTGCTGAGAATGGAATACATGAACAGCTGTAAAGGCAAAACAGTATTTTGGAAGTTGTGCTGTTCGTTCCTGCTCATTACCCTCAGGTATAGATATTGTCTGGGTGCCCATTTTGAGGACTTGATGTAAAAAATTGCAAGTGACAATTTTTTTTGGCAATGCCTTGATATTATTTTCTTCATCCATTTGAATTTAAAGAAGGTTCTTTATTTTGTCACATGTGCTTGCCTGAAGTATTGGTATTTCCTCACATGATGAGTCAAAAATTTGATATAATTATTTAAGTTCAAATTCTGCTGTGTTTTGTTTCATCTCCTTTTGTATCTGGGGAGCTCAAAAGATCCAGGCATTGTGAAAACGTTTGTTTAAGTCTTAATCTTTTTATTTGATCCACAATGCTTCATATGAAAGCAGCTCAAGGACTTTCAAGAAGAACAAAAAATCACAATGGGCCATTTCAACAGTCAAATTGAAAAAGATCTGATTTTGATGTTGTGATTCTTTGGAGATCAAAATACTTAGATGTAGGAATTTACTGTTTTGTATTCCTGTTTAATTATTCAGCCACATTGATATAATTTTAAAAATATGGTGCAGAAAGGTTTTGGGGTTCCCCTAGTGAAGCAGGTAACCTGACATGCACTGAGCAAACCTGGAACTTAGCAGGAGTTTCATCAGTCCAGAAATGTGGAAAAACAGATACAGGATGTTTGAAGTGGGGAGCCATGGTTCTTCCAGCACTTAAGGAATTATGTGCAAAAAAAAATGTTGCTCAACTATCCTTGTGCCTGGTGACAGACATATTTAAGTTCTCAGTGATTTTTTCATTCAAAAGATGAAACTTCTGGAGTTCCAGTTTTGGAGTAAAGATTTTCCTTTTATGATTTTTTTTTCTTCAAGAAATGTTGCTTGTAAAATTGTCTTGCAGAGAGCTATCAATATCCATTTACAATTGCATTAATTCATTTGTGACCAAAACAAATTAATAAATGTAGCATATATGGATGGTCATTAGAAAGAAATACTCCCTGACACCAAAAAGGAAGTAATGAGATGAATTGCTTACACTTGAGCAAGATCCAAGACAGTTTTAGGGAAATTGAGAAGGTCTCAGAAGATATTAATCAGAAAAATATCAATAATGCTTAAACACCAGAAAAGCAGCACATTCTCAAAAATACACAATATTTTATAGACACTAGCAATAGTTAACTTTTATTCCTAAGTTCCAGTCAGGCTGAGCTTCAAAAAGTGGGATAGGTCAGAAATATTAAATACTATGAAAACAATTTTAGCATCTTACTAGTTTTGGCTTCTTTTCCCTATCGTGTGCATGGGAGAAACCAAGAGATCTGTGGCTTAGAAAAGACGTTTCCAAAAGAACCTTAAACATGTAAGAGTTAAGAGGAGACTCAGTGTCACATACTGAGAGACCTAGGCTCAGCAGAGCCTGAAAAAGTCAACTCATGAACTGTGCCATGAAATGTCCTTAGAGCCATCAATAAAGAGACTCTGGGTTATCTGCACGTGGACAGGAGAGAGAAGGACAAAATGGTAAAGTTGTATTTCATATCCTCTCTAGGCAACTGTGATAAAGTCAAGTCATATTTGTAGCTTCAAGCAAGAGGAACAGGACTTTGATAATTCTGAATCATTGATGATTCAGAGTTTTGGACTTGTATTTGTACAAGTGTTAAAGTGTAAAATTCATGTGGTTTTGTACTGATGGAGGGGATGTACCATATACATGCAAACACACAAGCTTAAATAGGTAAATTATTGCATTCCACCACTGTAGTTGCAATTACAGGACCTTACACCTACATTTTGCCTTCCAGCAGTGAAGAAATGTCCAAATATGAATAAACCTCCTTCTATGCAAGGGTATTACTCTCATACTGTGCTCCTTTCCAAACTGATACAGATTGGTATATGAAGTGCGCAGGCATGTTCACTGAGAGAGTGACAAAAAATTTCCTGATATTTTTGCATCTGAAATAGATGATTTCTCTGTCACTCTGTTTTTCTCCACAAAATATTCTGACATCAAGGCTGGATAGCATAGCATCACAAATGCCATTATCATGTTGATTGAGGTAAAGGGCAGATGTGTTGGTTGTGGCAATGCAGAAGAGAAGAGAAATTTCTTACAGCAAAACTAAAGCTTGAATCAATTTAAATAAGAAGCCCTGTACTATCCAGAGGGGAGTACTCTCACAAAATCTGGGAACTAATAGTAAAGATCAGCATAGGGGGAAAAAAATGTGATGGGAGAGGGAATAAATCAGCAGAAAAGAGAAAACTGCCCTGGAAAAAAATACGAACAGAGGAGAAACATGAAAAGCAAATACACTCCTTTGTTTCAGACTTAGCAAAGCTGCAGTGTGGATTGCAGCTTGAAGTTAAAAAACTCCTCAACCTCAAGTTGCTCAGGTCAGAAACCACCTGAGCAGAGCTTCAACCCTCTCTTGCCAACAAGTGTCATTGGTTTTATCTGGATTGCTACAGCCTTGTGTTTTCTGGCCTTTCAGGACCCTTTATGGTCCATGCCAAAGAGCTCCATTCTATGTTTTTCTTTCTCACATCCCACTTGTCTTCGCTTTTCCCTGGCTCTGATAGTTCCTTTGGCATCTGCTCATATCTACTGCACTCCTCCAGATCTCCCTGTCAAGATTCTTCTTTTGTATGATCCTGGTCTCTACATTAACCTTTCTCTTTTCTTTGCTTTTCCTTGTGTTCTGTTAGCACCTCTTTTCCATAAAATACATTTGTAGTGTCCTGCCCTGCTCTTAACACAGTCCTTGTGCTGGACTTCATGTCACTTTCCTTCAGTCCATTGGGTTTTTTTGAAGACTCTTGACAAAGCACTTTACCTCCCTTAACTTCAAATTTCACAGCTGTAATATGGTGATAATATTGTTGACTTCCTTTGTAAAATGTTTTCAAATCTACCAGTGAAGCTCTGCATAACCAGTGAACATTATTTCTATTGAAATCAATAAGCACTAAGGTGAGCAGTGGGTGTCCCTTTAATGTAAGATCCTGTTTGATCTTTCTCTGTCCAGCTGAGACAAAGAATGTGCATGCTGTGTATCAAGTGCAGGCTGCAGCCCGAGCTCCAGCTCAAATTTATTCATAATACACAGTGTGTACATGATTTCAAGGTTATATCATTGGCTTGAAAAGGCAGGATCATGTCTTAAGGAGGGACTGTGAGCTGCACTTGTGGCTCCCTTCCTGCCATGGGTGTGGGTACACAAGAGAGAGCGAGGGCAGGTATGTGAACTTCCATCCTTGGTCTGATGGACACATGGAAGAACATTGTTAAATGCATGTTAAGCTTTCTACATGTGCTAACTCAAACACATGGTCATGGCTTTCCTTAAAATTTTCTCAAAAGTCCTTTCTCTCTCTATGTTGAGAATAAGCAAGAGCAATTCTCCCCAGAAGGTGAAGTTCAAAGCTGCTATTTCTGAAAACCAAAGTTGAGAAAGAAAATGTCACATAAGTTTTGACTCTGGCATCTTGTGAGCTTTTCTAGGTGTCTTTCAACTTACTCTTTTGTGGAACAAGCAATACAGGTAAGAGACCTGGCATAAACTTATCGTGCATTAAAATGAAGGTTGTATTGAAATTATTTCAGAGAGCTTTCTGGTTTTACATGAATTATGAGTTGTAAGCTTTTCTTAGTGGAAACGTCTTAAACATTTACTTGTGAAACCATTATTGCCAACTTCCCATTAGTTTTATGTGTAGGAAAATAATATAATGTTTCATCAGATACTGAAATACAAGATATTCTGAAAAGTATATGAAATATTGTGTGGAAACCTGTGTTTCAATAAATAGTGGTTAAGTTTTTCTACACCTGTGAATGCTAAATGTTACACATTGGTATGGGATAGGAATTGGTGTGGTTGCACAACCTCTCAAGGGCATTTTCACAGCCAGATTCTAGTGTTTATGGTATAATCATAAACAATCTGTCAGTCATATATCAATGGATATATAATGCTGTGTATTTTTATCTTTGCTTGTTTGCTTGTTTGGGTTGCTTTTTAAAAATTCATTTAATACTGACATTTTTGCAAGAAAGCATTGTGCTCAAATCTTTCAGGGATCTTTGGTAGGACTGATCACCTATGGTCCCAATGTCTCCCTTTATTTGTACCCACATATTCCCATGTTTTGAACAAGCCTGTTGGTGCTAATAGTGCTTTAGAATTTAAGACTGTGCTGAATGTGCAAACTCCCACTATCCTGAGATGGACTCATTTCATTAGGTCTTGCCTAATTTCTTCTTCAGTGCTATTTTCTTTTTTCCTTCCACAATAACCTAATGTATAAAACTTAAAAGGTCTGCAGACACTAAGAAATGAAAAGGAGAGTGATTCATCTTGGCTGTGGACTGAACAATAGATTTCATCACTGTCACTGCTGAGCAGAGTTCCTTGTCTGCTCCTGACATGATAACAGTCAGCTGCACTACCAGCCTCCAGTGCCCCAGGAGGGAAGCTGACTGCTGGCTCTGACTGTGGATATTTTTTTTTTTAGGTTGCACTGTAGAATAGAATCTAAAGCTGTGTCTATACTAGCAAACAAAGAATTTAAAACTATTTGAATATTTGCCGTTTCTATTTCCAGTGTAGACTTTATACAGAGATGAGAATATTTCTGGATATTCTTAATTAATCTGTAGACTGTTTAAGAAAAGGAAAGCTTGGATAGCTGCTGGCTTGGTCTGCTCAGTGTTTAGCCCTTCCCAGCCCTGATCTGTGTGGCTCCACCAGAGCTGGGGCCCCTTGTTAAGGCAGAGGGGATGGTCAGGTTTCCTGCTGCACTCTTGGTGAGTTTGACAGTGACATAACCAAGAAGCTGTGTGGGTGGTGGGCAAATGGGGTTTGGTAAGAGGGCTCAGAGGCATCAGATCTGCACTTGCCCAGCAAGGCAGGTACTGCCAAAGTGACTGTGCCTGCTTATGATGGTCACCAGGTTGTGGGACCCCATCTCTAATCTGCCATTCTCTGAGATAGCCTCTTCCTACCACTTCTCTCGAGGAAGGAACATAGTTTTCCCTCTTTCTCTTCTGGTGTGTACCCAGGTAAATCTGTTGTAATCTCAGAGCTTGCAGTTCTGCTTTCTCCAAGAGTAATGACTGTATAGCTTCTTTAAAGTGTAGTGTTCTCTCCAGTGAAAGCTCTTTGCAGGAGTCATGACACATCTAGCTTGCGTTAAGGTTTTCCTTTAGTCACACCATTCCCTGGACCTGAGGAAGATGCAGCTTCTTTGGGGGCTCTCCTGGAATCTCTCCTCTGTCAACAAGCTGATCTCCATCCTCCCTTCCTATGAGATGTCTCCATTTGCTGCTGTTCAGCCTCACACTCCTGCCTTTGACAAATTTGTGGAAGAGGAAGTGGGATCCTTGAGTGTGACTCATTTGTCTGCCATCTTCCACGTGCATCCTGGGCATCTGCTCTGTCACATTCATCTTTGCTCCTCCTCCTGCTACAACATAGTCACACAGGGCATTGTCACCGTCTGCCCTAGTTGGTTATTTGCCACTAAATAGTGTATAAATAACATTTTATTTGGTAAAAATAATGAAAGCATCATTTACTTTTGCAAGCAAGCAGTTTACTTTATTGACAGTAGATAGGCTTGTACCAAGGTGATGGAACTTCCTAACTTTTAATACTGAACTGCTTCTTGGGGAAAGGAGAAAACTTACTCCAAAATGGAGATAAGAAAAATCATTGTCTGAACTGATACAATCTGAAGTCTAAGGATGGTAACTGCATAGACAGAGGTCTCCAGATCCATTTCTTGTACATCCAGTAGAGTTAATCTAAGAGTGGCATTATTTTGGATCGGTGCAGTGTTGATGTAAGAAAACCATGGGGAAAAAAAAGAATTATTTTTATTAGTATCAGGACTGAGCAGAGAAGTACCTGAGCAGAAGATATAGAAATGTCTGTTTGCATGTGATAAGCAGTAAATCATTTTATTTGAAACATTTGCCATGCAATATGTCACTATTGTCTTTGCAAGGTACTTCTTGTATGTGTGTGCTCCAGTCTCACCGTGCTCTGCACTGTCCAAACATAAAAAAGAGTAAAAGCCATCCTCAAATAGTTGAAGATCTAAGTGAAAGGCAAACATAAAGATAAAGCAAATAGATAAAGGGAAAAGTGGAAGATGTAGGTAGTACAAATGGTTTGAGAGAGTGAGTCTTAGCCTTGTGACTAGTTCCTGCAAGAAATGTAGAGATCATGCTGGTATGGGGTTTTATGAATCATTTTGATAAAGTTGTTATCAAAGAATGAATCAAAATAGTTCCTGTTAAGGAAAACATTATCTTTGCTGTCTATTAGAATTCTTTCATTACTTGAGGACAGGAAATCTTGTAGCTACAATAGTAAATACAGTTTATGTGGATAAAGCCACTCAAAAAAATTATCTCGGTATAAGAAGGAAGTTCTCTTGCGGATTAGGGAGCTCTAAGAAGGTGAGAAATAAGGACTTGAGTAAAAGATTAGTAGTTGAGCAATGTAAAGGTCCATACTGGAACTTGTGAAAAATGTCTGGAAAGGCAATAAATAGTACTTTTTTTTTCTGTTGGTGCTGACAAGGTGAAATTACCTGGGCCTTGTTAACTCTAAGAGATACAAGGAATGCAGAAGGATCAAACGGTGATCGAGCACTCAGTAATAAATGACAGGTGAGCTTCAGGGTAGACAGCTGATGGTAAGTGATGCTGAAGGGACAATTGGAACTAATCATACTGCCTGATAGATTCTAAATTAGCTGTAACAACTCCGAGAAAAATACTTGGTCATTGCAGGGAACAGCATTGAGAAGGCTGCAGTTCAGTGCAGTCTGGAAAGAAATTGAGATGTTAGATTGTATTAAGACAAAACAAGTATCATTACAAGAATTTATAGTACACCTTTGCCTTTATTAAAGTGTTCAATCTCAGGATTCTATCTCAAAGAGCACATGAAATAACAGAAAAGGTCCTAAAGAGAGCAACTGAAATGATGAAAGAATAGCAAAACAATTGCTGGAGAAGTAAATGTCAGGATATTTGAAGACAGTGCTAAGGGGAAATTAATATGGGAAAATGTAATAGATGAATGATAGCGAGGTGAGTCCTCTTTTGTCTGTTTAAAATGAAGTGAAAAGGATGCTTCAATTAACTTTACCAAAGTGCAGTTAAAAGGCAGCAGACTCAAAATAATGAGCAGAGCAAACTGAACACTGCTAACTGAACCATCTAAATGTTTTCTTTCTTGGCACTTTGCTGAGAGGAAGATGAGCTGAGATGTTCAGAGTTGGCTGTTCCTCAGTGGCTGCTGCTCTTAGAGTGTGTGGCCACTCTGGGCTCCAGGGCTCCAGATACCCCAAGGTACAGCTGGCCACTCCAGGAATGGTTTCTGATCCTGTTTTTCAGGACCAGACCTAAAAGTGTACCTTGTCCAACCTCTGGCTGACTGACTGAGCCCCAAATATTCTTGACAGTGCAGCACTCTCTGTACAGGTGAGCAAACAGCCCCTGATGCTGCCCAGCTTTCTGGCACCCCACACCTGAGAATTCCAACTACTGCTCCTTTCTGCCTTTCTGCCTTCAGGCCCTTAGATGTTGTATCAAGGATCCTGTCATGAGCACTTGAGCAGGTTAATTACCTTTCACCCTGCAAGGCTTCATTATCACCACCATCTGTTTAGTGAATACTTTATCTGGACAAGCTCTGGTCTAAGTTTCCTCCATAATGTACCTTTGATATTTTGTGTAAACTTTTAAAATGGACAGATAGATGACAGTAAAATGATCAGAATATCTAGAATCTGTCATTCACTCCCTCAATGTCATTGCTCCAATTGCAGAACTGCAGCAATTGCAATAATTTCCCTTTCCTGGCCTGTGTACCATTCTTTAGCCTAAAAATCACAGCTGATTTTTGGTAACTTAGGGATTACTCATTTTCTGAATTTCACCTGAAGTAAGTCTGGGAATTTTACCCTTTAATATATATTTTAAAACAAATAATCAGCATAGTATTTTTTGTTATTTTTTTTAGATTTTCATGAGCAGAACAAGCATGCTTATACTGGAGGTTTGAACAATAATATTGATAAAACAAGGGCAGCAGACAGGATTGGAAGATTCTTAGAGATCCCTCACCCCTCTGAAGTCATTCCTGACTAAGTTTGTCTAATTTGTCCTTTAATACTCCTGACTGCAATTTAAACATATTAACAGAGCAGTAAGTGTAACCTCTTGCAAAACTCCTCTGTTATTTGATGACAGTTGTTGTGTCTCCTTGAGTCTTGGCTGAATTAAACAAACCCAATTCTCTCAACCTCTCCTCTCAGAAGGTGTTTTCAAACCTTTGATTGTTCCTGCTGCTCTCAGCTGTCCAGCTGACTCCTTTCTTCCTGGAAGGTTGGTGAATTAAACTCCCTACAGTGCTCCAGCCTCAGGCTGTGGCCTGCTGAGGGCTCCTTCAAATGTCCTGTGTGTGACATCTTCGTCACACGCCCTTGTAGGAGGGTAATTTTATTAGCAAAAATACTGACTCATGTTCTGGTGGTAATTGTTTATCTTCCACATCTTTTTTTCCAAATTAATTGTGCTATTAGGTGTTCCACGTGTTATATGAGCACAACTGATTATTTCTATGTAAGTACAGTATATTGCACTTGTTTTCCCTGAATTGTATCTTATTTGTATCTTCAGTTTGTTTAGATAAGTTTTGAATTTTAATCCTGTTCTCAAGAGTCCCTATGCATCTTGCCAGCTTGATATTATCAGCAAATTTAATTACTGTGTGTTTTATTCCATCATTGAAGTCATTCATAAAAATGCTGAATAGCACTGAGCTGAGCTTAGGCTCTTGCAGGAGCTTTGCATCGTTTCCTTTTGGCAGTTAACCAACAATTTTACAGACATTTTTAGTACTTGTACAATAACTTCATCGAGATTGTGCCAGCTTAGCTCATTTTTGACAGTATCACAAGAGATTGTGTAAAAAGCTTTTCTGAGGTTAATCTAAAACTAATCCTCAGCTGAGAAGCCTATTAACCTGTCCTAGAAACAAGTCAGGCTGACTTTTAGGGAGCTTGCAATTTTATAGGTTGCCTTTTTCTGTTGTTAGACACTTGCCTGCCCCTCTGACTTCAAAGGTAAATCACAAATGGATCTAGGTTTGAATAAAACCAGCACAAAACATTTTTGTTACTTGATTTCTTTCCCAAGACTGTGTCCTTCTATTTATTGCTAATGTACTTAGGAAGTATTCTCATGTTGCTGTTTCCTTGTGTATTTATAGTTGTGCTTTAGCTTTTGTATTTTGCCTGTATGCTCCTGTAACCACATCAAGATATTAAATAGGAGGCAACTGGCTTTTATTTCAAAGCCAAGCCATTTTTCATCTTTAATAAGATGACCTAGTGGTCACTGCTGGCCTGTGCTTTCCAAGCAGACTGTTCACAGTTTCCTGCATTGTGTGTCTTTGCATATTTTCCAGTCTATATACACTGGATATTGACTCCATTAAAAAGGCACAGAGTAAGCTCTTCTCCTGGTGTGTCACTCCTGTGCATTCCTTCCTGTTCATGTTCAAAGAAATAAAGTCAGCTGTAAGAGAGCTGATTTCCACTGGTTATAATGATGTTTGGTTTAGATGGCTTGTTTCTTTCTCTTTCTCATGCAGCAAATAATTGTTGGTGATAATTAGAAACAAAAGAGCTGATGTGCATACTCATTGTAAACGAAGCATATTTTGCTGCAACAGGGGTGATTAGACATGAGCTGTCAGCATATTCCCATGTTCTACAGTTAACTGTGCATTAAAAATAATAATGGGAATAATAACTTCTATTATACAGAGCAGAGTTGCTTTGCAGTCCCTACCTAATGTACTGTGGAAATGTAGCCCCCACCTGGGGCAGGTGACAATTGAAGAGCACAGAGCATGCCAGCTAAGTCTGGGAAAGGGAAAATGTCTGCAAAACTCACAGAGGAATTAAAAAAAACAGGAAATTTTCTTACAGCCCAAGACAGGATAAATATTTCTGTTAATTGATTGGCCAGGGATAGGAGAATGTTCCTTCTTTTCTGTGGGTTATGTGGGTAAAGATTTAGTGGCTGCATTCTGGCCCACAAAGGTAATTTCACATATGGCAGTCCCTGACAGCCAAAGAAGTTATCTACTCTCTGTTAAACAAGCATAAACTTCTTTTAATATTCCTCTCTATTGACATTTAACTGGGCTGTTTGTGACATAGAAATGGTGTGACTTACAAATCAGCTGTGCCTGAGGTAATGTGGACCTTTTCAAAAGACCTGATTATGGCACATCGTGAGTCTGTTTGAGATGAATCTGTTTGTTTGTGTTCACTTTCTGTTGGACTTTGGTGGCAATAATACTCATAAGCAATAATAGCTGATTTTTCTCCATGATCATTTCCATAAGAAGTTAGATGAGAAAAAATGGTATTGCCCAGTGATCTGTGCATGATCATCATCATCATCATCATGATGATCATCATCATCTGTGCATCTGATCAGCATTTGCCGTGGAGCTTACACTCTGACTGTAATACCAAGGAAAGGAATGAGATCTGTGATTAGCAATTCTGAAAGATGTGGTCTGATTGGGGAATCCCTGCCCACAAGAATGATTGAACTCGTTCTCCTTCAGAGCAGAAGCTGCTCCTGGTACTGACATGGATGTCTGTGTGCCATAACTTGGACTGAGGCCATCCTTTCTCCTCTGAAAGGTCACCAAAGAGCCATCAAATAGGAGCAGCTTTCAGCTTCGTGTCAGAAATAGTTCACCAGTCACAAGGCAGCACATCACAAAGTTTTAAATTCACCCTGTTACATCAAGAGCAATGTAATAAGCTCTGGTAGTCACACAGGACACGAACTATCCTCTTGGATAACACTTAATGTATGCTTTGTCATCCCTCAAACTCCACAGTCTTGTATTGTGCTATTATAGTTAAGGAAGAATATCTACCTGGTGAATTACTCCTACTAAATCTGATTTACTTGTGGCAAAGCCTAAAACAAACAGCCCAACACATTCACAGAAGTGAGATGTACAGCTTTCCCTTTTCTATTCCACACACAGGATAATGACAATGGAAATAACAGTGAAGGGTACCAAGACACCTTGAGGAAAATGACTGGTTGTAATCGTGCCTGACCTCTATCTGTCGCCCGTCCTTTATTCGTGGTCTGTACAACACTGGAACCAATGCACATTATTAAAAAACAAAACCAATTCTGTACCTACTGAATGATAGACAGGGCATGTTATTTTTCAGGTCTACTCTTGCTTTCTACCACTTTTCTCTTACTACCAAAAAAAGGGCAAAAGAAAACATTTTTTTGTTAAAATTGTGTGCCTTGCATTTCTCTTCTGATAACAAAAAAACCAGTGTTCCTATACTATTATTTATTACTGTGCATTGTCTGCTAAGGCTATGTTTTCTATCATGGGATTCAAATTGCTTCTTGTGCCATCAGCATTTTCCTTTTTCACATTTCTTTCAAGGCAAAATAGAAAATCTATTTCTCTGCAGTAGCAACAGTGATCTGGGAAAACTTTATTTAGGGTGAAAGGGAAAATAATGGAGTCAGAATAAGCATCTACACTAAAAGTCTATTTAGAACATCAAACCCCAATGTATTCATAAGACAGAATTGTATCTGTTTTAAATTAAGCTCAGGAAGATCTAGAAACATGGAGTGTAGTGACCACCAACCTGTCTATTTGCATTGCAGATTAAAAAATCTGAAGATGTAGTGAAGAAGAGTTGAGATGAAAAGACAGTGTGTTTATGGCAGCCAGTATATTTATTTTGCAGAAAAGCTGTGTGAAGGCAGTGCCACTCTTGTAATGATAAAACCTGGAGTGCATTTAAAACTTAACAAATGCATTTCCATCCAAGGTTATTGCACAGGAGACCACATAAATAAAAATTCAAACACTACTTTCTTAATTCACACATACAGTTACATTTAATGACACCAGGACTTCCAACATGAGTAAAACCAGCAGGGTCTGGCCCATAAAAATGATTCTTGTTTGCAGCCTGCCTGTTTTCTACAGCTTAGCACTAAGATATAAGATAAGGTACTGTCTTTGCAGCAGCAGCAGCAGCTCTGATTTAAGGCGATGCTGACTTCTACCCTCCAGCTCCTCATTCCCCTTCCATGGTACCTCCTCAGCTGTGGCAACACAAGCCTTGATGGGGCCATTAGACCAACCAAATGTGGAGAAAAATTACAGCCAGTACCCTGTGCTTATTCCACACACAAATGGCAATGCAGAAGAAGAGATCTAGGCAGTTTAACAAGTGTAGCTCATCCAAACATAAATAAAAGCAGTCATTAGGCAATGACAGATAGAGAAGCAGGGTCTGGTTTTGTGTGCCAGACCTCTCCTCTAGTGCAGTAAAACTTTTAGTGATATAGCAGTCAAAAAAGAAAGGACAATGAAGGCTAATTATTTAGTAAAAAAAGCTGTATTAAAATGTACTTATTCCAGCATCTTCTGAATTTCAGAGCGAGCCTGTGCATAAGAGTAGCATTTACAAGATTTAGCTATTACAGGATCTGACAAGTTTATGTTGGATAGCTTAAACTTTCAAGTTATCCCCTTTTTACAGGTAATGAGAAATGATAAGAAATTCTGTCTACAATGCAAGAGAAAGAAGGAACAGAAATTGCAGTGCAATTAGCTTCTTTTTCCTTTCTTCCCTGAATACATAGGCTAATGGATACCATTCAAACTGCTGGAGTCACAGATGGGGTACAAGACTCTGTTCTGAAATCATTTAACTATGTGCTTAACTTAAAGATGTGAGCACTGTGAAAGCTGAAAATGCTGAGATCGCTTACTCTTAATCTTTAGGGGCTCAGTATTTTGCTGATCAGGGCTGGACTACTGAGCCTTTACAGGAATGAATGCAAGCTGATCTGCTTATGAGAGGGTTTAATGGGAATTTCATTTTCCCTTTCATTTAAAATTCTGTCAACAGTATGTCCTTCCTGGCCCCTGCAGGAAGAAGTGTATCTACATAATGCTTCATTGTTGCTGCAGCAAATGGGCTGTAAAGTAAATGTCCTAATTAGTCTTTGAATCATTAGGCTGGGTGTCGTTTGTCCGGCCGAATTGAGAGCTCGTTGGTATTCTAAAGAAAAGAAAAGCAAGTCCTCTGCACATTTTCATAATTTCTTTTTGCTTTAAGACTGCTGTGACTCAACAGTCACTCTTCTGCTGCCTTCTAGCGAGGGCAGGATCCTTATTTTTGTTTTTATTTCTATACTTGCCATTTTTGACCTGAGAAGAGAGGTTGGTATCCCAGAAAGCACACTTATCTTTATTTTTTGCTTTGAGGATTTCAGGTGCAGTATAAGCATTCAGCTTCAGAGGATCATTTATGCAGATGAAAAACATTATTTTTGCCCTCTAGAATCTTTTTTAAACATAAGACAAAGGCATGTCTTGGTGTCCAAAGAGACTTTTATGTAGGCCTTGAATAATTTAGTGCTGGTACTAACAACAATACATGCTGACATGACTAAGTGTCACCTAGAGAATCTCCTCATAGAGAGACTGTCTAGCTCTGAGTACCCCAGTGAGCTCTTCAGAGTGTTGAGGTGGCTTTCAAGTACAGAAGAAAGAAGGAATAAATGTATAAAAAGTGAACCCTTGTGCAAGAGAGAGCTGCAAATGGAGTTTGGATGTACAAGGTCCTCAATGTGTGAAATATCTGAGGCTGTTAGGAGGATAAATGCACTGTAATAATTCAAGGAAGAAAGAAAACAGAGAAGTTTGAGATGAAATTCCACATTTGTAATTCCAGGTTGGTTTGGGTGTTTTAAAATTTGGGTTGTGGTATGAAAAGTCTTTGAGGCCCAAATATGTTCTGGTAGCTGTTCCAATTAAAGACCTTACTGAAACCAAAGTGAAAAAATGCTCTCATCTGTCATGTTGGCCCTAGACTTAGTTAATTCCCTCCAGAAGACATCTGCAGGCACGGGAGAGTCCCCAGGAAACAGCCTGGCAAAGGATCCAGCCTGTGGTGGCAGCTGGAAGGGAACAGTGTAGTTGAGGAACTCAGACACATCTCACTAGGACACTGCCAGGAGATTAAACAAGCAGTCCTGCTTTCCAGGAGGATGGCCTTTGGAACAGTGACTCTGGGAATTCCTGTGCTGCTGTTTCACCTTATCTTATCTATTAACATGTTTGTCCTGGCTTTTATCTGCACCCTGAGCAAAGCTGCGGGCAGGCAGTGCCGGTGCAGAGTGACATTAAGAGGGATGTGATGTGATCTGATTTGATCTGATGTGATCTGATCTGCCTGGGAAGCAGCTGTTGGCTCAGGTGCAATGCTAATGCAGAACAGCATTCAGAGTGATCAGATTTACTGGCACAGACCTGGCATCAAGGTTGGCTTAATGGCAAAAATAGCCCATAATGGCAAAAATGGCCCATCTGCAAGTGGTGCTGTCAGCTGGAGTTTGCACTAAGTCTCTGGAACGGCTGGTTGCTTTCTCTGTGTGCTGTGTGATGAGTCTATTACTGTTTATCTTGTAAATATACATTTAGGGACCTTATAAACCTGCCTGAATTGTTGCATCTGTAGACTAACTGCTCCTTCATAGCCTTGGTGGCTTAGTTAAAGGACTGTCAAAAGCTCACGTCGTTAACTTGATTGACTACAGGAGCCCCAAAGGTTTATCATCCCAGTGCAGGTGTTGAACTGGAGTGTGGGAATAATTCGAGGGCTAGAGCAGAAGAATAGGAGGCTGGAAATGTCATGGAGTCTCTCACTGGTGTATTTTGAGTCTCTCTTAACCTCACTTCTCACCCTTCTTACAGGAGTGTTTGAAGAGAGAAAGAAATGTCAGTAAAGACTTTCAGAATCTTGGATTTTAGGTGCTGTAGAAAAGCAAAGTATTTTACAAGCATTCCAAATCAAATGTCTCCATTTAGGAAATAACAGTTATTAATTCTTTCAATCAAACTACTCAAAGCTTTTATTCTTGTGCAAAGTTATAGTTTACAGCCTATTTCGGTTAAAAAAAACCAACCAAAACCAAGCAAAACGCTTTAATAGGAGTTTATTATAGGAGTACCATAAACCTTGCCACTGAAATTGCACTTCTGCAGAAGAAAAATGGCAGCTAAGTTGTCTCATTAAAGAGATAGTGGCTAACTGCATTTAAAAAGATCAAAATAAAAAAAAAAAGTTCGAAATGAAAACCTCAACCCTTTCCAAATGCAATCTCTTCCCATGGAGTTTGTGAACTTGAAACATAAAAAACCACAGTTTGGAAGGGACCTTTGGGGGCCATCTGGTTCAGAGTCCTTCCCCACACAGAACCAACATCATCACATCAGGAATTGCTCAGGATTTTGTCCTGTCTAGTTCTGAAAATCTCCAACGACTCAAATGGCAAAAAAAAAAAAAAAAAAAAGGTAAAAAACCAGAAAACTATTTTGGAGGGGTTGATCTGGCGTTTGCCTTTCGAGTCATATGCCTAAAGTTTAGGCTTTCAAGATCTGTTGATTGAAGAACACAAAAATGGCCTCCGGGAAGGAGATGCAAACTCTCCCTACACAGGTGTAAATTCCTTCTGAATAGCTGTCCTTTCGTGCCTAAAGAGTAAAACAAACAAACAAACAAACAAAATGAGCAACTTTCCCCTCTCTTAGGTTTCATTTCCAAACTAAATTTTAAACCACACTGCAGTGTTAGGAGTGCTGTACATAAAATTTTTGAAGTCAGAATAAAGAATGGAAACACAGAGCTTTTATTACAGTGCTGCTAAGGATGCTGCTGTAGTAAATAAAGTACTGTTAATATTTTAAGAATGGCATCCCTGAAGTATCTTATAAGATATTTCTCCTCAACTGCCTTTCTTTAACTGGAAAAAGGAAAAGTGGTTCTTATAAGCACATGTGCCCTTATCTCATCAACTACACATGCAATTTTTTCAGGAGGCAATTAAATTTAATTATACTAATTTTTCATATCCAAATTAAATACTTAGTTCTTATACTAAATATAAATTAAGAATTTCTGAACTGAAATAATTTGTACATTTTTCATTTTTTTCTTTAACTGGACCTTTACTGCCTTAGGATAATGAATATAATTATAAAATAATGCCCCCAAAAGACAGAAATGTGCTTAGCATTGTTTATTCCAAGCAGAAAACTTGTATTTACAAAGCTTGGCTTGTGCACGTGGGTGGATCATGAAATTATTTCTCAAATTATTTCAAATAATTAATGAGATGATTGCAAACTGTTCACAAATAATTCAAACAAAAAGAGATTACATTAAACAAGTAAATAATGAATTGTGAACTATTTGCCCAGCTCAATTCCAAACTAATTCTTCCAACGTCAGGGAAAGGAAAGAAAAGGATGTTTGTAATGGCCACAGATTGCTTTCACACTGCTCCAGCACAAGCACTCCCTCACTGATATGGAGTCAATGCCAGAATTTTTCTGGAATTCCCCTAAATTGCAACGTGGGCATCTTGTGTTAAATGGACTTCAGGCATCAGGAAAGTCATCGGAGGGAAAAGAGGTCACATCAAAACTGTAAGACAAAAAGTGACTTAAAATAACTTTAAGGAGTAGTAAATATGTATCATGTATTTTAAAGTGGTTTTGAAGGAAGGAACCTTTTAATGAACTATGGAGCACAATAAATGAGTTTTTAAGTAGAAGGAGAGGACAGAGATGAATGGGGAGAGAAAAAGAAATGGAACTGAGGAAACAAAATGGAGCAAAACTGCTCTGCCATGCTGTGAGAAGGAAGAGAACACACCCTCGAGTGCCACTTCATTCAGTGTTTAGAAAAAAGCACTATTCCTTTGCTAGGAAATGTAGGCCATTGTCAGTTGCTGATATTCCAAGCATAACATGGGGAAAAAAACATTAAAGTAAACTCAGGTTCTATTTTTCCTCCCCTCTTCACTTGTTAAGTGCAGGGACAAAAACTTCTCTTCTAAAAGATGCATTTATCTATCTATTTATTTACTAAGTTACCTATCACAAGTCAATGTACAGTTGTATTTGGTAATTTATTTCACCATGAAACATGCAGGGGTCTCTTTTCTTCCATGGAATATTCAATATTATGTGAGCCTCTACTTTACACTACTCTACTGATAAGCTAACCAAAAGGAATATTAATTATTTCATATTGGCCATGATGTGCATAATTTCAGATTACGAATGCAGAGCTGAATGTGTGTCTCTTCTTATTTCCACTCTATCTCCATCTATTCATAGCACATTGCTAAATCAATAACAGAAAAAACAAGGGACCCAGACATAAATAAGGTATCATAGGTAAATAAGGTACATAAGTAAGTTCACTCCACAGCAAATGATTTTTCACTATAGCTACCCACAAAATAGCTTTCTTCTTTCATGAGATATCCAAGTCCAAACCTGAAAAATATGTATTGGAATCCTTGGGTTGATGCAGGACTGATCCAGACCTTCTGAAGAGCTCCTGGCTGGGGCAGTCTGGTGAATGGGGCATTTCAGACAAAAGTATTTCAGTTTTCAAGACAAAATGTTGTGGGAGACTTTTTTGTTGTTTGTTTGCTTTTTTCCTTATTACTTTCAGGTAACAGTGACCTTTCCACAGAGAGGGAACACCACTAGTAATTTTTGAAAGAATAAAGTTGTAAATTTTTATTCATTTGTTTAAATTGGGACTTTGTTTTCTTCATCCTTTCCTCCACTCCATGCCTGCATTGCTGGGCTGTGGCTGAGCCACCTGTTTCACAGATCTGTGATAATCCATTTCTTGGGTGGTTTCTGCTCCTTGTGTTTAAATTAGAGAAAGGGAAGGGGATTGAAATATTATCCTGCTATTCCATAAATGTTAATTCTGCTGCTGAAATGCAGATGAGAGCAAGACTTTGTCTTCCCTTGTGAGACCTGTAAAATATACAGACAAAAAAATGTTTGTACATGTTTAACAACCAGATAGTTTAGCAAATCCTTCCTTAAATTTTTTTCTATGTAAATAAGCACCAATAAATATTTTGGCTTTAAACACCTTGATTGTTTAGCATGCAGAATTTTAGACATGTCAGCTCTGGTTGTTGGATTTATACCTTTGACCTATCTCTAATTATTTTAACCTTATAATTTGCATAAATCCAATCTTTGCTGTCAGACTTGGAAGACAACAGAAATCCCCTTATGCATTGTGATTCACTAAAGAAATTAGAGGTGTGATGCATTTTCATTTGACCCTTTACAACTTCTTCTAATTTTGAATTACTCCAGTGAATTTTTCTGCGGTTGGAAGTGAAAGATGTGGAGAACAGATTACTGCTGAGTGCTGCCTTGTGATACAGAAACGCTTTTTGCCTGCTTCTGACAAAGGGAATCGATGACTCCCTGCAACATCTGTGCTGTACCTGAGCTGCCCAGCTCAGTGGGGAGGGTTGGACTGTGGCTCTCAAGAAATTCAGGTCAGAGGCACTGGTTTGCTTCATTATATCAGCTTATCAAACTTGCAAACTTGAATTTGAATTCTGTTCCGAATTCTGCTCGCTGAGTCATCGTGCCATAGGGAATTCAGGTTTTTTAGACCTTTGGTTCAAGCCCACTTTGAGCTGTGAGGATGCTGCCAGACTGCTATTGACACTTAGCACTGTATGAACTGGGAGATCTCTCTGAGGGGGAAATGGCCCTTTCTGGCTTTTCTCAGCTCCCTGAAGCCAGAGTGAGCATCTTTCCTGTGTGGGTGGTGGAAAACTATGGATGTGAAATGACAGTTTAAACTTCCAAACTTATTGCTGCACAAGTAACTGTTCTGAGACAAGAAATAGTGGCCTTATCAGGCATGGTTTCCTACATGAAATTGAAAAGTTTATTTAGTGGGCATTTGCTTTACCCCAGTGCAAGAGGGTGGTTAGTCCTTCCTTACCTCACAAGATGTGGTGACAGGCCTTCATCTGAAAAAACTGGGAGCTCTTCCGATGTTGCAATAATGAAGGCCATTACTATCTATTAGCTCAGATGGATTAAAACGTTAAACCAGTTTCTGGTGAAAATTAATTATGCTGAGAATTCAGTTAGCAGTGTTCTTTGATGTGTGGCATTTGCATGTCTGTGATGAGGAATAGGTCACCTGCTTTGTGCATAAACTCTCAAGGCTTACAAGAAGAGGAATAGCAAAGTTCCCGGCTAATCTACTTCTGCTTAAGGATGAGTTTCCTGCTGATGTGGAGGGAGTCACACCTCGCTGATGTGATTATCTGCAGGTTGACCAACACTGGGCAGGAATTAGAAGCAGCTTTGTGGCTTTGTTTAGGGATAGTCTCACTCTCCTACTTAGCGACAGCAGAGAACCCTCTGTCCTCTTTCATTCTGCTCTCGTGGAGATGCTGGGGAGAAAACTGATACTAAAGGGTGGAAATGCAATATATAGTAATTATAGCAATTATTACTATAGTAATATACAGTAATGTGACAAATCTGGCATTATTGGTCTGGCTACATGACCCACACCATGAGGTTTGATTACCTGCTGACTTTGACAGCACTGCTCACCTGCTGGAGTCCACCTTGACACAGGTTCTTGTGTGTCAGTGCTGGAGAGTTTATCACTTTGTACACCTGGCACTTAGCCCCCACCTCACTCTGTGTCTCTATGTCATGAGGCAGTGTCACATGCTGCTGACAGAGTGTCTAGCACAATTTGGGAGTGACCTAAGTAGCATCTTTATATACACACACGTTCCTTTATGAAGAGAAGAAAAGGAACTAGGTTATGATGACCTGTAAAAATAAAAGCTTTGAGAATGAGGTCAGTGACAGGTGCTTAAGAAATTGCTTGCAGTGAAGACTCATTGCCTTCAAGGCAGTAAATGTTAGCAGTCTGTAGTTACTGCCTTCATGAGAAAGGTGCTGTATACTCAAGAAATGGCAAAGCCTTCTCTTGGTAGCTCCTGACTGTCACACTGCTCATGGGGCTGGTTTCAGAGCCTCAAGGATGTTAAAAATCTGTAGTGCAAACTTCTACAACTGCTCACTTTCTCTACAGCCTCTGCTGCCTTCAGCATGAGAGTTAGTCATGTTAGTCACTTGGCTTCCCAGCCCTCTTGCAGACAACCTGAGTTCAGAGTTTGAACATAACAGCTGGTTTGTAAACCTGAGACATCAACTGACCACTCCAGTTACACTGTGAACAGACCCAAAAGCAGTGCTTGAGTAATTCTTATGATGATGGCATAGACTGCAACTGTGTTTAATGAGTCTATTACTGCTGAAGAAATTGTTGATTCCACATAGGGCAATTAAGTGCTCAATATTGCTTCTACCTGGAGAAAGTCTTGCCTTTCAAAGAAGATAGAAACAGAGCCCAGCCAGCTCTGTGTTTGCAGCACTTTGCTCACCTCTGCGTTTGACCTTTATGTAAATGAAATAGCCATTCCACATCATTGAAACCATATGCATAGAGCAGTTAAAAATATTGGCTACTTCTCGGGTCAGCGATGCCAGAACAATGTGGAAGCAACAAAGAGGAAGATGATTATGCAAAACAAGAGTTACCTTCTCAAATGAACAAGTCACAAACATTTTCCTTTCATGACACTTAGAAGAAATGTCAAGCTTTGCAAGTGATTTGGATCTGCTAAATCCAAAACTTGCCACCATTAAATATAGTTTGCAATTAAGTAATGATCTCCTTCTCTCCATTGTCTTCCACTATACAAGAAGCCTTTACTGAGAGTGCTGACCTGGTGATTAAGCTTTAAAGATGGAGGTTTGGAAAAGTTGCTGTAAACTTACTTTCTTAAGTGCTGTAAGTGCCCAGTAACTAAAGTGCCCAGCATTAGAATAAAGACTATAATTCATTATCCATTACTTGTAACTCAGCTCTTACCAATATCTCCCTTAGGTTGAGGGCTCTGGCTTCATGCAACTATTTCATTTCTAGGTCCACTCTTTATAGATGTAATATAATCTTTGATGAACTATGGCTTGTAAATTGAGTATCTTTAGACAAGTGTTGCTTAGCATCTTTACTTACTGTAGAACTAATGAAGAGAGTTTATGCCTCAATTCATCCCCAAGGTAGTTCCAGTAAGGAAAATGGAGCCAGGAATGCATATTCTGCTACGTGGGTTTTTTCCCCTACTTCCCTTTATTGAAGTCTCTGCCACCACTGCAGAAGAAAGAAATAAAAGCAGGAAGAAATAAGAATGAACAGGCACTTGGTGACTTTGTAACTCCACTTGTGCTGTGGTGGAGCAGTGCAAGTGTGCAGAAAAGCGAGCAGCACATCATGAGGATTCCAGCTTTTATCTGAAGAATATCTCTTATCCAGAAAGATCATGGAGAGCTTTGCACTTGGGGAAGTGTGAATAACACTGCTAAGTCCTTCTAGCCGGAGAGGTGAAAAGGCAGTCATTGGACTGGGAAAGGGTAATTGACTGATGGCTTCTGTGACCCTGCTACTCAGAGAGAGAAGGACCTTGTCAGTCAGACAAAAAAATTACTGCTTAGGAACAAGCCCAGAAATTCAGTTATAGAGCTCCAATTATTAGTTAGGTCTGTGCATTTTAACCCTTCATTCGATGCTTTTAAAAAGGAGGGACACAGAGAGCCAGCAGAAGTTGGGAGGCATTTATGTCTTTAATGAGAGACATCCTGGCTGCCAGTGCCCTTCCTTTAAAAGCACAATTAGGGAGCAGCAGGAGGGAAGGGAAGATGGTGAAACCCGAGGGAGCCTCTGGGATCTCTGCTCCCTGCAGTGCTAATGGTGCTCCTCAGAGGCACCTTCATGTAGGGGGTGTGACGTGTGCCTGGCGAGGAAGGCTGAAGGTCACTGCTCCAAATGTTTTTTTACACTGAAATGTAAAAGGAATTGCTCCAGCCTTACAGTGGCTGAGAGCAGATTTTGGCACAGTCTTCGTTTGTAGCCTTCCCTATCATAAGATGAAAGCTTTGCAGTCCAACGGAGTTGGAATGACCTTTACATCTCAAGGTCAGGCAGGTTTTTTTGTCTGTACTTCTAAGGCTTTCCTTGCTGCTAATCTTATGTGTAGGAATAGAAATTTTTCCTGGCATGTAAATGCACCTGCCTCAAATCAAAGTCTGAATTTCACTTCTGGAAGATGTCAAGAGAGATTTTTCCTCTTCCTGTTCTGTTGTACAGTAGCTCTGAATACACTGACGTCTGGATTTTGCCCAAGGAAGATCTCAGAAGCCTCCTGTGGAGGTTTGTTATTGTCATCAAATGGACTTAAAAGAAGGAAAACAACTTGCTATGTTTTCAGACAAAACTAAACATTTTATTTTTGCTCCTTGAAGACTGTTCAGAAGGGGGCATGCACTGTTTCAACTGACTAGGACTTTCCTGGTGTGTTTCATCACTTTTTGTTTCAACATTTAGGTCTTTGGAAAAGTTACTTAAAGCATTGAGGTACCTCTGCTTTTTTTTCCTTTTCCCATTTGAAAGGGAATTTCATTTCTTTAGAGTGTCAGCAGGTGTTTAGAGTACAGCCTTTCTGTAAGGAGAACCAGCCTTTGTTATATGTGATTTATCTGTGGGATGTTCCTTCATTTGTCATTGGTGAGGCTGAAAAGTAGGCAACGTGGAGGGAGGCTGGAGTGGTGTGAGCAAAGATGATTGTCCTGGTAAAATGCTTTTTGCTGGCCAGCTCTGCCTGAGGATGAGCAGTGGGGCTAGAGAAAGGCAGAGCTGGGCTGGGCAGAGCTAAATCAGTTTAGGGCAATTTGGATCTGAATTCTTTCTGATTATTTGGCCTCAACTATTCTTGACTGTCAGTGAGCATAGCTGTAGAAACATGTCTTTCTGTGCAATGAAAGTGAGAATTTACTGTGCTATACATAGTTGTAGAAAGTCAAACAGTGTCTTTTTCCCTTGCTCTAAGACAGATTTTTGTGGTTGTTTCCAGAGATCAGACAAAGGCTCTGATCTGTGACTGAGCACATCACGCCAGCCAACCTCTCTTTTGATTGATTTTTGATATTTACAGATGCTGTGGGACTGCAGATGGAGGTTATGAACTATATCCTATGCTTTTGTCTGTCCAAATCTGAACACGCACTATATATTAGGAAAGGTATTAACTTAGAAAAACAAATTTATAATGAAGTAAAAAAAAAAACCCAAACACATTAATACAGAATTAAGATATAACAAAATTGTCTTGGATCACTTGTTTCAGTCTCATAATTAGCAGTTCATCATTCCTTGACCTTGTGTAGAGTCTGTAGGACACAGTTCCTGTGTTGCTGTGGCTGAGCTGATGCTGGCCAGGCACCAGGTGCCCACCAAAGCCACTCTGTCACTGCCCTCCTCAGCTGGGCAGGGGGAGGGAGCTTAATGAAATCTTCATGGGGAGAGATCATTCAGTTACTGTCACAGGGAAAACAGACTCGGGGAAATTAGTTTAATTTATCACCAATCAAATCACAGCTGGATAAGGAGAAATAAAATCAAATCTTAAAAACATCTTCTCACCCCTCCCTTCTTCCTGGCTCCACTTCCCTCATGATTTTCTCCACCTTCTGCCCCCACCAGGCACACAGGGGGATGGGGAATGGGGCTGTGGCCAGTTACTCACAGGTGCTCCCTGCCACTCCTTCCTCAGGAGGGGATTCCTCACACTCTCCCCTGCTCCAGTGTGGGGTCTCTCCCATGGGGGATGGTCCTCCATGAACTTCTCCAAGGTGTGTCCTTCCCGTGGGCTGCAGATCTCCACAAACTGGGTCCTTCAGGAATGTGCAAACAGGCTGGGAGTCAGTCTGCCATCATTGTTATTGATTTGTATACACCTGACATTCCAAGGAGCTGATGAGTATAAAGATAATTCCTTGTGCTGTTCAGTGTATAAAATATGTCTTCTTTTTTCCTCAAGTGGAGCTGAATAAAGACTGTTTGTTTTTCATACTCCTTAAGTGAGGAACACAATGATTGACTGTAGCTGTGAGGTGTACATATCCTATTGAAACAAATTATGGGCAAAGAGTTGTATAATTCATTCACTGATGTGAGCTAAGTTCATATACCACTGTCTCAATATCTGACTGATATTGCTGTTTAGTAGATGTGACATTTAAAAGTTTAATCATGATCCTGCAGCATTCACTTGGCTCATTCTAACTTGTGGAATAAGAAATGGGGCATTTGGCATGCTTTCAGGCATACTGCTATCTGCTGCAAAGTACTCAGTAATGTTTCTTAATGCATGGATCAACCTTTTCATCTATTGATCTCAGAATGTTTTACTGAGTTAAGTAAGAATCATCACCTTTCCTATTAAAAAAAAAAAAAAAGAGAAGAGAGGTAGGAATGAATAACCTTTACAAAATCTCTTTCTTCTGACTATTTGAACAGCAGCAGACCAGTGTCCAGCACTCCTGTGGTTTAGGAGGGTCTTTCAGGGTCTGAGCTTTGAGGCTGATGTCTGTTCACAGCGAGACTTTATTCATCTTCAAAATACCAGCTCTGTCTTGATGGTGTTGTAGGTGGTTGCACAGATGAGGACAGTGTGTATCACATGTATCTCTTTCTCTTTGCTTTCAGATTTTATGTTTGTTTGGGAATTTGAGCAGTAAATCTCAGGTGAAAAAAGAAAGAAAAAGTAAATTATATGTTGATATTGAATCTTTTCTTGTTACAGACGTCAAACAGCAAGACTGGACTTGTGGAGAGCAGATTTAAAGTAGTGAAATGTCAATGCTGTTATGCACATGGCTGAAATGACTTTTCCCAATGAAGAAGAAACATGGAAATATGTTCAAATCTTTTTTCTGTCTTCAGTGACCTTACATAAATTTAGATTCACAGTTTTAACTGTGGTTGTTGTTTTTTCCCCCCAGTCTAGTAATAAAATTCTACTCTTGTAGATAAGTGTTAATATACGCCGCACTTTTAAATTAGGTTTACCTGAGACTTTATATGGACTATTTTACATGGGCAAAAGCACATAGCCTTTTGGGAGTGACTTCTTTTGCTAATGATTTGGGAGATTCTGAAAATCTGATTGTATATGATTCAGACTCAATCTGATCTTCTTTTAAGAGTAAGACAAAAAAACCCCAAACCCCACCCCACATACACAGAAGAATACATACAAATATTCTTTGGACCCCTTCTTGATATTTCTCTGAGGAGTGAAATAGGGTTTGTTTTTATGCCCCTTTGAATGTCAGCACTGTTTTGGAGAATTGGGGTGGAAATCCCTTCCTTGCTGTTTTGATTTAATATTTTTGGAAGTTCACACGCTGGCATCTGTTGTGCTGGTGGGTGTCAGAATCTCAGTTTTACCAAAATGAAGAAGATGTACTGGCTCTGGCCTCATGTTTTCTCAGTGCCTCTGCCTGACGTTATTAATCTGGTTTAATGGTCTGTTTTTACCTGTGTTCTCTTACAAATCACCAGTTGTAGCCATCTTTGTTTTGGGGCTGGGTAAGAATACCAGCATGTGTGGCTTTGAGGAATGACCTTGGTGTTTGGTGAGAGCAAGGACTGAACTGCTGCTGCATCTTGGGAACAGCAGCTTTGGGAGTGGGGCTGAAGGCTGACAAGATGAAGGGGTGTGGGTACCAAGTGCGATGTTGCATTTCCTTAGTTTGGTCTTGATCTAGACATGTCCCAAGTCATTTTTTACTGGCCTTGTACAGTGGGTGCTCTTCCCTCCCTTCAGTTCTGGTGCAAATGTTGTGATGTTCACCTAGTGGCATTTTCATCCCACAGATTTAGTGGGGGAACAACCAGAAGGAGAAGGACAGAAGACCTTCACAGGCTCCAAACCTTCAAAGAAAGATTTTAGCACTTGCTGCTCACAATATGTTTCAGTAGTTATTACATGGTCACTGTATGTAACACAAACTAAGGAGGTATTTCCCATTTTATACAGATGAGGAACTGTGAGGAAATGTAGATATAAAAGAAAGCCCACAGTTGAACCAGAAGTTCATCAAGGTTCTGGGGGAAAGAACCTTTATTCAGTTCTCTCTAAACCCACTCTCCTCCCTCCTTTTACTTGTGCTTTTCACTTCTCTCTAACTGTGTGTTTAACCTGCTTCTCTTTTTCAGTATCATTTACTCTTTCCCAGAAATCAAAAGCTTTGCTGGTGCTGGTAGCCCACAAACCCCAGCAGAGAACCGCTGCAGTGTAGAGTGTTTGTGTGACTCATGGGGGAGTGAAAGGTGCTTGCACAAGGGGATAAATGTCCTGCTCCAGGTAGGTTGTCAGTCAGGAGAATTTTGTCTATTGAGCTCTTGTAAACTGGCATGGTAAAGCCATAGGTAGGGAAAACTTAATCCCATTTATTATGCAGAGATTAAAAGTGACTTTAGCATCCATGTCAGAGAGATGATGGATGGAAACTTCTTATTCACATATATTTTCAGTGAACTCTATTAAGATGCAAGTCTAGGTAGAATTTAGTATGCTAATTTCAGAGCAAGTCCATTACACTGCTGAATCTAAAAAATATGTTTCCTTAGTAGATCCTGCAATGTGCCTTACCAAAACCAATGTTCAATATTCTAAACTACAGTCTGTGCATATGTAGAGAATTGAGTATTTAAGAACAAAAAAGTCTTCAGCCATGGTTTCCTTTCTGGACCCAGCAAAATTCCCACTTACTTAACATTTTATTTCTCTGAGCTTTGTTAACTTTTTCAGCACTCATATTCTAATGTAAGTTACACTCAAGAATGTTCTATGTACCCTTTAATACTGATGTTTTCATTGGCACTGCTTTCCTCACCCTGTTACTTTCCCTGTATGTGAAGGGGTGCAATTCCTGAGCTGTAATTTCTGTTATTGGTTCAGAGAAGCTTAAATCCCACTGGTGTCCCTCCAGGGAGTCAGACACGTGTTATAATCCTGAGTTAGACAGCTAAAGCTGCTGAGGACCCTTCTCCTGCTCCTCTCCAAAATCTTTTGAGTAGCATTATCTGACCCTCAGCACTCAACCCCAGCCATACTTAAATACTCACTGAAGTACCAGGCAAAGGGAAGAGGCAGCACCCATGCAGGCAGTGGCTGTCACCCACAGCCATCAGTGAGGTGGCTCTGGGCTGCCCCCATCTCCCAAGGTGTGGCAGGAGTTGTCAGAGCTCTTCCGTGCTAGGGAGGGGAACCCAAAGTCTTTGAGTTTTAATTTTTTTTCTTTTAATCTTAACCTCAGTTTGTATCTATTTTAACTTTTCTAGTGGTTCAGTGGGTGGCACAGATTTCTGTGGGTGCGGAGGTTTTAGTCATACCTGTTTAAGGAACAGGAAAACTCCACCTGACCCTATCTGTTATTTTACAGGAATGCTGAACACTTGCTAAAATCAGAGAGATTTAAATTCTACTAATTTAGATAGTCTTAAGTTGATGAACAGGAGGTAAGTAACCAGACTACAGCAAGTCAGGCTCAGACTTAAAACCTGAGTCTTCATCTCCTTGTTGCTGTGCTGGTCCTGCTGGAACATGTTGCTTCTGTAGGATGTTTGTCTTTTATTCCAGAAAAAAAAGTGTAGGAAACTAAAATAAGAACAATAAAAGAAAATACTTCCTTAGACACAGAGTATGTGAGTAGATGGAATGCAGATAACAGACAGAATTCAAGAGTGTTACTGTCACCACTGGCACAGGGATCGCCCTGAAGTGTACCTGGATGTTAACTTAAGGTTAACACAGTCAATCTCTCCAGGAAGAACATTTTCAAGAGCAAACATACTGAGATATTCCTTTACTATTTCTGCTAGAAATCAGTTGTGATTGGGTTTTAGGAAATGGTCTATTTTTTCAGTACTTTTATTTTTTATCTAAGACATTGTAATGTCTTCCATCCAATACATCTTCTAGGTACACATAGTGCAAAACCCATCCATTTCATGTGTTCAGAGAGATAATGTATTAAGGAAGCTGTGACATATACACTAGAAATACTGTGTACCTGTAGGAAATACAGCCTTGTATTTCTAACAGAACTTATTTACATGAAGTTATTGGCACCCAGAATTTCCATACTTCTGTACCTACCCAGCAACCTGCTATAAAGTTTCTGTGGTCAGTCATTCCCTGCTTTGCACCTTATTTATGCATTGCACAGCTGATGGCAAATCAGACCTGGCACTTTGTTTATGCTGCACTAACTTTGCACAGATATGAATGACTGACAGGACTGCAATGCAGAAAGGAACCAGACCCCTATTTCTAGTGTGTGTGTGTGTGAGAGATCTTCTGGATTTTTTAAAGCAATGCAAAAATGAACAATCAAGTCTAAGGGTACAAAAATTACAAGGAAAAAGGTTATTATTTAAAAAAATCAGTGATGCCACTTTGAAGCTGAACATGCACAACACAGAGAGATTTGCTGATAAAATGTTACTGGGGCAGATGGTTTCTGAATGAATGGATGAGACAAGTGCAATAAGACTACTCTGAGCTGGCTGTAGGTGAAGTTCTTTCTTTGAAAGTATGGCTCAAATGTGAATAAAAGGGGAAAATGATTCAACTGAAAACACAGTAGCCAAAAACCTCAGCCTGTTCTGTCCAAGACAACAGTATTTCACTCTCTTTTCCTCCTCATTAGTTTAGATTAATTCGTGAAATAGTTTCAGATTAATCAAGTAGAAAGATGTGGGTTTTGTTGTTTGAATCAGAGTACTCTGTCCCATGATGCAGTATAATAGGACTCATTCATGGAGGGCTCATAACATGTTTGAATTTCCTTTTGTATGAGAAGCAAACTTCTTACCAAATTGCTGAAATGTAAAGACTAACATAAGTGTTTTCATGAGATATGTTGAACTGTGGCTTTTTCTGACCAAACACTGGATACTGGGAAGATGATGAAAACGTGCTGCAGGTTAAGTCACTTTTCCACTACTAATGGTAGCTCTAATTTGGATAGTGAAGAAATATGGTTGCATTCCTAGTTGTAATAAAAGATAGTTATCTCTTTATCAATTCTTTCCTGTTCCCATTGCAAACAGAGAGGAAATGTGCAGTTCTTGAGTGAAACAGGGCAAGCCAAGGCTGAAGAGGTGGCAGGTCCCTCTCTTCTGTCTGGTCATGGTCTGAAGGCACCGTGAGTCAGGGAACTGGAGGAAGCAATGAATTCCCACTTCAAATGGAGCTCAGTCAAAAATTAGTGAAAAGGCTTCAAAACTGATAAAGCAACTGGGAGCTGAAAGAGGGGGAGAGATGGTGTTCTTCCATTAGGGGTACACTGATGACATCATTGAAAGGAGTTTTAAAGTCTGAAAGACACGGGAAGCATTTGACTGCAGACTGATTACCTCAGTCGAGTTCAAGTACACAGCCTGGCTTGGAACATGATGGCAGTCTATTTTTTTCTGTGGTATCATGGAAATCGATCACTTTTCATGCACAGAGAGTTGATAGACAAGCACCAGACATCACTGGACATAACCTTATTGATTTTCTTGATAATCAAGAAAGAAAAAAATCACAGGGGAAACAAGAGACAAGATGAACTCCAGACCTCTGCTTGGCTGATCTCAGAGTTTTACCTGTACTTACAGCTTGTTTGTACATGAAAGAAAAGCTCATGCGTCTGTTCCTGTCCTTCTCCTCTGCTTTAACAAATGGGGATTCTCTGAATGTGTGCTCAAGCAAAAAGAGAAGAAAGAATAATCAGGTGCAAAATTGAAAACCAAAATTTCTGTGAGTGTAAACCCAAGTAATCATTTGGAATTTATCAATAATGTGAGTGGTCAACTTCAGCCTCCCTTAGATGAACTGGCATTTTTAGGACAATATTTCATTGCTGAGAAACTCCTTGGATGTTTTTCCTCCCAAACATAGTTTTATTTTTCCAGAAAATGTGAAAGGAACATCTGAATGAATTCTTCTGCTTTTACCAGTTCTTCTGGGTCCGTGTGGTACTGTAATCATGGACAAATGGTGTAATTCTGCTGGGCATCCAGCTCTGCTCCTACTCACACAGCTAAGCCAAGGTTTCCAGGATGAAAAAGTCCTTCCTATTAAGGCAAAAGCCAGCCTGGAATCCCAGAGATGTTTATTGTCATTTTCTGTGGATTTTGAATTATGTCAGTCTATTCTCTGAGGTTATCATATGTAATAATGACAGTAATAAGTCACTGTAAAATAACTGAGCATTTCCACACCATTCCAGGAGAAATAAACATCAGAAAAATATGTTATGAAGTAATAACAAAAATATTGTTAGTGTTTAAAGGGAGGTTTCCAGCCTCCTCCTCCACCCTGACATTGCTTTTTAATGGGAAGTGATAGGACTGGAAACCTGTGTGTAATAAGGGAGGAAAGGGTGGAGGAAGGAAAACTTCCTTGAGCTGTTGTTTCAGCCTGGGGGTACAAAGCACTTCATCTACTCACATCAGCCACCTAAAGTGAGTGTTCTCTTCCTACAAATGCTGGAAACACATGGACAATTTCAGTCTCAGCTATAGGAATTTCAGTCAGATGTAATTCCATTGATTTCTCTGGAAACCTTTGAGTGATTCAAGAGAAAAGGAAACCATAGCAATAATATTTGCAATGAAAGTACTCTGTACTGGGGTTTTTTCTGGGGCATTTGCTGGGTTTCCTGGAGGACTGGCACAGTCCATGGGTTATAGAAAAGAGGACAGGAACCAATTATCAAAAATTGCAAGCACAGCCTTAGGGTTATTATACTCCAAAGTCTGGCAATAAGGTGCAGGTTACTTGAAACTGCAGGATCTTCTGAAGGTGACTCAGGCACTGGGACAAGAAGCACAGCTGCAGTTTTCAGTTTTGAAAAGCAGGATTTACTCCACAGGTTGGTTTAAAATCTAGGGAAGACTCAAATCACATGATGAAGAACACCTTAATTTTGTATTGAAGAAACTGAAAAGCTTAAAACTTGCAGTTAGTAATGGAAATCAGTGTGCCAGAGATCCCTCAGAACTACGGGGAAAACAAGAACTTCCCGATGAGCTTTATATTGTCGTGCATTTTGAACGTTCCTTTACGAGCTGTTCCTGCTTCAGCCCCAGTATGGAGGGCTGTCCTGAGACCAGCCTGGAGGTTTCCAAGCAGATGACTTGAGTTTTCATCATAGGCTTCAATAAAATAATGTTTAAAGTGATCGAGATCTCTCGGATTAAGTACTCTCTGTTGTGTCTTAAAGTAGTCTTTAGCCACTACAGAAAAGACTGATAACTTACAGAATCTCCTCCTGAGAGAGCCAGTTTAGACTTTAAGACATAACTGAAGACTTTCCTGGGAAAACTTTGGAAGAAATACTCCGAAGTGCAATACATTTATCTCCAGGTCTAAATTTTATGTAATTCGGGTTCTTTGTGATTATATTTCAGTTGTTGTACTGCCAGTCTTGTGCTTTTTGTGCAGAGCCTGCCCATTTGTATGTTGTGTAATTGGAAAGCAGGATGAACAATGGGGAAATAACTGTTACACTGGTGCTTTTATGGGCTCTATATTCAAGGAGAAGTCAGCCAGCAGGGACTCCCCCAGTCCCCTTCCTCCCTCAGAAGAAATGTTCCATAAGGGTTTGTGGAGGAGTGATGCAGATCATCTGTACCTCTGGCCAAATTTAGAAAACAAAGCCGAAATATTCCTTGCATTGTCTTGCTGGAGTGAGGAAAGTGAACAAAGACCTGGAAAGGGCTGAGTTTTCTGTGGAGATGCTGAATAATGCTGGGAGAGTGGGACAGTGCTGTGCCTGTTACTGTCAGGAGGGATGGTCCTGAGGGAATGGAGGCAGATATTCCAGGGCAGGAGAGGGGCTCTGCCTGCCACTTCTCTCTCACAGAGAAAATGCTCAGTTTGTTCCTCTTTTACAGAGCTGAAAACAAGTAAACACGTTTAAGAAGGTTTTTTTCCTCAGGCACTTAAGAAATATTTTCAAAAATATTTTTATGATCAAAAAAGTTTGTCAAAAACTTGTTGTTTTCCACTCAAAAAGAGTGGAAAAGTACTGAGAACTCTGTGTGTAAAACAGACAGGAGGTGGTCTCACTGTGGCTTCAGTCAGACATGGCAGAGACAGAGGTGAGAATTAATAAGTTTAACAGGAAATAGAGGAGAAAATGTGAGGATCCAAGAATCTATGAGAGTGTGTCTTACAGGCATGGGGAGGGAAGGGGGTTCTAGGGGAGAACAACTTGGCTGTGGAGCTTCTGTCTTGGATCTGTGGGGCTGAGATTGTTGGAGCTGGATGAAAAATTTGGTGATGGAGAAAGAAACCGAAGAAGCAGTTACAGATCAAATTGGAAGCATTGGGAGGCATTTGAAGGTACAGGAGAAAAGAGGTTAGTCTGGTTTGCAGAGAAACAAAGGACAGTGTAGAAGAAGAACTCAGTTTAAGTTCATGCAAAGAGATGGAGAGGAGGGAGAAACACAACTAGAAGAGTGCTGGGGGAAGGGAGGAAAAGTAGGAAAGGAGGTCTTGATGTTCTTCATGAGATCCCATTGGTAGGGGGATAAAACCTGACAACAAGGGGACGTTCTGTGAGACTGCTGAAGTTGCCTTGGTGGGAGGCAGAGAAAGAGGGAAACTGCAATTAAGTTTGTAAGAAAATGTACAAAAGGAGAAGGAGAATTCGTGTGGAGGCAAGGACAAAAGTGAACAGACAATAGAGCTGCACTGAATAGGTGAAAACTGTTCCCTTCTGCATCAGCTGTTCGATGGCACATTTTTCCTGCACTGTAAGGAACACCTGCTCCTCTCCCCGGTATTCCCATGATTTCTGCTGAGGAACCACAAAGCACATGAAAGGTCTTTCATAAGTGGCCAATTAGAGGACAAATAGAAACTGTTTTCCTAGCAGAAGTGCACTTGAACTGCAGGTTGAACAGAATGCTCTGGGAAGGATGCCACGGTCTCTGCAGACAGGGACAGGCTAATGGAGACAGAGCATTGCTGAGCAGCCCCTGCGGTGTGGGCAAGGGCAGGATGTGCACGTGGCTCCCCACAGCCATCCAGCTCCATCCACACCTCTTAGTTTCTACAGGCATCATTGTTTTAGAATAGATTTTTAAGCTAATGGAAAGGTTTTTAAAAATCTGTTGGGGTTTGCAGACTTTAAAGAGAGGTTTCCAAGAAAGTAATTGGCTTTGCCTTCATTCAGACACTGAAGCTCAATTTTCGGTGCAGGAGAGCATTAAGAACAGCAAAGAAAAATGGCCTAGGTGCATATAGTTGTAATACATGCTGCATTTGTAGCATCCCCAACAGGATACAAAAACAATATAGCCGAGGCACTTTGCTAGCATGAAAGAGCATCATTCCTTTGGTATTAGTTTATAGCACACGGAGTCATCTCTCACTTGCAGGAAAAGTCACTGAAATAATTTATGTCACTATTAAACAGCTTCACTGCTGATCCATTGCAGCCTCAGCACATTAACTATATTTACCATCTAAGATACGGAAAGGATTCTGTCCTATCTGACGAGGAAGCAATAAAGTTTTAGTGAAATGGACGTAAATCAAAGTTTAAGTTTGCCTAGTAAGAATACATAAAGCTATGTTTCACATCATGTTTTATGCATAGCAGTATTCTGCATATATGAATAAAACCTGCATTTGTTGGTAAATACTGCTTCCATATTGTTGATTGTTTTGGTCTGTAAATTAAACCTGTGTACATGCAATGATCTGAAGAAAAATGCATTTTTTTGGCCCATAACTGTTTGTAAAAAAGATGCATTGAATGGTAGGAGGAGGAGAAGAAATAGCCTAAATATGTAAAGCACTCACTTCCTGGCATCTTTTTGGTTTCAAGTGCACAGTTTGCTGCATACACTTGGATTTCTACTTTTCTTTTTGGAGCTTGAGGTTTTGCGTTGAGCTGTCACTTTATTAAAGTCTTGCCGAGTGTCTCTATACGTGTCAGACTGGCCACAGGATGGGGTTTATTCCTGTAAGTGCTTCCCTGGAAGATGATTTGGCCACCAAGAACCTTTGTATGTGTATTACGTGGTCACAGGGAAACGTAACACAAGCTTCTTCTGTCCTTGCTTTGGTAATCCTGAAATTATCATTCCCTGACTGCCTCTGCTCTGACATTTACTGGAATTCTGGGATGAGAGCTGCTGGATGGCTGTTGCTGCTGTTAAAATGTGGCTGTTTCCTGCAGTGCCAAAGAGCAGCAGGTTTGGGGGCAGTGGGAGCAGGCCCTGGGTGTGCTCCAGGGTGCAGTGACAGTGCCCTGAAGATGGATTGCAGAGCTGGTGAGAGCAGAGTGCTGGGCGAGGAGCTTGGAGGAGGTGCCATAGGGAGGGCAGCAGGAATAGGGGTCAAAGGTCAAGGAAATGATCTTGTTTTCTCCATGCAATTACTTTGTAATGTGTTTGCCAATTTGAACCATGCAATTTGGTGGCTGCTGGCTCTCTGAGGTTTTAGCTGAGGCATTGCCATCACTGTTTTAAATGTGGTGATGTGCTGGATGTTCTTCCATCCCACAGAGAGGGAAGAAAGGGCCAATCAGTGCCTAGAGAGAAAATCCTGTTGCAGTCAAAGGGCTTTGTGTGATCTCTCGAAGAAGAAAGGCAATTTTTGTGTGCTGGCCCTCACCTCTCAAGGTTAGAACTGGGGAGCAACAGGATGTCTAATTTTGACACTATGTGATATTTCAATATCATTTATCATGGTTACTTTAATATATCCCTTTTCTGTATATCTTGAAGGCTTAAAAAGTTTCCCTGAGACATATCAGTAAGATGGGAGCTATGCTGAATGAGGCAGGCATCAGCTGTCCCAGAAAAAGGATATTCAGAATCCATCAGAATGTGCAGCCATCACCTTTTATATGGACAAAGTTACCATGCCTGGCAGTCTGTCTCAGTGTGTCCAATTGTCTGCTTTAACAAACACATCTTTGGGCTTCCAGAAAAGTAAGGTCATTGCTGGGATGAGTAATGTGACACTCAGAAAGAGATTCAGTGGGATAGGTCTACTGCTCTCCAAACAGTGTACAGAAAAATAATAGTAAAACTAAAAGATAACATATAAGCAATAAAAATAGCAGGTATCTCTTCCTAGGCACATCAATCCCAGCATCATCAGCCCAGCCATGAGTTAGATGGTGAGGGGAAAACAGAGACAAAATGTGTCTCATTTCAGCACTGAAGATTACATGCCATCAAAAAGATAAAATTACCTGAGACCCTTCCAGATCACCTAAAAGTTGGGGTTGTGTATATGCAGCACATTGGAAAACTAGCCCAATTCATCATCTTTGCAAGAAAGCAAATACTTGGCAGGTTTTGTGTTTTAAGCAGCACTCAGAGTGCATGAAAATAAATAAATAAGGTAACCTTAAAGTCTAAGCCCAGGAATGAAAATCTGAGCAGCTTCAGCCTTCATCATCAGCTTAGCTCTCTGGGTGTGACAGGCAATTTTCCTTTTTAATTTTCTCCAGCAGTAAGGAAGCTAATGGTACATCTTAAAAGATATGACCTTATCCTTGTAAAGCTACCTGAAGCTTGGCAGAAAATAGGATGGCCTCACTGTCTAAGAAAGGCTGGCTTGAAGGGAAAAATTCCCTATTTTCTTGCATCAATGGGCTGAAGAATGGGAGGGAATATTTTATTCTTGCACACCATTTTTATTCTGCTCCAGATATGATCCCTGTGGTGGTTTTTAAAGGTACCATTTTATATATATTTGTATTATGGATGCTCCACATAGATAGATATGACTCTGTTTGGCCAGAATAAATATTGTTAGGGCCAAATTTCTCAATAGCATACCTAGGGGCAGACTCTTCCTCCTCACAGTCTTCTTGAGGGCCACAGTGTGGTGTGCATACATAAAGCTGGGGGTTTGCTGGGCTTCAACATGGCAAGGGTTTTGATAAAATAAAAAGTTAAATTGCAGCCAGAGCTATTTCAGTGAGCAATCTGTCAAAATATCATTGGTGCTCTGAATCTGTCATAACTGTGCTGAGAGAAAAGAGTAAATTCTGCTGTGATTGTTTCTATAGGGTTGCTGGTCTGGATACACCCACACTTCATTGGTAAATGATACATACAACTGTATTAATTTTATACACATACATACATAAACACCCTTCTCTATCATCTTCTGTGGTTTTTAGCAGAGCCAGACATTTCCCCACTAGTTTTTGGCAGTAGTTACTCCATTATCTTACTATTTCATCTGCTGTCAGAAAATGAAATGTTTAAACACAGCCTTTTTAAGATGTCATACAGGACAAAGCCCACATCACAGGGCTGTAGTTACAGGATCAGTGTATTTTCCTTTCACTGCTCAGCTCTGCTGCTGTCCTGCTTTTCATGTGTTGTATACTTTCATTAGAAATGCAATGTTGAATTCTCTCATGATTCACAGAATTAATGAACTCTGAGACCCTGGTCTGTTCAAAGAGTACAGTCTGGTACTTTGCAAATATTTTGAGTGGATTTCCAATCTTGTGGCCAAAAGCTGGGATTCCATGCAAATCCAGCCATAGATGGCAAGGGAGAGCAGGAGGCAGAGCCCTGCCATTCTGGCACCAACCAACCCCCAGGTCCCTGTTGGGAAAAATGTGTGGTTTAAACCTTCTGCCAAAGGACTTGTGCAAATTCCCTTTCTCTGTGTGGTTCAGTATAAAATAAACCTGAACATCACAAATGCCAAAATAACGATCTAATCACTGGACCATATGTCCTCTATTTAACTTGACTTTAGAATTTGCACTCTGCTGACTCCAATAGGACAGTTCACACGTCCAACTACTGTTATTACAGGTGCCTAAAGACTTGAGCACACACTGGCACGTTGCTTTAAACTCATTTCACATTTCAAAGGTTTGCTTTGTGATCAAAGGGGCTGGAGACTTCTTTCTAAATGAAAGCAGACATTTTGGGACGATTTTGTCAGTATAGCCACCGCAGAAAAGAAAAGGCTGGGAGGGAGGAGGGGGACTGGCAATCAAGTCAGGGCAGGCTTCTTTTTTCCTGTCTGACTTTGCATGACTAAGTCTTGGTTGGAAAGAGGAATATCTTCCCATTCTCTAGGTGTGTTTAATCAGGAAGATTCTGAAATGCAAACTGAACTCAAATGGAACTGGGAGTGCTTCTAACGGATCTAAAGAATGTTTTTCCATGAGAGAACTTAGTTTTGGGCTACCAAGTAGGTTCTCTGTGTGGCCCTGAGTATTTGTGGAACAGTGACCCAGTTTCAGGAGCAGGGATGTAGCCTGTGGGTGCCAGCATCTAGGGGGAGTTTGGAGCCTCCCCACCTGTCCTGTCAGGGTAATATTTAATAGTTTCTTACCCATTTTCTTGCTTAAACCTTCTGAAATGTAATGTATTTTCTTCACCCAGTTTGGCTGGACTGTGACTCTTTCCAGTTTGCTGTGGATCTCATGGAACTCAGGTGGGCCTCTGGCCAACTGTGGTCCATTGCTCTGTATTTCAAGAACACTCACAGATCTGGCAACTGTTTTTCATGACCGGTATCAAGATGATCTGTAGAGATACCAGGCAGAGACAAAGAGAAGATTCAGGTGCTGTCAGGAGTTGTCAGGGTGTTTGTTTATTTGCTTTAATAGTTGCAGTGGATGTTCTGGGTCGTTAGTTTCAGTTCAGGAAGATTCAAGCTAAGGTCACTTAGCCCAGCTGGAGAGAGCAGCTCAAGCTGTTTGCCTCCACATGTGGCTGGTACAGATGCAGATGTTATTTTGGATGACTTTAATGTTAGTTCTGCATCCTTTGAAACTTTGTAGTTTTAAGTGTCTGAAGTGAGTGAGTGTCCTGGTGCAGATCCTTGAAATTTACGGCATCTGAGGGTTATGGTTTGAAGCACAGCTCTATATTATCTTCAGAAACACAAGGAAGAGATCTCCTGGAGATACTGTTTTGTCAGAAAATAATAATTGACTGGACCTATCAACACTCGTTTGCTCTCTGACAGCTAACCCTGGCTATTACTGATCATGTAGCATGTTATAGCTGATTTCTGTCTTGAGTGATGCATTGATAGGGATATTTCAGTGGTTTTGAAGTTTAGAAGAGTGATGATTTATGGAGGCTGTGCCTTTAGAATGGGAGGGACCATGTTGCAACAACAGAAGCTCTCAGAATGAGGGGTCAGTGGTTGCCACTCATTCCCCAAAGTGCCATTATTTGTGCCTTCCTCCAATAGCTGAGGCCAAATGATTTCAGGTGTTTTATACCCCGGGACATGTGTGCTATTTTGGGAGCAAAAGCAAGTTTGGATGAATTTCTGGATTTGTATTTCCAATGCTCCTAGTACAAGAATCCTTCACCTCAGGTTACCTTTTGCAAGTGATCTGTGAGAAATTTGAATATCCAAGGACTATTGTAAAGAGTGCTGTGTAATGCTTATGAGCTTAATCCTTAGTATAATCCCCAAACTTAGTGTGTCCTGGCAAGTTTCCTTGAATAAGTGTACTCTGCAGCTAGATCCAGCAAAAAGAATCAACTCCATGAGTTAAGCAGAATGGCCAATACTCTTTTGAAAATTAATTCTTGCTTATGTGGCTCTAGTCTTGCATGGCTGGGGTTGCCTCTGCATTGAGTATTGAAAAAATAAATGTTTTAAATCCCTGAGAATCTCTAATGACATTTCTGAAAATTAACAGCTTCGTTTTTTCCTCTTTCTCCTCTATTTTCTGCCACCTTTTCTCACATCTGTCTTAGTGGACTTGTCAGAACTCAAGACAAGAAATCAGCCAGTACAAGTGGGAAAGTGGGGCATGATATCAAGGGATGTCTTCAGGACCTGGTAGATGTTTAGTTGGAATGCTTTACAGGTGATTTTATGTGAGAATATGGGCTGGTGCTTGTCACTTCTGATCTGTGAACAAGACTACTTGCCATGAACACATCAATCACTTGCAATAAGAAGTTGCAATAGGGGTTTGATCTTCCTTTGAAATATCAGTTCAAAGCCTTATTGTTCCCCATATTATCCTTAGGATGGAAAAATGGTAAAAGATGCTTTCCTGGTTAATGATTGCTAAAACTGAAGTGTCATTTTCCTTTTCTTAGAGTTTTGGGATAGATTTCTGGATGTATTGTCTGATTTTTTAATGTATTTCCAAATTTCACAAAATCCTACACATGGTTCCAGTTTTTAACCATCTTCCTTCCATGCTTGTTCCAGAACAATAAACCAATTCCATGAGTACAGAATTTCCTCCTGAAACACAAAGATCAGAAGGGGCTCCTAGGAGGTGATGGTTACAGACCCTTTTGAGGGGAAGGGGGACACACCCTTAGCAAGGGGCTGGGAATCCTTTGCCTTGGCACTGTCAGCACTGGAGCTCTCGGATATTGTTCTTAGCGAGGACAGTTCAACAAACAAACACCACAACTGACAGGGCAGAGCAGCT
This sequence comes from Argya squamiceps, assembly GCA_037834095.1. Lineage (NCBI taxonomy): Eukaryota > Metazoa > Chordata > Aves > Passeriformes > Leiothrichidae > Argya > Argya squamiceps. The sequence goes on along the minus strand of JBBMKD010000222.1, from coordinate 6,313,047 downwards.
GAACAAACAGACAAGGCTATGATTTATCCCTTTCCCTGGTTTTCAGTGTCTATTTAATGCATTAGCTAATATGATCCTCACTGTGTGATGTCAGTTGTGACAGAAGCAGCTTCATCTGTTGTTTTTAGCCTGGGTTTGATTTAGAACAAAGGAAGACAGGGCAGGACATGGCACAAGAGAGGAGAATGGGAGGGCTGGGCAGGGAGGAGAGAAAGGCCACTGTCACCAGTGACTGTGGGATAGAGAAATCCCTGCTAATCTTGTCTAGGCTTTAATTACTTGTGCCTTGGCTACAGCAGATAATTTTCTCTGACCTTGACAATTGTAGCTGTGCCAAATGCCAACTTTTTTCCTCTCCCCTTGGTCACGATGGATCATCTCACTGAGAAGTGACAGATCATCCCACACCCCACAGCACCTCCTGGCTTTGTTGCATTTACAAACACAAGGTTTCCTCTCAAACTGCCTTCCCAAGTCTGAAGACATCTTGAAAATGTCTTTTTTGCCATTCTCCACATTGCTCCTTATAATTCATTCCTTTTCTGGCTTCCTCCATGTTAGGTCCTCTTTGACTTTGGGGCTGAATCCATTTTTTTATTATTTGTTTACAAGGGGTTTAGCAGAACGGGATTATCTCCCATGACAAGGGCTTTTGCACATCATGCTGACAAAAATATATGAAAATATATATTGACAAACAGCTTTTCCTTGTATTTTAGTCATGTTTTTTGATATCTCTGGTACCAATAACTCTCACTTTTCCCTCACAGTTAGGTGATGACCTCCAGGGTCATCAATACCAAATGCTTTTTCGTTTCATTTGGCAGAAGGCACCACTGAACCAGGCTGCTATTACCACCACTATTTCCATGTGAGTGCTTCTGCAATAACTGTGATTCACAATCACATGGCAGGACACTGGAGAGCTGCAAAACTACTACCTATAAGGAAAATTAGAAGAAAAATTTCTGCCTTAAAATGAATTTATCTGATTCCTGTCTTCCTCAGATATACAGATGGAGCCTTAACTACATAGAGGAGTTTTTTATTGTTTCTGTCAAGGAGGATGAAGTAAGGATTCTGATTGAATAAATGATGTGTGTGAGGTATGGCTGATGACTAGCAATCATTGATTTGCCCAGCTTTAGTTTTCAAACACTGCAATTGTTTTCCTATTTTGTGTCCACTGTCTCTGAAACGATATTATATGTTAGTACTCTGAATATTTTATATTGCCATGCTTCTTTTTCCCCAGGTTTCTGCCTCTTCTTTTATCAGCATTGTAATGGCCTGGGCTTTGAATTGTTTTATCACTTTAAAAGAAATTGACTGGACAAATAATGTTGCTCTTTTGTTGATTGCCTTGTTGTCACTTAAATACTATTCCAATATAATGGGTAAGTTATTACTTCTAAGACAGATTTGCTACTATTTTTTTTCCTCTGGCTTTGAGAAGAAGGAAATTGTCTCAGTAAAAATTGTATTTCTGAGGAAGGAAGAAGATACTGTGTATTTGAACCTCATGAGAATAGTTGATTTTCAGTTTAGGATAATACAGTCTCTAATTAATGAAGAGGAGACTTTTAAAGGTAAAAATGCAAATTAGGTTCAGGATAGTCCCTCTTTTCTCATTGTATGACTTTGCACCTTTTTTGACTGGTGGCCCAATAAATAAATACTCCTTTATCTATATTGCTCTGGTTGTCTGTAAGAGGAGGAATCCAGAGCACCAAGCAGGAGGGGAGCAAGCCAGCACTCCTGTTATCATTAGTGATGGTTGGCCTAAGTCTTTGGAAGAGCTGTAGTTACTCTGAATTTACTGTGAGGAATTTGCCACAATGAGCTGAGACAGAATGCAGGTCTCTATTAGATGTGTAAATAATTGCACATTTGTCACATGTGGAAAGCTGGCTTGATGAATGTGTAAAGATAACTGTTTCTTGATGAGCTCAAGTCCTTGAGTTTTAGTGCTTGAAGAGATTTATGGATAGTTGCCTGAGACAGCACAATGTCTAGGCTTGGAACAATGTATTTTTAGAACCTATGCATGCAGGTAATAGGGCTGATATTTACATCTAAGGAATACCCCAAACGAATGCTGTAGTCAATACCAAATTTGAATGCTCAGCATCTCTGAAAGGTAATGCCCAGAAAGAGAAGCAAGTGGTTTTCCTTTTGTGAAAGAAGAAATCAAGAAACAGGCATCAAGTTATAAAATACAAAAAATGAAAACAAAAGAAACAACCCAAACAACATCTCAGCTCTCCTCTGCTTTTCAGAAAATAAAGGGTTTGTACCTTTTTTTACCATTTATAGCTCTTCTAAGTGTGAAGAACTGGCTATGAAGAGGAAAATTCCCAATCAAAGGTGTCATATGTGAGAGAAAAGGAGCTGCTTGTTTTCAGGCTGAAGAGGTAGAGGTTAAGTGACAGTTTGTAAACAGCTGAGGCTCATTCTAAAAAAATCATTGTAGTGTACTTATTTGTAAAGGAAAGGAGTACAAGCAGAGGTGCTGATTTATTTTTCTCTTCAAGAAAGAGCTTTGGTGGAGTTTGTCTAGCCTGCTGTCAAAAATAAGTAATATTGTGTAGCATTAAAACCCCCCCCAAAAAAATAAACCCCTCACAACCCCCAAAATGTTCTTTGTTTTGTGGTTGCCTGTATCACATTGCCCTGCAGCAGAAACTGAGTGAAATCAAAGGCAGCTGTAGTGAAATTTTCACAGGGAGTGAGGCAATGGTAAAAAGGTGCATCAAGGGGAAGTACCTCCTGCCTGGGTCAAAACAGCCTGAATCAACTGCAGCCTCTCCAAATCGATATCCAGGATGATAAGGGGTATAAAACTTTTAGTGTTGGCCTGAGGAACTGATGGAAGCTATCAGAGTCCACCTGAGAGGCAGGTGAGCAAGAACACGAGTGGTGGGAATGGAGCTGTGCTTGTCTGATGAGGAAAGGGGTTACCTGTGGTCAGGGGCCTCCCCCAGTCATGTGGAAATGTCCCAGGAGGATGCAAGCACTGGTTCTGTGAGCTCTGCTCCACAGGTGACCTCCCTCTGGGTAGCTGCTGGCACTGGGGATCCCAGGTGACTCTGAGAAAGCAGAATTGCTGCCCTGTTCAGGGCCCAGGATGCCAGGCGGCTGTTCACAATGGCCACGAGGTTCCTCATCCTGTCTAAAGCACACTGAGAGCATCCTGCAAACCCCTGTTTTATGACTGACTGGACAACAGGATTTAATTTACCATGTGGAAAGCAGGAGTGTATTACTGGGACAAGGTAACAGATAGATGAACCGTTCTATGATGCATGAATGTAGAATTGTATAAAAATAAGGCTTAAGGAAAAAAAAGGAAGCAAATATATATTAGATGTATTACAATTTTCTTTTTAGTATAAAAATTATTATGTACTCCCTACTGGGAGGGACTTTATTAGTCTATTTATACAGAAGCTCTGCAAATTTATCATGGAGGCAACTTCTTTGAATGCAGTAGAGAACTGCTGGAGTTTGTACAAGTTTTTGTGTCTCTTGCTTGATTTTGAAACGCTATCAAAAAGCAAGCAGTCATTATAATTTATAGGTAACAGTGTACAGAAAAGCTCATTTGTTGTTACTCCACATAGTTACATGCTAATTGTCAGCCACACTCTTTTCTTCAAAATATGAGTCTGTCTGTCTAACCACAGTGTGGCACTAATGGTATAAATGCAGCAGAACACAGATGGAAATTAAACAGCAGCTGGGTAATCATCTTCATAAATGTAATATTAAAAATATCACAATCCTTTAATTTTTGTTCTGCTTGTATAAGGCAGAGCTGCATGACAAATAGCTATCATAACTTTACTGAGAGAAATGCAGCTTGTAACCGGTTTAAACCAAATAACTCTTTTGCCCTGCTGTCCTCACTTGAGCTTTTGAGCACCAGCATTAACAATCTGGTAAACACCAGACCGGGGTCATAAGCACTCATTAGCCTCCCAGAGAAAGGCCACCTCTGGTTTGTTGAATATTGATTAGGAGGCACCAGAACATACCAGTCTGGAGCCACCAGGGAAGATGCTGAACATCTGAAGCGTTTCCTCTGCATTTCATGAAGCTCTGGATCAAATCTGCTGTGGCCATTTTCATTTTTACTGACCACCTTCTTTGTCCTTCTGTTATTGTACAGGACTGGGCACAGTAGAAAGCTGATTGAACAATGAACAAAAGTATTGCTGTCACCCTGAGCCTCCTGTGGGATGGAGGACTACTCTGACAACTTAACTTGCCTTTTCCATCCCTCATGGACAAGCCTACTTCCTTTCCTTCCTCTGATGCATTGCAAGTGTAATGTGTCTTGTCCTGCTGCCAATACCACCACAATAGATTGCAGTGCTTCTCTGAATAGAGATACTGGTGAGTCATTTTCATCTCTACTGAAATTAATTCATACGTTTTCCCCCAGTTTGCATCGAAATCAGGTAACTTGACTGATTTAAAGTCTAAACTCGCAATTGGTAAATATAGAAAACCCTTCTAAAGACAGTTTCTTGAAATTGGTAGCATAATGGTAAATACTGTTGAAGATGACCTTGAGGTAATAACTTCAAAAGCTGATAATAGGATTTATGCTCTGGTAGTAGAAGGTGTTTAAAAATTAAACAAGCAAAACATTGTTTCAGTATTAAAAAACCTCATATGTTGTCTTAATATGTGCTATAATCCAAGCCTGACTGTGCATAATAAGCTTGTAATTCCATTGATCCGTTGATGGGGAGATAACAAACCCCTGTAAATGGCAAATGGCTTGTGTGTGAGCAATGTGATATTGATGGACCTGCTCAGTGCTGTAACTTTTCTGTCTTCTTTGCTGTGTCACTGTCCTGCCTGCACCCAGCCCACTGCCCTGCCGTGCTCAGTGCCCTCAGCAGGCTGGAAAACAAACCAGTGAGGCTTTGCAGATGGTTTCACCAGTTCAGACCCTGCTTTGCCTGCATTTAGCAGCCCTCACATCCTATGGGCTGCAGACAGGGATTGTGAGCATGGAGAACTGGATAAAGGGATCTCTGGACTGGTAACCAAACAGGGACCACACCAGTAGCTTGTGTTACTGGTTTTGCAACATGGTTCTTGAAGTAATTTTCTCCATTTTTCTCCTATGCTCACAATAAGAATTTTCGAGTTGACATTTTATGGTCATACACATACAGTGTCATAAGGGGGTGTCATTAGCTTTACTTTTTAATGTAAAGTTTAACATGAATGTTGAATAAGTGTGGGATATAGATCTAAACATTAAAGGGGAGTGTTACAGTTAAAAGAAAGTGTTAAATATTGCGAAATTCGTGGCAAAGGGAAGGCAAACTGCTCTTCAATTCAATTCATCTCAGCACCACAGAAAACCACATTTCTTAAGGCATGGTCCTCCACTGTTGAAGTCAACCACAACAACAAAAAAAATTCCATACTTCTTTGGTAAGTGAAGGTTGAAGCCTTAAAAGAGCTGTTAATATGATCTTGCCAATTAGATGTTTTGGAAAATGAAACAAGCTCCTTTAGACCTCTCTTCCCATCTCTTATAGCTCCAAAACCAGCAAAATAGATTATGGGCTAGAGATACAATCTCACTTCTCCTCTGTCTAGGGAGTCCAGGGTTGTCTTTGCCCTTATGAAGCATAGCCCTACAGAAAAGAGGAAAATCTTTAATTTTGTTTTGCATTATATGTCCAGAAAATGCAACTTTATCTATATAATGGCCTGTGATGAGGCAGAGAGAAGGAGCTGCTCATCTAATAATCTGCTTGTTTCCAATTCAGAATCTTGCTGCGCTTTCCTGGGGCAGCACTGATCCATCCCAATCACCTCTCTTAGCTCAGTGTGGACTTCATAAAAAGTGAATATCGAGTTCATGCAAAAAAGTTTTGCTTTTCTGAGTGTTAAAGTCTGCCCTTCTGTTGCAGACCCTTATTTTTATTCAGAAATAGTCAGTGGATGAGGCTCACAACTTTTTGGAAACATTTGTACCATCCATATGGTTGTTTTCTTCTGAAGAGGCATATGACTGGAGTTAAGGCATGTGCTGTTAAATAAATGTTCCTTGTTTTAATTTCTCATCACTCCCAAAGAGTTTGGATGGAAATCATAATGCTTTAATACAGATGGAGCTCTGAGGTAGATTGCAGCAGTGATGAGGAGATATTTTGGACTTCTCAAATGGTGTGTGGGTGTCTGAGGAGAGTGGGATACAATCTTGTCTTGAACATCAGACAAGGTGGTGATCCTGAGAGCTCTGCTTCCAGGGTTAGAGTTGGAAACACCAGCTGCCTTCTGCCCAGATGCAGGGGCTGTTCAGCCTGCAGTGCTGTTGTCACACACTGGTCACCCTCTGTTGTCACACACTGGTCACCCTCTGGCTCAGTTGTGGGGCCAGCAGCATCATACGTGTGTGTTTAAGCAGCACCTTCTTGTTAGGTTGGTGCAAGAGCTCTTGTTTCCCCCCAAAACCTCACTGTCTTTATAATTTTAATTCAAACAAGGGCTTCATTAACTGGGAAATCTAGTTTATATATTCAAGTCCCTAAAGATGTGGAGGGGAAAAAATTTGTCAAGGATTATCCCCAGGGCAGGATGACCAACTGAAGGGAGTGAGAGGAGGCACAGCTGAGATGCACCAGAACTGTTTGGAGCGGTCTCTTGGGTTCATCTGAGTGCTCTAGACCCAAGCCCAGGGCTGCTAATGCCCAGAGGACAGCAGTTCCTCATATTCTGGGCCGGGTGACCTCTTTCTTTGGCTTTGGGCTGGCAGACAGGGAGCTGCCCTGAGCTCTCCCCTGTGTCTGCCCCTTGAGAAGGGTCTGTTGAGGGGCACATGCACACAAATAAGAACTACAAATAAATCAAGATGCAAAATGTGAATCTTTCAGTCTGTGTACAAGCTGTGCATACCTTGATATGAAAAAATGAAGTATTGCAGTGTTCAGATATGAGTTTGGTGGGAGGGGTTTAGAACATTTCACATTAATGCAGTGTCAGTGACCTGTAACTCAACACTGCCAGATTGTCTTCAAATCACAGACCTCAACCTCTTTTCTGTTCATGTTCAAGAAAAACCTGACAGTTTTCAGTCTAAGCTGTTTTTTTACTTCCCTAGCCAGGATTGTATACCACTAAAAATAGAGTTTATAATAGAAGTTACAGCTTTTAGCTATGAGGCCTCCAGGATGGCTCCATTGTATTGCAGCTCTGTTAATTAAAATGAAGGGGGAAAATATATATAATAGGATTGTGCTAATAAAGCATGAAATGAACACTCTTACTTTAAGATACTTGTCTGTTTTTCCTTACTGCGTGAGCAGTTGTCTTTGCCTTCCTCAAAATACACTGAAATTGAGGGGTGACTTTTTTTTTTAAGGAAACTTCTAAGCCTTCCTATTCACTGTCACTCTGGCACCCTCTGATTTGTTACATAATTGTGTTTAGGCATCTTTGGGCAGTGGATGGGAACACAGTGGATCCTGGTTGAATAGGTGCTTCATGTTGAATTCAGATTGCCAAGTGTTACAGACTGAATTGCTGGAGCTGCTGGATTAATAGGCTGGGATTTTTTCCCCCTGTGTGCTTTCAGGAGAACTTGTACTGAAAAATAACTTTCACTTCTCACCTCAAACCTGGAGGGTTTCTCAAATAGTCTGTGGTGTTGTAAATCTGCAATACAATTTGTAGACTCTTAATAGTGATCATAATACAGAGGCAGAGCTTTTATATCAATATGACTGTACCAGGAAAGAAAATTGAATCTTTCCCCATGTTTTCTGAATTAAAATTTAAAACATGCAGCAGTAGTGTAGCTCTAGAAGCAGTAGGTAATGTTGAACTCGATTCTTTGAGCATGATATTATGCCCCCAGCATTAATTTTTTTTGCATGGTTGTACTACATTTAGCTTCATTCTTCATATGAAATCTATGCATTTATATTTTTTACACATTTCCACCCAACAGAATCGGAGCTCTTATGAAACGGATTGGAGTGACCTCAGGTGTTCACAGGACTGAGGACAATAAAGGCTGCATTAAATACCATTTAAAACATTACATTTTGCTAATGCTTTAAAGTATTTTGTATTAGCGTGAACATTGGTCACAAGAGTATTGGTTTCTAAAAGAAAGAAATAATGCAGCTGTCAGGTTTAAATAAAGAGAAAGTTCATGCAGAAGCCAAGTTTGTCCCTGCACTTTCCAGGAGAATTCAAAGGTGAGAGCAGAGCATGGGGTTCAAATGGGCAGAGTTACCCATGGGACTTCTGCCACTGACAGTAGCCAGCACAGCTTTCAAATGGGTTATAAAATCCTGGAAATCAAAGCAGAGGCAAGATGCAAAATATGTTAACTTCTGTCACTTGCAAGGCTCAGACAGACAACACTGTAGAAATAAAAAGTTACATTCTGAGTAAAGCAAAATGACAGAACATGCATTGCAAAGTGCTGCTCAAGCATATAAAGTGCAATCCAGCCACTAACTGGAATGAAATATTCTGCAAACTGTTATTGAGCACCAGCCTCGCACCACAGCAGTGTCTGCACAGACGAGCTCTGGGTAAGAACTGGAAAAGTTCTGATAACTTATCCAAAGAAGTCATTAGAGCTAGTAAGGTAAAAATCTTTGGAGTATAGCTGATCAATCCATCTGAAACTGCTGCTAAAAGGAAACAAAAATATATTTCTTGGTGAGAGTTTTGATAGTTGAAGTGAGGTTTTTGCAGAGTTGAAATGCATCAGGTTTCTGATAGCCATTATTAGATGAAATACTGTTGGGAGACTTCAGCTCTGAGCTGATCTTGTCCCATTTCACCAGAATTAAAGGGTGATTTGTGAGGTTGCTGTGGTGGGAGCAATAGTAGTAATTTTTTGTTGCAAGGCTTAAGATTTTATTGGGTGTTGTGTGAGGGAAAATGAAAAATCTCAATGTATGTTCTCAATTCTACGTTTTTAAAATGTGTAACGATGGAGCTTAAACTGGGCATTGCTTTTGGTGTGTGACTAGTAAAGAAAAGTCAGATTTTTCATCATGTACTGGCTGTAAAATATTTAAAAGTAATGAAAATAGTCTGGATAAAGATTTTAATCTCAAATATTAATGAATATCTATAGATTTGTCTGCTCAAACTGAAATTGGATATTAAAGTAAAAAAAGAAAAAAGGAAACTGCGAACTTTCTAGTCCTTCACTGAGGATAACAAGGAATGTGAACAGCACACTGGGCACTGTCCTGGTGGTGCCACACATCACATCCCTGTTCTTCAAACCCCTCCTGCTGCTCCCATACCACACTGCATTGTATTTCCTCAAGTCTGCAATCGCCTGTCTAAATTTGGGGTCTTCCTCCCCTCTTTAGGGCTGAGTGCTCCTGGTATGTCCTTCACCCCTGCCCCACACCCTGGCCAGCCTCTGGCAGTGCCAGTTTGGCAGGACAAGGGGCAGGCAGTGAAGTGAGCTCAGGCAGAGCTCAGCTGTGTTGGCCCTGCTGCAGCAGGAGGGAGGGACCCGTGGTAGGAGTGGAGCAGGGTGACCAGGGACAGATGTCCCCTTCTCCTCACCGGTGATGGGACACCAGCCACCAGCTGGCACAGCTCTAGCTCTTGGTGGCACTTGCCAACTTGTCACAGCTTCTTCCTGAGCTAAGTCTCCCTTGGAGTGTGTGTTTTGTGTGAACAGGACTGAGTCCACTGTTTGAGGCTTGTGTTGTGACAAAGCCTTGCTCTTCCAGGAGGGTGACTGCAAGCCAAGCTCTGTGACCTCAGGCAGAGAGTTACAAGTGGAGTTTCAGAGTCTCTTGAGAGCAGCTGGATTGTAAATGGGATGTGTCTGATACTGTGGTGGGAAATAGACACAGAATCTCAGGCTTCTGGGGCAAGACATCAGTCTCTAATCCAGTCACTAGGGACAGCCATAATCACACACATTAAAGATGTATTTTATGCCACAGACTGTGTGACTAACTCGGCCTGACGTGTTTGATGTAGATCCTTGTGCTCACATTGCATTTTAGCTGTGCTGAGAGCTGCCTGGGCACTCTCCTTGTCCCTGCAAGGCACTGCTGCACCCTCAGTGTCCTGACAAGGACACCTGCCCTGCCTCTGTCACACGTTTGACTACAGTACATATGTACCTTCAACTTGTGGGGTTTATTTCCACTGAGCTTTTCCATTTGGGTTCACATTTAGATTCTTAGCTAGTGCTAACTGGGTGTTTCTCCAGTTGTTTTAACAATGTTTTTCTTTGTGGAGTGAGACTCTCCAAGCACACCTCAGGGATAAAGATAAGATTTGAAACTGGGAGCTGTATCATTTAAGAAAAAATTCAAACCCTTCAAAAAGAAAGAAACAGCAGGAATGATTTGATTTTCAAATCATATTAGAGGGAAAAGTTTATACAACAAGAACAGAAACAAATTTGTTTGTATGTTTGGTGGGGTTTTTTTTGCCAGGCCTCAGATTCAGGGTATCAAATGGATTATTATTGGTTCTTATCTAAGTTTAGAAAGAGCTGTGAATATATAATGAGTACAACAGAGAGATTTCAGTGTTTATTGGTTTACTGGTTTATTGATGCTTCACTTGCCTGTCTTTGCAAGATGTGCCATTTATGAATACTTGGCTAATCTCCAAAGACAGTCGAGATTTGTTCCATTTATTGCTCTTCTGAGTTTGCCTTTTGGCAAAAAGTCTCAGATCAGGAGCCGTTTGCATATCAAGGCTCACAGGTCTCCTTTGAAAACCTGCCAGGTCTTGGAAGTCATGAAGCCTCTGACTTTAAATTAAGGGAACAATAATTAAATGTATTAATTCTAATTCTTAACTTTTTTTTTGTAATAGGCATACTTAATTTTGCCATAACTTGATGTAAGTGAATAAAGATGGCAGGCAGTGCTCTGGCTTTCACTCAGGGGAAGTGCAAGGAAGTGCTGCAGAGGGGGGGGTATTTTGGACTTAAGTTACAATGAAGTTTATGTTTATTATGCTGATAAGGGAACAGCCAATGCAACACTGGTCATGCTGCTGGTGGTGTCTGTAGGGAAAGGTCAGGAGCAGTTGTTTCATCCCTTTCAGAGGGCTCTGAAGCTGCTCCATAAATGATGGTTTGAGTTGATCAGTGAAGCAGGGGTGGCTGCACAGCTTATTAACAGCAACCAGAGCAGGAGGAAAATACCTTAAACAACTGTTCTTGGGTGGGAGCAGTCTGGCAGCAAAGAGAGCAGTGCAGCAAGCACAGCTTGGGGTTGGACTCATTCCCCTGGAGCCTGTGGGCTGGTTGGTAGTACCCTGTGGCACTGGGCTCAGAGGGGTTAGCCAAGGATGGCTTTTACCTTCCCGCAGTGCCTAATTAGAAATATTTCTCCTGCAGTAGCTTCAGCCTGCAGAAGGAGAGGGAAAGTGCTGTTCAAGGAATGGTGAAGTGGTGGTGATGAGCAGAAAAAGCAAGAATTGGCAGATAGTGGGAGCTGCAAAGACACAACCAACTGCTTGTGAAGGGCACTCGGGTTTGAGAACAGGAGAGGGAGGCAGGAGGATCTACTGCTGGCACTGCTCAGGGAGCTCATCCATAGTCATGGGGGAGTTATCTTTGCTGGCTACTTGCTGAAAACAAAATAGTGCTGCCTCTTGCCATTTTGGAAAGCAGGAACTGTGCTCCTCTCTGTCCAGCACCTCCTTCTGTTCTCAGATTCTCATTTGTGTCACAGGAGAGCTGGACTTGTGGTTGCAGAAAAGAGTGGCACTGCTCTATCGACTCAAGCGCCCACAAACCACTTGTCACTCTTCACAGCTCAGGGAGGATTGATGCCCAGAGAACCCAACAGTTTAACCAGGCAAATAACAGCCCCAGCTGCCCTGACTTATTTAACATTTATCCCAGACCTATGCAGTGCTCCTCCCTCTGGAGCTCAATTCCAGTTTTCATTCATTTGATCCATCTTTGAGCCAAATATAGAGGTGTTCTTTTAAGGGGGGAAAGAAAATGAGTGCCATCAGTGGGGAGTTTGATGGCAAATGTGCACCTCAATGTATTCCACTGTCTGTTCTGTCAACAATCATTCCATAAATGACCTTTTACTTTTCCACTCTTTGATTTTTGATTTTATAAGCTGGCCAGCTTCTGTTTCCCAAATCCTTCTATTGTGCTGTAACTGCCTTATTAAAATTTCCATAAGCATCTGGAAACGTTATAATAAGTTTCTCAATATGAAGTTTTAACAGTGACTATTCAGTTCTGTAGGCTATAGATCATCTCTCATATGCTTTTGAATCAGGTATTGATGTTGCTCTATATTATAATGGGGTTATATTTCATTTTCTTAATGTCACATTTTTATTAATTTCTGATATTGGTACCATACTAAGTATCTTATTCATATGAGCACAATCTCTGAGGTCGAAGATACAATTAAATATGCACCAGAAAGGTGTGGCTTGCATCTTGATACTGAAAATTACTTATAATCTTTATAACTATTACATGTCTTATGTTTCATAGACAGGTGTGTCATATTCCACTTAATGCTCTGATAGTGAGGTTCTTCAGTTGTTGTGAAGTATTTCTGTGTATTCTGTATTTCCTCTCAGTCTTAAAATTGCTGTTCCTTTCACTTAACATCTTCTTTTTGCTTTGCCTCAGAATTTCTCCCCAGTCTATGACTATATTGATTCTGTCACTCATCCTTTATTACCTAATTAGTTTTAGTTGCATTGGTAGGACTTACATACTAATTGTAGTTTTCTGGATCAGCTTTCCCAATGTGACACTGCTACTATGAAGGCAAGGCTTAGCAGAAGAATTCTAGCACTGGAAGTCACATGGAAGACCTGAAACAGCAAAATGCAAAGTCTTAAAGTCTGGGGAGCAAATAAAACCCCCTGAAATTTCAGTTCTGATGTGAAGAACGGCCTGACTTGTTGTGCTTTTCCTCCTGTTATTGCAATAATACTGAGGGAAATAATGCTGTGGGTGACTCTCCTCTGGAACTGAAAACAGGAAAGATGTGTGAGGGAAATGGATACAGCTCCTGTTAGCTGCTGCTGTGCACAGGGGTCAGGGGAATTTGCTTGGTACAAGATGTGGTTCATGAGACTCGTGATTTCCTGCTCTGTGTAGTTTGCCTTGCTTGGCATCTTTTGCTAAGATTAAGTGAGGGTGCCAAGTAGCTAAAGCCAAAATATCAATTGTGTGTTTTGGAAAACTGAAACATTCTAAGAAGAAAATATTCTTACTTTAATAGTAGCTTTTTATCAAGGATATAAGAAAACCAAGTCTTGCATAGGGAGCTGGTGTGGAACATGGTCAACAAGGTTAAAAATTGTAAATTGGCTGAAATATGGAGCTAAATCTTGAAGTTTTCTCTCTGAATAACCTATCTTAATGGTCTGAGTGTCAGCTGCATAACGTTTGCACTATTTTCCTCAGACTCCAGTGATGATGAATGTTCTAACAAACCTTTTGTTTTTCCAACAAGAAAAAAAGGAATGTAGTTTCCCAGTGTCCCTTTAGCAACAATTATGGATCCTCTGGCACTCCTAACTAAGCATTTAATGTCAAGTTTACCTTTCACCCTTAACTCATCTAGACATTAACTGATCTATAAAATTCACTTGAGGATTCATTGCCAATTATAAAACTCTTGTTCTGAAATGTGGATTTTTCCTTATCTTAAAGCATTTTAGTCAGTGAAATATCTTCACATCAAACAAATGATGGATGAATGATCGATTGCCAATACATCTGGTTCATTCAGTTTTGCATTTTATTACTGTGTAGACGAGGCGGATATTATCCAAATTCTTCTGTCAATGACACCAATGGAAAGCCTGACTAATTGTTGTAGTGAATGGTACTGATCTGCATTTTCACACATCATTGGCCAAAACACAGCCCGGAGCACAGAGGAAGAGGTGGCACTTGGGGAAAGCTGTGAAGGATACAATGTCATAAAGCTCGGAGCAACTGGGCTTAGTTAAAAATCCTTGGAGTCTTGCCTTGCTACAAGCAGATGTGATTTTTGATTTTTCACTGTCTTTTCACCAGGACTAAATGCTGCTGCTTGGTGGGAAACATTTGGTTTTGTTAGGGACAAACTAACACCCGTTCCTTAAGGGGATTTCCACAGAAATAGGCTGGTCCTGATGCTCTGGGAGGAATGAGGCTGAGGGGGTCGTCATGGAAAAGCAAAAGTCAAATCTCCTCCTTCAACTAGAACGAGAGGAAAATGTGGAAGCTTTCTGCTCTGTTTTTTGGGAAAAGTTTGCTGACGTGTTTTATGGACTTGGAGGGAAATGTCATGATAAGATTAAAAAGGGAGGGAAAAAAAGTGAATGTGGAGTCAGAGGAAAGCTGCTGTCTGGGGCCCCTCGATAGGACAGGAAGGTTTAATGACCTGCTGCAGAGTGACAGTGCAGTCCAGTGTCTGGCACTGCCCACCTCAGTCGGGTGTTGGCCCATTCCATCAGCTTTCACATGCACAGCCAGGCCCATCCTTGGGGCTCTGATGGTCTTTGAAAGGAGCTCAAGTGAAAACACTGTCAAGACTCCTGTTTACCTTGAGGAAGGAGTAGAAAGAAATGAGGTGAAAGCTGTATTTGCAATGAATCACTCCCAGAAAATGGTTTATTGCAGAGATATCTATGAAAGTGAAGGCAGGATGAGAAGCACACGCATAAGCCCACCAGGTCTATTAACTGAGGTTGTCCAGGGCAAGAATCAACGAGAGAAGATTTTGCACTTTTGCTGGAAACTATGTCAGCATCCCCTTGGGAATTCCAAGTGCCCTTTGATTATAACTGCTAAACCCCAGTGTTTTCAGGATTTGCAGGTGTCAATCTAACTCATGTTTTATCTCACCTGTCATGTAGATTTCAGTTTGGTTTTTTTCTCAAAGTTTCTGTAAATGTGCTGCAAAAAAACCCCAAGTCCAAAAAGCGCAACACGTTTAACCTGCAGACATCAGCTATGTAGATTTTAAATATATCATTCATACAGAGTATTAAGCATAAAATGGGTTTACTCATGGTCTGAAATGTTCTGAATAATACATTTTTAAAGTGCTTTTGTGTTTTCTGGAGAACGAGGCCACAAAGGTAATTTAGATGTTTCTTTATGATGGTTTATCTCGGTCTTTTAAAGAAGTGTATCATTGTGTGAAGGCTTTAAAAAAGCCCGAAACAACAAAAGAAAGCAAAGCGTTGTAACCTCTATTTGTAGTGGTTGATGACAGTGAATAGGAAACGTTAAACAAGAAAAATAAAATGGCTGCAGTGTTCTGTGATAGTTCTGTGTATATTCTTGACAAATGCTTTGATGTTGAAAACTCCCATTGTGATATTTTTCAGAAAGGAACACTTCATTTTTTTATTATCCAAACTGCTTTAAAAGTATGTCATTGTTTCAATGTTTACAGTTTATGTAGTCTAATAACAATGTTTAGGGAATAAAAGGCACTGAACACTTCTTGTAGGGGCCAGAGACATTTTCTGAGAGTGAATATTTGCAATATTAAACAGGTACTTTGCTTTGAAATGGGGAAGAAGAAACAGTCATTTTTGGGTTTTACTGTGAAAAGGGCAATTTTGCATTGGGCAACTAAAATACTGGTTGTACACCCATACATCAGTGAAATAGATTCTACAGCTGCTTTTCAGCTGTTGGTGATACCCAGGCTATGATAATGCCATGAGTTTCCAGCACTTACCTGCAATGCTGTGAGCTCACCTGAGCTGCAATTACACACCTGATTCCCCGATGCTGCTGGGCTTAAAATCACCGTGGCTACATCCTCTGTGCTAACTAGTGTCTTAAATACGGGTGTTTTTCAGTCTTTTGGGAGGTTTGTGCAGCTTTCCCTCGGGCCAGGAGCTTGAATACGGTTCCTAAATGCCGCAGTCTGGAAGTGTCTGAGGTGTAAGTGCCTGTCATGAAACACGAGCTGCATTTTCTCGAATGCTTGATGTCTGTCAGAGCTGGGGTTCAGCTGGAGCCCTTCACACTGGGAGAAATTGGAGCTGGGTTTGTAGGGTTTTGCTCCAGCTGGGAGGGTCTAAATGTTCCCAGAAGGAAATGACAGCCTGGCTCAGAACTGCTCTTACACCTTGGAGCATCATGGAGCTCCCCAAAGTCAGGAGGGTTGTCCTGGCTTTATACACTGGTTTTCTTCCTCTGTTATACTCAAGCTCTGTGAAGGTTTTGAATGGCTGTAGTAGAGAAATTCGTCCCCAAAGATGTTCTTTTGTTTGTCTGCAGAAGTTTCTGTCTTTGGGAGAAGGAAGGTACATTACCCTGCCTAAACAACTTTGAGATTGACTGTGAGTACACTGTGAGGCAGCACTAAAGACACTATAAATAGTGAATCATCTGTCGCAGACAAACCAGCTCCTGTAATGGAATCACTTGGATAGGTGCCATTTATCCTTATCATTTTTCTAGTGAGAGTTTTACATTAGGGGAAAAAGACATGAAGAAATGTTTTCTAGCTGCCTGCCCGTCATCCTTGAACCAAGATTTATACAGGAACTGATCTTTGTATCTTTAACATTTATTGGTATTAACAACACTGGAGTGTAACAAATAGTCAGACTCACCATTTTTGCAAGATATCAAAGGGGTCAGGAATCATTTTTGTTTCTTTCTTCTTGGAAGTCACAAGGTCATTTATGAAATAATATTTGTGAGGAATATGAAGAAAGTTAGAAAAGCTGCTGCCTGTCCTACTAAGCTGTTTAGAAAGATTTACTAATGAGTCACAGTGAAAGAAGCCAGATGAGCAAGAATGCAATTATTTACACTAGATTTGCAACACGAGATGTGTAATAGCTACACCAGCTTAAGGAGCACCCAGCTGCCTCCCTCCGTCTCGGATGGTGAATTCCCACCTGTGCTGTGCTTGTTTCTGCTATTGTTCCAGCGGCAGCACAAATTAGAGCAATAAAATTACCTGGGTGGGGTAGGGTTTAGCCTGGATAATTTTACTGGTCTGCAGTCTGGCACCACAGAGGGGTGACATCACAGTTTGGTGGCAGATTGAAAGAGAAATGCGAGTGAACAGTTGAGAGCAGGGAGGAAGAGTAGAAACTTAGATTAATTTTGGTATAGTCCAGACTTGGCATAATTGATTAGAAGCACATGAACTAACTGTGTAACTTGTCTTTCATTGCTTCATCTGGTTTCCTATTTTATTGGTCCATGTAGCTCAGAATGAAAAAAAAACCCAACAATTTGTCTCTAAATGCTGTAATTGCTTACTGTACCATTCCCTGTGTATTAGAGTTAACTGTAACAGCCTGGTGGGGAAAGTGGTAGGAAAACCTGGGTGAGAAGGATTCAAAACCAGCAACAGAGGGGGAGGAACTACCTCAGAAAAATAAGGTACTGTAGGAAGCTGAGTCTAAGCACAGGTCGAGACTGATTTGCTGGCAGCAAAAAGACAAGGAAAAAACCAAATGTGAGATGCAATAAAAAACCAATGATGGCGAAAGTAAAACAAAACTGTTTTCTGACTTAAGATCAGTCGTTTTATTGATTTTTAAAATATAAGCTCTATTTTGTTATGTGTGCCTGAATATACCAGGCACAACCTAAACCTTGAAATGCTCACACAGCCTCAGGCAGCCCCCAGCCCCCTGGCCAATAACTCTTGTCTGGCTCGTGCTGCAAGTACAACAGTGTGTGTACTCTGTTTGCAAGGTCGTTTATCCACAAAATCCCAGAGAACTGCATCAAAAGGGTCAAGAACAAGCTCTTTTTGGGTCTGCACTAGGCAAATCACTGAATTTTTGTTAAAACAACTGTAAAAAATCATGGAGAAAGTTAAAAAAGATCTAGTGCAAAGACACATGATTACTACAGTGTGTGTCTAGAATCTGCTTCTTAAATGCAGTTCTGCAGCAGTTAAACACTAAGGTACCCCTGGAGCTCAGATTTGTCTGACAGAAGAAATCCAGGGATAAAATCTCTTTTCAAACAAAGCATACCAAAGCCCATGAAGGAAAAATAAAGACAGAGGATGCTCATTGTGGGTGTCCAGAAAAATATTAATATGGTAATGTCTTTATATCTATGGACTGTGCAATTCCATTGCCTTCAGTGGAATTGCAGCAGTTTAGCCTATCGAGCATTTCAACCAGCACACCCAGCTCTGCACTGAATGAATCTCCTGATAACAGATTCGAGAGGTGTGATTCAATAACTCCTGTTCTCTTAGGCGCCAAAATGCTTGTAGCACATCTAGAAATGTAGGGCACTTGATCCTGCCAAAGTGCCCTTGCTTCTGTTGAAGGAGTTGCCAATATAATTGCAGAAGGTGAAATGGGTTAAATCTGGGACAGCTGATCACTTGAGCCGCCTTTAGGGAGGTGAGAGAGGCACCGAGGCGAGTGGCACTGCTGAACTGGCTCCACTCCACCCCGGAGATGTGATTCAGCATCCCAGGGTGCCTGTGCCATCTCAAAACTGATGTGAACGTGATCCTGATTTCTAACCAGGTATTGACTGAGAGAGGTGGAGCCGTGGGACATCTGTGCTCATTTGGAGCAACTTCTGACCGCTGACAGGGTGGGAAAGAATTTGGTGTGTTGATTGAGAGATGTGGAGTTAATCCCACTCATTGTTATAATGCCCTGGGACTTTTTCTTTCCTGGGCCTCATTTTGATAGCAGGAATCCTCTGTGGCAGTTGTGCAAATACAAAATATTTGGAGACTGAGCGACACAAACCCCTTTCTGCATTTGGAGGAGGAACAATGCATATATACAATTTCCATACAATCCAGCCCTCAGTGGTTGTTCTGCTTCCTCCTCAGGCTCTGAATTGGAAATTTCTGCGTTTGGTGACACACTGCAGTATTTTAGTAGTCTTTTAAATGTCTTTCTGGGTTTACTTATACATGAGTCTTATTTTGGTTTTGGACTTTGCACAATATTTGAAGAGAATGTCAGAAAATCCAAAGCTCTTAATATTTCACTTTGGATTCTAAAATTAGCTTAATGCATTTCATAAAAACACCATTTGAAAGTGAGCCTTCTGCTGAACAAAAAGTGAATGTATTTTAAGTGAAAAGAATAATTTAATGGTTGGATTTATCTGAAATTTATGTATCATTAGTGCAAAAATAGATATTTAGTTTTGCTTTAGCTTATGTTAAAAAAGGGAATTAATAGGATTTATAAAGATTTGAGAATTTTTCTTAATTTTGAGTGATTCTTGTAGCAAGAACTTATCAGGGTTTTCCTCAAATATATCAAAATGACCAAAATAAAACCAAAGTCTCTTTGGTTTAAGTCTCTGAGTAGACTTAAGACTACTTAAGATTAGTACTTGAAACCAGCTTTTTGCCTGTTAAATACTGAGGGCAGTTCCTAGGATCCCAATGACAACTTGCTGTATTGTGTCTTCTTTCTGACACTGTGCATGCATTGAGGCACAGGAAGCTATTCAGATATCCTAATAAGCCATGATAGAAAATCCTACATGAAATTCTTATCAAGACACAGCTTAAAAACTGTAGCCCTTACTGAGCTCAGATAGAAACTCTGATATCAGATGGAAATGGAGTAGAAATCTTTCCATGGGCTCTGTTAGAACTGGCTGCAAAGTACTCTGGACATACCTAAAAGTTACCAGGCGTTGCTTTCTGGCTGATAGCAGAAAGAACAGATAAGTAAGAAAGAGTCATGGATGAAAGGGGAAAAAAGCCTCTTTCCATTTCACAAGATAGTGGTATTTGTAGGTGTAACTACAGTAGGCTTGAGTAAGAAGAATGGCAATGTTCCTTGATAGTTTCTAAGACCTAAATTAAACTATGCTTTGCTCAGGGAATGAGTAAACTGAAACACTTCTCTCTTAACCATGGGCCATTTTGCTTGGCAAACTGCCTTGATATTTAAATGGTGAAATACTTGATAAAACCTTGCTTTAGCCTGGTAGTGCTTCGATAAAATTAACCCATTAGTCAGCCCAGGACAGGCTGTCAGTCCCTCTGCAGTGATGGGACTGCTGTTGACTGCCAGCAGCCTCATCACTTCTTTTTCTTGTGCTATTCTGTATTACAAGAGAAAGTTAGCAGTTGAAAAGTTATTTTTATGCTAGTGCAGAGGCAATATCTCAAAAGGGAAGCTTCTCCTGGAATTTATTTTGCTTATCTGAAGGGAGATGTCCCACTGCAGAGCAGAGCAGCCACTACCTGTGTTCCTGTAACATGGATGAATGTGTCAGTCAAGATAATGACTATTCCAACACAATCTGGTCTCTTCATTTCTCCATCCCTTTATTCCTTGATTTGTTATCATACCCACGCCTAGAAAATCCAGGTCAGCCCAGCTCCTTTCAGACAAAACAAACCCAGTAACAACCCCCACACTATTAGCAGGGGATGGGGACAATTTCTTGACGTGTGGGGAAGGTTCTCAAACTTCCCTTCCTGGTGAGTCATCCCGGAGAAGACCAGCATGAAAGGTTGCATGGCTCCCACACCCCCATCCCCCAGCCTGTCTTGTACAGACTCCTCATTAATGGAGGGATTGTGTTAAAAGGAATAAACCTTCCCTCAGAGGATCAATTAGCAACCTTAAAAATAGAATAAAGGAAGGCAGAAGCCCTTGCAGAGCCTTTCTGCCAGTAGCTCTCCTTCGCAGTGAAAAATCCAGGAGTAAGCAAGAGTGTGACAGATGATGGAGAGGTTTCTGTCCTCATTCCCTTTTAACACTTCCTTCACTGTAATTACTGGAGTGTTACTGGTCACAGCAATCCAGTTAGAGCTGCAGCAGCTCTTCTATTAACAGTTTCTATTTCCAGGGCTTTTCACTCCGCTGTAAATACTCGCTAACGGGGACAGTTTGGCACACGAGGCCTTACTAAAGGCACAAAGTTCAGACGATTTTTCCATGCAATTGGAAAATTTCAATATTTCATTACTGAAACAATAATACAAGTGTTACAACAGTTTCTGTGTCTATGACTTTGAGTGAAGAGTTCAGATATAAAACCCAATACATCCCTTGGATCTGCCAGAAATACCTAATTATCTCTACCAATCAATTGGCAATATCTTGGGAAATGATAGTGTTTTGATAATTAAATGTCAACGTGCAGCTGCAAAGGAATACTGAAATATTTTTGATATGTATAGCAAAGGCAGAAGGCTTAAAATATCCCTGAAAATGTCCAATGCAGGCTTCCTTATTTAGGAGTTCATTTAAACAGTCGAATCTAGGTCACAACTAGATACAATTGCCCAATGTGTCTTTAAAATTTCCTGCTATTTTATTTTTACTTTACAATTCATATTACTGCCCTCCTACAATTGGCCTTAAGTGTTACGCTTCTCAAAAATGTGAAATGTATTTTTCAGCACCCTTTGCTATCAGTAATTTGACACAAAGGACACAAAGCAAAGATTTCACGAAATACCCTTGACTTTATCGCATTTCATTATATAACATTTTGTGAAAGAGGAAAATGATTAAAATGTCTCAGTCCAAAAAAGTAGTTGGAATAAGTTGCAGATTGTGTATGTTCAGCTGCCCTTATACAGCTTTGATTTGTGTGGCTAGCACTTACTCAGCAGTTCAGTATAACTCTTATTGACCTTGGCAGCTGTCACATCGCTTGCTGGATTTTATGTCGCTGGAGGTGTCAGTGTTCAGGGGAAAGATGTGCAGAATATGCGTGGTTTTATTTGCAGGCGGGAATGAGGTAGAACCCAAACTGCATTTCCAACAGCATTATTTCACAGATGACAGTCACAGGAGACCTGTGACCAACTTTAACCTTTTAATAGTACGCATAAATTAAGGCTACGAGAGAATACTGAGCTGCCAATTATAGAAGCTGTAGTTCCAGGGTCTGTGATTAGCATATTCTTCCTTACTTGCCCCATGACAAAAATGAATAGCAGGAGCTTTATGAAACATATTCGGAGAGCAGGAACTCGTAGAAACTTATCTCCAAATAAATTTTATGTGCAAAGTAGGTTAGTAAACTTCCATTAGCTACTAAATACCCAGAGTGAGAAAGTGGAGCAGAGTGTAGACTAAAGTGTCAGTTTCCTTTGCTCCTTAAACAAACACCTGATTTTTTTTTGGCCTACAACCCCTCCTGCAGAATCCAAAGAACAAAGTCTGAAGTTGACCTTCCCCAAGGCAGTCAAGTTCATCCTGAATCCTTATCTGCATAATGGTTCTGCAATAAACAGATGTGGCTTTGCAGTATTTGTAATATAAAATGTAATGTTTTCTGAATGTCTTGGATGTCCTCTTGAGAGTGTCCCAGGGTGAGTTTGGATTTCAAGTCTGAATGCTGTGGCACCTCAAGGCTTTCTTTGGGAACATGTTTCTAGGTGGTGTGCAAGATTCTTGGTGTCCCCAACCTGGCCTGATCCTTTTGTGCTGAAAAGACTGAGCTCTGTGGGTTTGGGGGTTTTTTTGGTCTATTTTTCTCTCTGTTGATCCATTGGACTTGTTGGTGCACGTGACCCACTATTGGATATGAAATATGCCTGAGAAATGGCTTGTGGATGTTGCCTGCAAAAGCTCCCCACAGAAATGGCCTCAGCAACAGCAGCTGCAGCATCGTGCCAGCTCCTGCAGTAACTCTTGGTGACAGATGTCACCGTTTTGGAATGTCCAGAGCCATCTGTGACACTTTTATTTTGACCTTGTATTGATTAGCCCCTTGTTTTTTTTTAAGTTCCAGCAAATAATGATGCTAATCCAGATAAACCCAGTCACAACTGAAGGTCAGCATTATCTAGATGCCAACCTCCAGCTCTTTCCTAATGGGAGCTGAAATGGCACCTGAAAGATTTTATGATTTTAGTGGACTTTTAAGAGGGACTAATTTATTGATATCATTCTGTAAATGTGATTTCAATCACTGCAGTTAATTGTGCATGATTTCCCAATAGATTTAAAAATACATTTCATAAAAAATGAATAAGTTGCAAAAATTCCAAAGCCTCAGACTGCTTTTAATCTGTTACACCAGAGCATTTTTCTTACATCCTGTGTTTACAAAGTGTTTTTTAATCAAGTATAGAATAAAAAGCAAAATAGCATGAAGACACTGAATATGACACTGTAAGAAATGCCCATGAGCCACTGATTTCTGCTACACAGGTAAAGCTTACCAGTTCCATCCTGTGTTGTGTCTTTAGTATTTTTAATGGCAGATATTGACTTAATTTTAGTGGCTGTGCTGTGAAAAGTATCTAGACCATGTGCCTGCAGCATTTCTGTCTGTCATACAAAGCTGAGAGAATTGCAGACTGATGCAGGGGTTTCGCACTATTTCATTGGAACTAACTTTTCATTGACCTTTGGCAGAGAAATCTCTCTAAGTACAGCCTGGTCTTTTATTTCCTGGAGAGTTTGAATCAGAGTTAATGAGTGTATATTGAGGTGAGAAACCCTGATGCCCTTTTCTTGGAAACATGCTCCCCTCTCTACTCAGCATTACAGGGTGGCTATTAGGAGTATCACACCAGCAGATACTCTCTCCCTTGCTTTCTTTTGGACAAGAAATTTTCAGTTTAATCCTACTTTGGGGTTATCATCTTTTTCCCTTTTAGTACGAAGAGGAGTATATTCAAACACATTCCCTAAGACCAAAATACAGAAGGTTTTAGTTACCATGTTTAACCATGGCTTGGGAGAATTTTTTTCCCTTTTGATGTAAAAATGATGCCCTCTCTCCCCTTTCTGAACTCCTCTGTGAATCCTTTGGCTATTCAAGGCCGTGCAAAACAGCGTGGGAGATACTTCCAACCTCACCAGAAGTGCTGTGGCTGTTGTACAAGAGCTCTGCCATTTCCTGCTGCCCGTTGCTGTGTTGAAGGTGTGCCCCAGACGCTCAATCAGACACGTCCATTACAACTGCTGAGTCAACAGAGTCGGGAGGCAGAGGGTGGCTGTGTCATACTAAACAGTTTTCTTTGCAGATCCTTTCCTTCCTGAGTCTCTTTGTACCCCTGATCTTATCGATTGTATTGGCTCTGCTAATTTAGCAGTCCTTTGGGCTGATGATCATCCTTACAACACACAGCACAGCTTGAGTAAACAGGTCCATCGCAGCCCTGAGGCTTTTGGCCGTCCAATGGCAAATAAACACGTTTGGCAAGAAGTGCTTCTTTAATGACTTCCACTGGCAGCTACAAAGCTCCAGGAGCTATTGCAGCGTAATGCAGAAAAGGGGAGCTGTTCTGTATAAAGTTCAGCTCCATACACACCTTTCCATGTAGCTCTAAAAGTGTTGTAAGACTGAGTTCTTTTGAAGCAGATAGACATTGACAGGATTCAAGATAATTTTATTATGCCTACCTAACTACAATCTTTCTATTGTTAATAATGAGGTAAATATTTATGCTTGATTTTATTTCGACAGCTATCTCGGAGTAGATGTGTCATACAGTTGGCAGAGTAGATTTTAAATTAACATGTTTGCTTTAAAGTTCAGTGGTAAAATGTAACTGCAGAGCAGAAAGTTGCATATATTATAGACAGTAATTGGAAATAATTATAAAATTCTCTGCTAGAAAATTGTGATGAAAGAACACTTAGATGAATGACAAATGAGCTGTTCAAAGTTCCAGTGATGACAAAGGTAGGGCTGTGTGGGCAAGGTTAATTCTCTTTCTTTGTGCACGTGCACTGCAACTAATAATGATCCCCACTTGCACCTTGAAAATTTTCTGCTGCAATCAGTGGGCAAGCCCCAAACTCTTTTTTATTTTATGCCTACCCTTGAAGGTGTAAAACCCAATACTATTAATTGCAGTTGGGGTTATGCTGTGCCCTGGAGCAGGCACAGAGATTCACTTCATTAACCCAATACGACAACAGAATTTGGACAATAAGCAAAGCCCTTATTTTCATCATTATATATTCCTATCCCAGTCACTCTTCCCTTAATTTAGCTACAAGGTAGAATAAATAATTCTGCTTTGCAAAATAAACGTTGTGAATTGGAGGGATTTGTGTTTTCCCTTCCTGGCATGGCATTGCAGCCCTTGCCAGGGGCAATGTGCTGGTGGTGGTGTTCACCAGGTGAAGCCCTTGGTCCTGGGCACCCAGGTGAGCGCCCAGGTGAGGGTGATGCCCACCAGCTGCTGCCCACTCTGCCAGGTGGCTGAAGTTTTGATGACAAAACCCACATTGGATCCAGGAATTCAAGCCTTTAGCATTCCAGATGAAGTCCACAGGGACTTCACAGAATCAGACCTCCTGAATTATCCTGAAAATTCATTTAAAACTAACATGCATTCAGTTCTGAAGTAGGGCAGGTACTTGCAGGCAAGTATTTGAAAGGAATTTAGTGATCCAAGATAATGTCTTAAGGATGCAGCAAGGAGTGATCAGTGTTGGGAAACAACTGACATGATCAGTTTTAGCACCATGTTTTTCTGTCAGTTTTATCCATGTGGCTCTTTGGATAAAATAGATTTAGTGGGAGTTCTGGGCATACTGTGATTCATCTGGCTGGAGCACTTAAACATGTCTCGGCAATTTGTTTTTAGTTTAAACAGCATTTAAACTCAATCTTTTAAGTAGGTACAGACATTATTTGTACATTATTTAATCCTATGCAAAAATTTCTTCAGTTTATTGCTAGCTGTGATACTCAAATCAGTTTGCTGCCAGAACATCAAGTACTGTTTGATCTAATACAGCTTTATTGGATGAAGATTATACTGTAAGTTAGGTCTGCTTGTGAAAGCCTTTCTTTCCTGTAGACAAATATTTAATATCTGCACTCACTTGTACAGCTCACTTTACAAGAGAGATACTTCAGAGAAAAATGTTATCACCCCCAACGTGACTTTACCTGCAAGTAAAGTGCCGAACTCGAAACTGTAAGAAAATGAATAGAAATAGTGTTTTCTCTTGGGTGTCATCAAAAGATAAATGCCAAGCTTGGAAAGTCCATTTCTGGCCAGCCTTGCTTTTGTTTTATTGGGATGTGACTGTTGAGCTTTAGCCACCACCGAAACCTGCAATTAGGTCAGAGGGATTTTCCATCTCCTTGGCCTTCACTTGATTTGTGGACTGTCGTGGTACAGTCTGAAATGTAACAAACTGATTAAGGAATTTTTGGGCCACAGAAAGCTCTATTTTTCAGTTAACCTTTTACTACGTGCAAATCTACTTTTGGGATGACGGCCCTTGATTAATGATTAGCTGTTATTGATCACTATATTTTGAGGAAGAATTCTTTCTTGGGTTTTTTTTGGCTGAGTAGCCTGTCTTTGTGAGCTAGTGCTTTGCAGAAGAAGAATCTGTGCAATCGTGACATATATAGGAGCAAAAAGAAGAAGTGTTTCAAGAATGTCCTGCTGTGGCATTATCTCCCCTGCAGAAGACAGCAGCTGAATTTGCACTCTGTCAGGGAGCTGAGAAGTCAGGCTCTTTCATATGACCCACAACAATTTCCAGAACAGTCTGAAGAGCAGAAGGTGATTTTTTTTTTTTTGATTCCTTTTACCTGGATGACAGGATGCAGACAGGCCAGAACAGATTTAGGTTTATGTAGAGAGATTCCCAGGCAACCAGGTGCACCCTTTGTTTTTAGCCCTTCCTCCTATTTGCACTCCTACACGTTTAAATGAGCAATGCATGCCTGACTTAGGAGTAACAGAGAAGCTACCTGATATAAATGAGGTTTCCTCTCTCTTTTCTTTCCTGCCTGGAGAAATCTAAATGAAGGATCATCTTTGTTATTATGAGACAAGATGTGCCTGGTTGTTCTGCAGGATTATTTATGAAGTGAATGCCAACAGGAGAGTTAGCTCTCTGAGGATCACTGCTCAGGTCTGAGCTACTACCTTCGGCACAGTAATAACATCACTGTCAAAATGTGGAAGGTTTTTTTTCCCCTTCAACCTACAAATTTCTTATACCATATCTTTTCTATTATATAAATTTTGGTATGATATAACTCAACTGTGCAATCTTCCTTGTGATTAGGCCCTTAAATGCTTGGCAGTTCAACTTTAAACTCTGGGAAAAGTGTAGGCATCAAAATATTTTCACAGAGGGAAAGAAGGTTTCTGAATATTAAAGCTGTATTGAATCTGTAGTTGCTGTTAAGCATTGCAGGGAAGCCTTGGATGCTGTGGAATACAGTCCAAGGAAAAGTTCTCAGAATTATTGATATTCAGACCAATAAATGTCTGACATTTACCCCTTGAGAGGATGGTGACTCTTCACCTTCCAGGAATGCTGCAGCTGGAAACCTTATGCAAACAATTCTTACAGAGAAGTAAATTGAGTCACATTAACTTCAAAGGTATCACCCACATAAGAAAATGAGATTTAGTGCAAGGTTTATAAATATGCTATAATTAGACCATGAATTGTGTCATCTTTTTGGCACAGCAGTTGACATTGCCTGTTCCTGTAAGTATGTGTAATTTCATGGTTTCATTTCAACAATTGTTTTGCCTCGCACTGAGGAAGTTTGACATATGCAATGCTGACGATGTGGAAATAAGGCAAACCTAAGAAGATATGGATTGTGCATGTTAGTTAATTGCCAGGTGTTTTTTAGTTCCTTATTGCAAAAATCAACTTCTAACAATTATTAAAATTGTGCGTTTCCACTGACTAAAAGATTTACTGTCAAATGGATATTAGATTGATTTCATATTAAATGAAGAAGAATGAATCTGAGTATACAATGAGACTAGTGAGCAGCAGGGTTTATTTTTAGATTATACTTTTAAAGCTAAATACTATCTTTAAGTCCAAAAGGAATGTGCCATTTCTTTCATTACTTTTTTACACTTGATTTCTTTTGGCAGGTTAAGACAGCAACTTTACATGAAATGGATGATTGGTTGGGAGATTGTGAATCCTGGTTTCCAGGTTATTTCTTTTCTAATAAATCATTTATAGAAAAAGTGTTCTTCTGAAGTTGTCTCATTAGTCTTCATGTTTTCTGCCTTTTCTCGATTTTCTTTTTAAAAGATTCTGGTTAAATAACCACCATGCTCTTTCAAATTCATGGGTCCAACTAAAATGAACAAATGGCCCCTCTTTGATCATTGCTGTGGTTAAGAATTTAGTTTTCACTATGAATATAATAGTGCAATCCTTTTTTCTAAACCTAGAGATGAGTCCCTGCCCCTTATTAAGGTCCTTTTTTGTCTCCCTCAGTAGCCAGGGTGTTCATCACTGGCTGTGCACAGGTCCTGGCCTCTGTAGTAGCTGCTGCAGCCTGTGCTGCAGTGATCCCAGACTGGGAAATGTTCTCTGGAGCTTGTCAGATCTGGAAATAATTTACTGTGCTGAGGGTCAAAATGCCTTCTCACTGCCACTATGGTTGTGAGCACAACTGAAATTTTAAAACTACCTTTGTTCTGCTTTCCTTAGTAGAGGCACTGGAATCCAGCCACCTCAGGCCCTAGCCCAATGTGTTTGCATTTAGAAACCTGTGTAGGGTTTTTTCTTTCATTCATTTTGCTGCCAGGAATCCAATATTTAATCATTTATAAGGATCCTTTTCAGATTTCTACATGGATGAGAAGACATCAGTCAAATTATGGGCACTTGCTGGCAATTATATGGACTTGCTCTGCCTGCTAAGAGGAGCATGAATGAATTTAGAGTAACATTTAATGGCTCAGAAAAAAATTTCTCTTTTGGACATCTCCTCATGAAACTCTGTTAGTGTCTGGATTCGGGTAAACTGAATAGCTTGTGACTTCCTCTTCCCATTCCCTTTCTCCTCAGTGTGTTTGCTCTTGAAACTGAAGGAATGAAATCTGCACGAGTCTCAGATTTTCTCTAGGACTACATCCATTTAAGCCAAGGTGCCCTTGGAAGGGGTTGGGGGAGCACTGAGTTTCCTCTGATTTATTTTCATTTGGGCTCATGCAGTTCAAGATACAAAACTAAAAAGAAAAATGTTTTGAATTCCTTTGGCACTGTTGTGTTATAGCCAAAAATGGTGTGAAGTGAAAGAGAAGTTGGTGGCTTGTTGTGGATCACCCTTACAAACTGCAATAATTTGCTATCACTGTCTGACTCCCTTGCCAAGGTGAAGCCAGTCAGAGCCCATTGCTGGCTACAGGGTTTGAGAGACGACCACAGGAGACACAGAATGGTGGAGGCTGCTCTAAATTTTGTCTGGCAGTTTGGGAGTGTTTGAAGGTATAAAACCAATTTAGGGCTTCCTGCAGCTGCTGGCAGCCTGAAGTGTTAGATGGGAAAAATATTTATCAAGGAGCAAATATTTTTTAACTGAATCAACACCTCAGAAAAGAGAAAGTTGGTTTTGAAGGATTTCTGAAGACTAGGAATAAGTTTCAGGGAGTCATGAAGGAATGAAGTCTTTGACAAAAAATGTCTGACATGGTAAAGAAAACCATTACTTCTCTAGAGCAGCTGGGAACAACCCACCTTGTCTGTTTTCCTTTGGGGACATTTATGAGCAATTATTTTATTCCGGGTATGAAATTCCTCATCACTTGCTATTGAGATTTAAATATATAGTTAAGTTTCTCTCATTTATGTTTGAATGAATGATAGCATTGACCCTGTTCTTGCTTTATTGATAGATGAAACTTTTTACAGCTTTGATTTGCTCATGAAAGGCAAGGTCTAGATGTTCCTCCTTTTATATGATGGAGTCAGATCCACTGCTGATAACTGTATAATCACAGAATGGTTTGGGGTGGAAGGCACTTTAAAGACTATCTCATTCAGGGACACCTGCCACTATCCCAGGTTGCTCCAAGCCCCATCCAACCTGGTTTTGGGCACTTCCAGGGATGGGGCAGCCACAGCTTCTCTGGGCAACTTGTGCTGGGACCTCACCACCCTGACAGGGAAGAATTTCTTCCTAATCTCTAATTTAATCCTGCTCTCTGTCAGTTTACATCCATTTCCCCTTGTCCTATCAATTCACCCAGGGATGTGGCATTAGAGCTGTGCCTTTCCATATCCTGGAAGCACATGAGGATTTACATGAATTTATCTATCTTGTGTAAAGCACACTGGCACCAGTATCATTGGTTGCCTCTTCAGATGCAGCTATACTTTGCTGGGTCTTTGTTCAGAAACTACCTTAATGTGAGTGTTAGAAATGGCATTTAATTTCAGAGCAGGAGATCACCAGTCAGTGAGGGGTATTATTACCTCATCTACTCACTAAAGGTAAATGCACAAGTACAGCACAAATGCTGAACAAATGTATCCTTTCCCCACTTCTTTACATCCAGTTAAAATATTTTGGCATTGCATATTTCATTAAGTTTTGTTTAAATTGTCTTTTTACCGTGCAAGTTTTTGTAGTAATGAGTTTTAGAAGGTTGCAGAGAGACTGCAGAAAGGGAATGTTTTGCCCTTCAAACTGGTGAGGAAAGGTTTTTCCTGCATAAATGGGAGAGGGAATTAAGCCATGTCCCAGAGCTGATCCCAAAGAAATGAAGTTGCTCTGTCTTACCTGCCCACACTGCAAAATGAAACTTTGGCTCTGGTAGGAGGAGCTTCCTCCTACAAGGCAGTGAAATCCTTACACTTTACACAGAGCACTTCAGTTCACAGCTACAGCTCAGTTACATGAAACAGAAATAGGGGGGGAAATTTCCCTGAGTTTGGAACTTTGAGAGAAGTATAAATCTTTTTCACTTGGGGTAGTATTGTGGTTTTTGTGCTTGTATTTTCTGGTCCTTAGCACAAGGATCCAACCATGGGTCTGCCTCATATTCTCTCTGTGCTGGTGGCAGTGAAGATGTTATTCAGGGAGTGCATGAGTGCCTTGCCCTCCTATGTGATCATTCCCCTCCTAATTCCCCAGAATAATTGAATTATGAACATTAGAGCATGATTTTTAACTGAAAGTAGATGATTCTGCTGTAAAATATGACACATTTTAATATTGCATTCATTTTTGCCATGCCATCCATTTCCACCCCAAATAAATAAAATCTGTTCACATGGCAATTGTAAATATTAGGGGTTTGTGGTGACCCACAAAAAAGTGACAACATCCACAATTAATGATTGCTCATAATAGATTAATTTAAACATACTTTTATAGTAACTGCTGTTAACATTTGTATTCTGATAATCATCACATCATGGGTGATACATTAGGTGAAATACTTATAATAGAGCTGGGAGATGGGTTCTGTTGACTCTCAGGATGCTGCTGCAGAGATTAGACACCTATGCTAGACTAGGAAGCTCCCAAATTGTAGGTAGTTTTACATTATTTTTAGTTAGCACAGATTGCAACTGGTGAGCTACCATTAATTCTCATTGGCTCGCTGATGAATTCATGTTCTTTTAAATTATTTTTGAATGTGTGCCTACAGGTTCTAACAGGCTCCTTGAAGCAATATAAATGAATAAATCAGCAAGAGGTACCCACCAAACTATTACACCAGGGGGTGTAAATGGTTTAGAAAGGAAGCACTTACTTAATATTAAATATTTGTCTTAAGCTGGTTACAACTTCTGAACAACTGACTCTCCAGCTGCTGTTGAAAATGCTCATTTTTGTGTTGTAGACAAGGCACAGGTATCTATGTGAAAACTGAGATTTTGTGGGGAAGAGCTTGTGACCCCTGTGAGTTAAAAATGAAGTTTGGGATGGGAAACAAAAGGAGACATTTTAATCATGGTTGCTGCTAGGGGATTTTTCCCCCTTTTGTTTTTAATCCGACTTGTTGGGAGAAAAATGACATGATGACAGTTAATTATAACTAATCTTGCAGTGCTTCAGCACAGACTAATATAAAGTTCAGAGAGTTCCACCAGCAGTTAGTTATAGCCTTAGGAAGCAATGAGATTTTGCCTAAAATGCCTTTTATTGTTTCTTGGCATCTGAAAAAACCCACACATTGTGCATTAAATTCCTCTGATATGGTGCTGAAAACAAAGGGTACAGTGAAAGAAGGGATATTTCAGCATATGTATCTAAGTTCCAGGACAACAAAGTGTCTTTTAAAATAGTTTTTGTTAAAAAAAAAAATACAGAAATGTCCTTCAAAAATGAAACTTACCAGTTAGTAAGACCATGGGTTAAGTGAACTGTTTCAACTTCTATTGGCATCCAAAGTGGAAAAGAAATAACTGCAAAGCAGAGGAAGGAAAACTAGGTGAGGATTTCAGAGGTAAGAAAATAATAAAGTTAGTAACTGTTGCCTTAACCAGTCAGTAATATTAAGGCATTCAACACCACATGATCTTTGCCTTGAAGGATTTGGATCCATTAATCCCATCCTGTTGCTCCTCCTGGATGTGCTGCATAGGATGGCTTTGTGGATTTATTAAAAGTGGGAGATGACTTGTCATGGGAAGAAAGAGGAGCAAATACACTGAACTAAGTCCTAAATGCTGTTAGGAGGCTGCAGTGTTTTTCTGGCAGGACAGCCTGGGTGGGAAATGATGTGCACAGCAAGCAAGACTCCAGGAGAAATGAACCTTAACACCTGGCTTCCCTGGAAGTGTCAGACAAATTCACTATCACCCTTAAATACAGAGGAAGAAAAATGTAGGGGATTATTTTTTAAATCTTCCTTTAAAAATGTAGCAAAAATAGTTTCAAATGTTTTGTGGCTGTTCTTGAACATCAGTTGAGCTCTTTTCTACATATATCCCACTTACATTGATATGAATGATGTTTGAATTGTATTTTTACAATTGAATTGAATCCTTGCTGCTGGAAACTGGTAAAGTTTAGTATGTTATTTTTTATTAAAATTGCAGAAAAGTGCAATTCTAGAAAGTTATGAAAAGCTTGATAAGGTGATGGAAAATTGTGTATAATGCATTTATTGTGTTTGCATGTATAGACAGAGAGGCCTTATACTCAGGTATTCTAAGTGCTTTTCAAAGGTACACAAGGTGCATACAAATTCTGGAGAGTGCTGTGATGTTGAGTCATTAAACAGGTAGCCTCTGGAGAAGGAAAGGGACCTGGTATGAAGGGAAGGCTCTTAGCTGAGCTCAACATCCCTCTCATCTTTGGTTCTTTAGGCAAAAAGTGATGACTGCTTTCTAGTACAACAGAAATCAGAGAAATGCTCTGAAAAATGTGGCTGAATATTAATCTGTTGGCTGAATTTCTGTTTGTTCTTTATGAATTTCTTTTCTGTAATTTTTTTTTTGTCTTAAAAATTGCAGCCATTTATAGAAAGAACACTTTCTTATTTCATGGATTTCTTTCATGCATGACAGGGAATTTAACAGCAGTTCATAGAAATAATAAATTGCATCAAGGTAAATGTTTAAGGCCAGGCTGGTGGAGCTCTGAGCAACCTGGTTTAGTGGAAGGTCACTGAGGTCACTGTCCATGGCAGGGGGCTGGAACGAGATGATCTGTAAGTTCCTTTTCAACCCAGACCATTCTATAACACCATGAATCTGCACTATTATCAAGGTAGATTTTTTCTAGTGTTAGAAGTACTGGCTTTGTCAAACATTCACGAGATAAAGGAAGCCAAAGGAAGTGAAAGCTGTTCATTATGAGCACGGCTGAGCCAAATCAGATTTCTGCAGACATGCAAAAAGTGCTTACCACCCCTGGTATGTTTGGAAAGACTGTTCCTCTCTTCAGTGGATCCCCAGAAGAATGCAACACCATTCAACCTCCTTGAGACCAAGTCCTTCTTGGGAACCTCCTGTGCTGGCATGTCTCTGCAGAGCCCAAGGCGTGACTAAGGATGATGGGCAATAACTAAGCAGCATGTTAAAAATAGCAAGTCAATTTAAAATCAGCATCAGAATGCCATTATTGATTGTGTAGAGCAAATCCCTTACCTTGTATTCAACACTTAATTAAAGCAGTGGAACAGAAGCACTAATAGAGAGAAAAAAAAAACCCCAAAGCAAAACCATAATGATTAGAAAATATCTTTAATTTTAGTGTTCTGTTCCATAGTCATCTATAGATTGCAAATCTAATTACTAGTCACTTGCATGAGCCTTCTTTATCTCCTGTTATCACTTTTGCTACTAAATACGCAGTGTGTCAGGACAAAAACCCCTTAACACTCGACAGGTTCCCACCTGCTAAATTATTGCCCGTTACTATTTCCAGGAGACCCTGCTTTGAGTAGGTGCTTGCTGCTCTTTCTGTAAAGCAAGACTCCAATCAGGAAAGGTTAATAGCTTGTGAAGAGCCTCCATCGAAGCTTTTCTTGCCCTGCTATGGCTGGTGAATAGGTGGCAGATGCATTGTGCTACACTCTACTCGTGTTTTTCTTTAACCTGCACACTATGGTATTTAAACAGGACTTTCTCACAAATACAGCTGTTTCCTAAGTCATTAACAAGGGTATCACAGTTTTAAGCTCCGGGGGCTCTATCCAGCAAGATAATTGGTCTTTTGTAGGAGTTCTGCTCTGTGCTTTAATTTGTAGTGATTATTTATTCAGTAAGTGTTCCTCCTTCTTCAACCCATCACTGGCATCGAAACGTCTGATCCTGCATTCTCAAAAATAACACTCAACAGGATCTTGATATTTGAACAGGACAAATGATTCCAATTTACACCCTCTACTGCCTGTGCCTTGAACTCTGGTGTAGAGTAAGGTCATGTAAAAAGGAGCTTTGTGTTCCTTGAGAAACACTTGCCATCACTTGTAGGACAGTTGGGTGGAGAAGAATAGGAAGGGACAGATGGGTTGTGGGGAAGAGAGGGCTGTTGTGCTGATCAGCCCCTGCAGGTCTGTGCTGCAGGGAGGATTGATTTCAAACCCTGGCTCAGAAGTAATTTCAGGTCCAGGCAGGGATGCACACTGGGATTTGGGTATTGTACTCACTAATGGGTGGTGGGTTGGGATCCAACCTTAACACTGGCTGGATCTATTCACAGAGGTGTGCTCTACTAGAGTGTTGGTGAAGATAAATATCCTGCCTGAATGCATTTCTTCTGTTGCTAAAGAAGTCATCATCTAAGGATATGATCACAACAGGGCTGCCATCAATTATGCTGGTGTCTTGATAACTCCATAATTAAAAATAAATTATACTTGGGTCTTAATAGGACTAGTATTAAACTGAATGCCTGTTTAATCTCTGTTAAATCT
The DNA here is from genome assembly GCA_037834095.1 of Argya squamiceps. Taxonomy (NCBI): domain Eukaryota; kingdom Metazoa; phylum Chordata; class Aves; order Passeriformes; family Leiothrichidae; genus Argya; species Argya squamiceps. The sequence goes on along the minus strand of JBBMKD010000222.1, from coordinate 6,277,999 downwards.
GCCACAAAGAAATGACACCATGAGAAGTGTGAATGAATGATATCCTTTTTTCCCCTTCCCTGATTCTAATTACACATGATGGCACTTGCAGTGTCCCTTGTGAATGCACAAAATTGGTGCAGCAGGGGAAATGCAAGCTTCCCTGTGCTGCAGTCTGTTCATTAGCATCGATTTCTGAGGCACTGTCCCTAAGGATGAGAGGATAATTTCTTTTTTTCAGTTTCTCATGATCCCAGCTGGTAATAGACTATTAAAAATAACTTCTAAACCTCAGTGTAAGTTCTGTAGCAGTGAGAGAGTTACAAAACTCCTCATAACCCACCTTTCCACGGAGCATTAAAGCCCAACTAACCATTCCTACTTTGTCTGTGTCCTGCATGTAACACTCACCTAAAGCTGTGCCTTTGGGCTGCAAATCCATTGTGTCAGTCTTTCATCATCTGCTTGGCTTTCTGCTGCTTTTCCATGGTGCAATTTAAAAACTGCTACAACATACTTTCCATATGGAAAAAGGTGTCATTTATTTGGTAAAGTTATGAACATCTTGGTAAAGCTCACATAGTTCAGGTTTCTTCTCCTGACTTGTACTAGATTTTGTGGTATGGTGTAAAAACATCACTATGACCACACTTACAAAGACTTCACTAAAAGAAAAATAGAAACCTGATCTATTAATCTAACTGGCTTTGCTCTGATTTGTACAATCCCTTTCATTAACTTGAGGCACAGGAATAAATGCTGAGTATTGATGAAAAGAGTCCCTATTTCCTGAGTTCCACATTAATTATTATTACAAAAATTGCACCCAAGACACTTTCCCTAAGTTTTTTTAATCTTCCTTTTCTGAAAAAATGGCCATCTACAGAAAGAATAAAATTTAAGTCCAACTCACTTCAGTAACAAATCATAGTGTGCATATTAATGATAAAGAGTGAGAAAACAAATCATAGGTGAGCCCTAATTTTGACAGCTCTTCATCCACATTACTCTAGTAACTACTTTTAGATAACATAAAAAGTGAATTATGAAAGTATTATGAAAGACTCCCTAACAAATGCAGAATATATTGATAGGGACATTCTGTAACAGTTTGCTCACTGTCCATTAACACTGCAGTGGGTGCCTTGTACCATTTTGCTCTGAATCTTTGCTCCCTTAGCAGCAGACAAAAACTTGGCGCCGTGCTTTCATGCAAGATTACCTCTTTGCTTTTTAGCCTGGAATGCCATGTTCTGAAACTGTTCTCTGCTCCTGCATGAGCTTTATTCCAGATGCTGTGCAGGCAGGTTGGTTCAGGTCCCCACGGTACCGAGTACAGGAGGAGGTGGCTGCTGTGCCCATCTTGCTGAAGATGCACCTGCCTGTAGTCTGTGGCTTTCTGCCCAGCTCTGCTGGAACTGGCTGTTGCATCGTGAGCCTTGCCAAAATTTTTCACAATAACAAGCTCCAATCTACATAACACCTGGCCTGTACAAACCAGGTCATTATGAACTTGATCCAAGCTGTCATTCAAGCAGCTTTGTTTTTTCCTTCTAAGGCTGGGCCACTCATCCATAAGCAAGAGCTGGCTTAAACCTTCCAGGCCTTGTAGCACCAGTTTTCTTTCTTTGAGCCCCACCAAGCAGGCGAGATCCACGTAACAAGAGGATCACAAGCGTAACAAGAGGATCACAAGTAGCAGAAACACGAAGAAACAATGAGTGATCTGGGCTAAACCCCAGCCTAACAGGTTACTCTGAGTTCCAAGCTCCTTCCACTCTATTTTTGTGCTTTTATTTTCCTCTTGCTGCTTCTTGGTCTCAGCCTTCAGCCTTTCTATTCAAATTGAGAAAAGCAGATTTACTTAATGTATTTCCTGCACATTCACTCTGTATTGATTTCCTACACATCTTTTAGGTATATATACAGTCATCCATGAATATTTTGAAGAAAGAGAAAGTCTTAAGGAAGAGAATCAAAGCCAAAATATGTGTGATGAAGGGAGCTGGCACTGAGCTGGCTGGAGGACTGCAAGGACTCTCTTGCCCTCTTGTGCTGCCTCTTCCTTTCATCAGTGCTACTCCTGGGGCTGCAGGGAGGAGTTCAGGCTCCCATATCCAGGTGCTGGATTAGCTGCATTAATGCAAACTCTGCATTGGCAAATTAAGCTAAGAATTGCAGCACTGCAGTTTCCCATATGCTTCAACTCCAGATGAACCATGAGGGGCAAAATGTGGCTATTCTTGGCATACAACACCAGGAGGGCTGTGGGGAGGCAAAGAGAGTGTAGCTGCTTGTAGTCCAGAGCCACTCAGGAAAAAGGAAGTGTCACTTGCAAAAAGCTCCTGACATTTCAAGAGGTGTCTTGCATTCTGTATCAGGCAAAAACGAGACCTTTAAATTTTTTTCAATGGGAAAAAGAGAGCAGTGAAGCTGGGGCTGGTGCAGCCCTGGTGGGTACCCTCTGCCACTCATCCTTGGGGGTAGGGCTCTCTGACCAGGGAAAGAGACAAGAAAATAATCTTCTTAAAACCAATCCTCTTTGACCAAGTGTTTCCACTTCGACAAATATAAATTTTCTCACAAAACTTAGCTTGGAACACTCCTGACCAGCTGTGTGCAATCTCTGGTGAACTCCTTCCCCAGCAAATGTTCAGGATTTTATAATTGATGAGAGCAATGAGAGAGGCTGAACCTGGAGCCAGGAAGTTTGTGTTTCAGTCTCTGATCAGGATTTCATATCTATGATATGTCTCAACACGTTTCTCTGCCTTCATTTCTACTCTTCTGTCTCCCATCTCTGATTTTTTACACAGCACTTAGCACAACGAACTTCTTGTTTAATTTTGAGTTTGTAAATTATGTGAACAGTCCTTGCACGAAGATTTAATATTTCTGTAAACAGAAAATAAACTGAGGATCATAGATGGTGCAACCATGTCCATTAAAACACTATATATATTGTTCTTGTTAAATGGAAAATCTCCAAGTGAATCTGGGCATTTTCAAAACCTGAGTAGGTTATCCCTTGGGTTTCTTTAACATCCAAGGGATGTTAAAGAAAGAAGGGATGTTTTTTAACAGAAATAAGAAATGTATGAGAAGCAGGAGTAGATAGTTTAGTAATTTTGCTGTGCATACAGTCATGTCTTACTGTCTGAGTTTGATATATGCATTAATTTTTCCTGAATAACTTCTAAACTTAATGACTGTGTCTCAAAAAAAAACAAACAAAAAAAGGTTCTGCAGAATAATGCCTATTTGAATTTTTAAATAGTGCAGATAAAGGAAGCTGAGATCATTCACTTCATGTATTTAAAAAGTGATGGATTCAGTATCCTCCCTGCAATCAATAAATATTCCCTCCTTAATTGAGGACTTCCGCCAGCTTGGTGATCTCTTGCACTAATTACTTCCCTCAAAAATATGACTTAGATGAATTTGAAACTAAATGGGACCAGTGTTCCTTGGGCAAAGATGGTGATTCTGTGTTCAGCTCTGGGCCCTCACTTCAGGAAGGGCACTGAGGGGCTGGAGCGTGGGAAGGGAAGGGAAGGGAAGGGAAGGGAAGGGAAGGGAAGGGAAGGGAAGGG
>JBBMKD010000222.1:6175619-6273682 GCA_037834095.1 Argya squamiceps | reverse complement strand
TCCGCAGAGCTCCCGCCGCAGCGCGCCGCGCCGGGCTCCATGCCGCGCTCCGGGATGCGAGGAGGTGCGGCCGCCCCGCTGCCGGGGGAGAGGGTGGGTCCGGGGGCTCGGCTCCGCGGGCGGGGGTGTGGGTGCGTGGATGGATGGACGGACCCGCCGGGTCGCGCCGCGCCGCGCCGCGCGGGAGAAGTTACCGCGGTTTTGGGACCGCTCCGGCCGGGATCTTCCATCTCGCTGTTGGTCGCATCCCCCGCATCTCCTTGCGCTGGTCCGGCTCCTCTGAGCGCTCCGGCTCCTGCCCCCGCGGGAGGAGCGGGGCAGGGCTCCGTCACCCCCGTGAGACAGGTGAAGTTCGGATGGGGACGGGCAGCGCCAGCCGCGGCCACCTGCGCGCTCGGTGCGGGCACCGCCGCCAACTCCGCTCCGCCGAGCAGCGCTGAAAGTAGCGCAGCTGCCGCGGGCAGGGCGATCGCGGCGGGGTCTGGGCTCTCTGTCGCTCAGGTTCGCTTCTAAACCCCTACTTTTTCACCTGCCCACCCACCCCCGGTCACAGCATCGCAATGTGTTTGGGTCGTCTTCTTCCCTCCCTCGATTCTTCAATCAGTTTTTTTAAGCAAAGCACGTTTATGCGCTCCTTCATTAGCCATTCATTACTTCGAACGTACATTCTTATTTTATGCTCGTCGTTATATTTATTTTGTGTATTATTATTCGTTCAAGGTCAAACCCGTATAGAGTTTGGACTTTATTTATGTGAAGATATGATGAGGACTCTGTAATGCTGTTCTTTTCCTCCTCCTCCTCTCCCTCCCACTCCTGTGCCTGCCTGAGCGTTTCTGTAGAAGGCTTTTAAAAAGAATAGATGAGGGTCATAAAAAGTACTTGCTGACCACTGCCTCCAGTTCTTTTCTATAATTGAAATATATTGGTTAATTCCACTAATGAAAACAGAAAATCAGCTTAAAGAATTGATTGTCTGAGGACGTAATTTTTGGAAGAAGTTGTACAGGGGATGTCTATTGTGTGTGCAGGTGAGTGGCATAATCTACCTGTTAGAACTGGGTACCACTGAAAGTACCGGTGAGAGGATGTGGTGGCAGAGAGCTGCTGTTGTTTGTGCCTCATGTCACAAACGTGTCTTGCACGGCTGCTCAACTTGCGTTGTGAAATCTTCAAACTTTAAGGCAACTGATTGAAAAAAAGTAGTGAACTCGTTTGCTTCTGAAAAGATTCCGGTGGAATTTAGATAATGCCATGTCAGAGGTGAAGGAGCTGGCATTAAAGTGAGGTGCTGGAGTCCAGGGATACATCCTGAGGAAGGCAGGTAGGGTCTGTCGAGGTGTGTGAGGTGTGTGCGGAGCCGTGCGTGGGCTCTGCTGGTTCACGGGGCTGAGGCCAGCTCAGAGTGCACAGCATTGTGTCTTTGTGGGGGCAGGCTGGAGGTGTTCAGTGCTGAATTTCCCTAAGGATGGAGGCAGGGGGATTCTCTGCCTGCCTGTACCTCACACAGTGCCGAGCTGGTTTTAGAGCATTGTGGAAGTTGCTGCTTTTACTGCTGTGAGCATCAGCAAGGAGAGCATGACCCTGCTGTAAGTTGTGATGGTTTTGCTGCTTGCTTTGGTGGGACTGGATAAAGTTTTCATTGTTAATTATTACAAGAATTATTGAGAGACTGTTCTCAGGAGTCTTTTCTGCAACGTGAGGGGAGAACAGGAGATTGTACACTCTGCTTTTTTGTCTTGGCTCTGTGAGGGGAAGAAGCTGTGTCTAGTCATCTTTGTACATGAAAACTGAGGATTTTTTTCAGATCACAGCATTGAAAAGCATTTTCTGAAGAATCAGAAGTAAACATCACTCATTAGTAAACTTTCTCTTCTGCTTTGCCTCGATGGTGTTTCAAAGGTCCCATTTCACTCTGGTAATGGAAGACCAAAAGAGCTGTTAAGCTCCATCTGTATGCATTAGGGTAGGTGGTTGATTTGTACCCTGGGGCCATATTATCTGCTATTTCATTACTTCTGGATCAGTAATGATATTCAGGAAAAGTGTGTTTGTAGTGACTGCTTTCTAGGGATGAGTGTTCTCTAGAAAGCCTCCCCGATAAGATCTCACGCCGCGTGTTTGCTGACGCGCTGCGCTGGTGGAGGCACTCGGGCTGCTGCCTCCAGCTGCCTTCCATGGCACAGAACTTCTGGGGTTTTTGACTGGGAAATGGGGATTCCCATGGCTCTCCTTGCTCCTTAATATGATGTTTTTTTTACCTAACCAGGTGTCTTACGTGCCCTCAGATGAGCTGAGCTCTTGTGCCTGTTTAGACACTTTCTCCTTTAGCGTTTGGGCACAGCAGCAACTACCCCAGTGGCCAGGAGCAGAGGAGAGCGTGTGAGAAACCTGAGCTGGGGCAGGAGAAACGTGGCAGATGCTGCAGGTACCCTGTGCCAAGCTCAGTGCTGAATAACAGCACAAAGGCAGCAATACAAGAGTGGTTTTGGGCAGTGGAAAACCCAGGTGGTGGTTGTGCTTTGGAAGCTTTCGCCTCCCTGTTGGTAGCTGAGCAGGGGGGTTGTGGTGGAAGATGTGCTGTGATTTGAATGGTTTCATCCAGGTGTCCAAGGCAACTAAGCTTGTGTGGCTTTGCAGGCTGTAAGCAAGGAGTGGGATAAGAAAATACCACACAATAAATTACCCTGAGTTGTCAGTGCTTCACTGACACCACCAGTACCCGTGTCTGCTTTCTTCCCTGCCCTGCACCGCTGCTGGTACCCCTGTACCTTAACTGAAGTGGATTATGAAAGCTGAGCAACAGGGATGCTGTTGCAGGTTAAGGAGGTGATGGAAATGCCCCCAGGCTGTTGTTCAGGGAGGTAAGTTCTTTATTCTCCATTAGAAGTGTATGTTGTGCTTTAATGGGTTGTGCTCAGTGCTGTGGGTGGGCTGGATGGGGGAAAGCAGAGACCTGTCTGCGTGAGCTGCCTGACACAGAGCTGGTTTTGGGAACTTCTCTAGGCTTTTTGTAGGTGAGGGAAACTGTCCCAATGGACTGCCTCAAAGTGTGTTCAAAAAGTATGTGTCTGGGTTGTCAGTTTTCAGGAACTTTATTGAGTTTTGGGGGGCTTGTTCCAGTAAGGTGAGACAAAAGCATTGTTTTCACAAGACAGAGCTGCTCTGTGGTTTGTTAAGGTAATAGAAAATGAAAATTTGTCTGGGTCTGGCAGCAGTTCACAGGCTCTACCGGGTGCAGCTGAGGATTGGGAGTCCTGCTGGGGCTGCCTAGGGGTGAGAGCTTGTGTGTTTTTTCTCTTAACCAGAGAAGCTGTGGATGGGCTGTCATGCCTTGTTTAACTGGGTTTTATGATACAATGGCATCAGACTTCATGGCCGAGCTCTGTACAGTTGTGGTGTGTTCCTCTGTGTGTTCTGAATCCTTCCACACAGTTGAGTGTCTGCCCACACATCACCCACACATCAGTTCTTTTCCTGAACTTTGAAAATACTGATTTTTTTTTACCAAGATCGCATCCCAGCTTCTCTGTTATGTGCCCCACTATCATGTAATGTGAATTAAGTGTGAAGGTGTGGTGTGAAATGGGGCTGTGATTGCCACGTAAGACAGGTGGAGCTGAGGGATGCTGAACTCTGCTGGGCTCCTTCTGGAAGCTGGGCATCCCACCTCATCCAGAGCTGCTTCTGGGGTGGTGAAGTGGGGGCTGTGGGAGGGGAAACAGATAAAGCACCACAGGTAACATAAGTATTGTTTATTTGAAAAAAAAAAAAAAAGTCCAGGGGTTTGTGGGAGAGGATGAGAGCCCTGTGGGTCATTTGGAAGCAGAAACTCTGCAGGGAAGGCAGGTTTCTCTGCTCTCTCTCTGAGGCTGCAGAGGCCCAGCCTCTGAGTCACTGGTGACCTGTCCTACCTTACTTCTGTGTCTGAGCACAAGTGCCCACTGTCTGCAGTCTGGTTTGGAACACAAGAGCAGGAAAACATTATGCTTTGGACTGGCAAGCTTATCAAGAACATGCTGGTAATGCTCTTTCTGCTTTGAATGCCTCCTTATTGAGTCATCTTTGGGCATTCTTTTGTATTTCTGCTGTATTTAGTTAAAACACTTGAGTATTAAGGACATGCTGCATCGTTTTTGTTGGGAATGCTTTTAGTTGTGCTTCCTTTCTATTATGATTTTTATTTGTTAAGCTTTTGTTCTGATTGAAACAAAATCTGCTGGTTTTTTTTTTTTTTTTTTTTTTGAAAAGCATCTTGGTTTTTCAGTCTCATCTAGCTGATGCTCATATTTGTGTCTGAAAATAAGGTAACTACTTTTAAAGGGGGTTGGTTTTTTTTGTACACCACCTACACTCACAGAACAGGCAGCTGTTTTGAGAAAGTCTAGGGAATGGGTAAGGAAAGGGGTTCAAGGGCTGCCAGGAAAGCAAACAAAAAGCTGTGTTAGTGATGTAGGGTCAGAATGTGTGTGATGTGTGGTGTCCATGCACATCCCAGGCAGGTGGGGAGGGAATCACACACAAGATAAGTCTGCTCTCTGTGTTGGCTCCCGTGTCCCTTGGCTGTGCAGACTCCCTGTTGATAAAGGCAGAATGTGCAAACCCATTTGCAGTGCAGTGAGGTGTCTCATTGTGACCTGAAAGGGTAGAATGAAACAGGAGAGAGGGAAAAGGGTTCTACAAGTGAAATGTTCATTTCAAGGTACTTAAAAACTATGAGAAAGTGGAGAAATAGTCACTCTCCTGACTCAGTTGCTTAAAGAGAAAATGTTTGTGCAGGAAAGGGGTATTCTGGTAGTGAACAGTGGGTATTTTTATAAGGTTGGAGGTGGAATAACTTAATATGGCAAACTTTTGATCCCAGCCTTGTTAGGAGTGGGGGGATTCCTTATGTGTCTTGAGGTTGCCAGGAATGGACAGAAAGACACTCTGTGCCATTTGGCTCTGTCAGACTGGCACAGCCTTCCAAAAGAGAGACAAATGAAACAATCTCTTCACTCGTTAGGTGTAATTGTGGCTGTTTCTGATCCATCTCCCACAATAACTTGTAACTCACGTTGGCATTGTTTCAGCACATGGTGACAGCAGTGTGGAATTCTGTCTGCTCTGTGTTCAGCAGGGATTTGTGAAGAGCATAAGTCACCACAGCACAGTGTGGGATATATATGTGTAGATATATATAAATGTAATTTTTTTGTACATGTATAACAAGACAGTGGTACTGAGTCTTTAGACAGATGTTTTTATCTTTGCTTAAGTACCTATTTTAGCTGAATTGCTGGGTTTTCATTGCAAAATTGATGTCAGCAGATAGAGAACAGAGCAGAGAGCCTGAGGGCACTGCAGTGTGGGGGAGATGACTCCTGGGCATTAACATATGCCTTCTGAGACTCTCCTGAGAATTGTAGGCTGCAAATATTTATGATTCTGTAATTGATTTCAGGTATCTGTAGTAAACACGATATACACCTTTGGTAAAGGAGGAAACAGCAGTCTCTGTGATTACCATTTTCTCCAGCAATGGTGCAGTTTATGGAGCATCAACTTTTAGTATGTGGTATTTATTCAGGAAAGAAAACTTAGGTAGTGGGAGGCTTGACAGTCATGGCAAACTTTATTTTAAAAGTCATCCTAACAGAAACACGCAATGGGATTTCTTTTGGTATTTTTTTAAAAATCTGTGTGTATCTTGTTTTTCTATTAAAAAAAAATATCTGTGTTCCGTCTTGTGAAATGTTTTGAAACAGTCAGAAAAATCACCTACTCACTGTAGGAATTTATATTGAATTAAATTACTGTTAATAAAACAGAAAATACACTCACAACACCAGCTGTAATGGGTGGAAGAGCAACCTGAGGATGTGGCACAATAATGGTAAGTGCAACCACACTGTTAATGAATGGGATTAAACCCCGTGTTTATGAGTGAGGGAGGCTCTCCACTGGGATGGAGTCTTGTTTTGTGGCTGCCTTTTTGTCTCTAGTGGGTTGAAACAGAGCTCTCTTCCAGAGCTTTTCTGAAGCTCAGCACAGATGATTTGTATTCTCCCAGAGAGTAATTTGTCAGGAGATGAACAGCAATATGCTCAGTGTTTGCTGCAATAGCAAAGACAAGTCCAGTTAAAGACTTATTTCTTGGGGTGAAGTAATTTTTAAACTTTCCATCATAAAGTAAGTCATAAATACCTCTGCCTGGCCTAGATTTTTTTCCATCTCAAGTACTTTGGTGGCAAATTCAGGTGTGCAGGAAATGAAGCAGCCCAGAGCTTCCAGTTGGGGAGGACACAAGGTTGGTCCCTGGAGAGCACATGGCTTGTGAAAGGTCACTCTCTCAGAAATCAGATGATTTGGGAACTTGGAAAATTTGTCTAGACATTGAGATGTATTTTTAAGTAAAACTTTGATGCAAAATGGAAATTGAAACAAAACAAGCAAAAGGTTAAATTTCCCTGAAATGAAGCCATAATTTTTCTGTAGTAAAACTTGGCTGACTTAATGAAAGCTTTAGTGTTGATTTCTAGCAGAGGCAAAAACAAAATAAACATTTGGTTCTAGTTCAGTTCGTTTTTCTTTTGGGAGGGGAGGTGTGGGGTGTGTGGCACTTTTTCTTTTCTTTTTCTTTTCTTTTTTAATTTTCATTAACAGAGAAGAGCAAATCATGTCCAGCTCTCTGAGCACTGAGAATTTCTCTCTTCCCCTTGCTTCTTTGGGGCAGAGCTGGGAATGATTCTTCAGTATCTGGTGTAGATGAGGTTTAATGCCCAGCCTGGATGGGGCTCTGAGCAACCTGATCAACATCAGGGTGTTGAAGTGAGTTCATCTTAAGGTCCCTTCCAACCCAAACCATTCCATGTTTCTGTGATTCTGTTGGAATTTGCTGTTGGGACCAGCGAGAAGGGAAGTGTGAGTGACATCCAAGAGAAGATGGCAGCTTGGAATGGAGATGTGATGTGATGGGAAGGAGTTTTGGTGAGTGCCAGTGGAAACAGGAGAGGCAAGCAAGTGAGCTGGTGTTCAGGAGTGGATTTGGACTGGAAATGTGTTCAGAAAGCAAATGGCTTGAAGCCTCTGACTGGCAGGGAGGGAAGAAAGGGCATGAAAAGGAGACATGATGCAACTTCAATTTTAGTTAACTGCAGCAAGGAAAGGATGTTTTGTGCCACCCTGACTGTGAAGGAAATAGAAGCCAGAGAGGAGAGGTAAACTTTAACGAGCAACAGGATGGAGACAGACATGATGGAGGCTTGTCAGGATTTGTTTTTTCCCTTAAAATCTGGAAAACCCTACTCCCATTCTTCAAAAAGCCTCTATATATTTAGGAACATCAATGGTAATACATCAAATTCATTTGTTATATCTGCTTATATCATGTCTAATTTTGGCAGGAATTATAACACTAATTACATTTACTGTCAAGTTGATTGCCCTTTCCCTGTGCAGCTCTAGCTGAGTCTGTCTTACTCTCTGTTTAAATGGGTATAACTTTTTTCCCCTGGCTATTTGGAAGAGTCTTGGCTGTGGAATACCCTTTCTCTGTGTCTAGAGAGATATCAGCTTGTCAGTCTTCCAGATGAGCTGTAACGACTTTCTTATCAGGGAAGGTTTAAAGCAGAAAGGTATTAATGGACTAGGATTATCAGATTTCATTTTTTTTTTTAATTGGAGAGAGGGATTGGGGTGGACAGGAGATATATAGATATATATGTATATATTTTTTTCTCTTTTAGGCTATGTGTATGAGATCTTTTCTACCTTGTAAAAGACCACACATGTTAATAACTCTTTGAAAAGAAAATGCAAGATGCTTTGTGGGGCAGTTCTGAACATGAGATGCTCTCTTGGTTTTTCAGGGCATCAAATCAGCCTCTGTGTTTGACAGCTTCAAATACAGATTAGATGACAGTAAGTAGTAGATACATTGTTTTGATTCTGGAGTGCTCTGTATGAGTATTTCTGAAAGAAGCAACAGGGCAGCTGAGTAAGAAGCTATGGGGAAAAAATGTGAGACAGGAAGGTTGAGTGAGGAGTGGTGTTAGCAGGAATAAAGAAAATGGAACTTGGCACTGTGGCTTCACTGAAAATAATCATAGCAATAGGCATCCTCCTGCAGAGGATGATGAGGGGAATGCAGTAAGGGATGCAGAACTTCTGTGAAAGCATTTTCGAAGTGTTTTGCCAAGATACCTCTGGAAGGCTGAACCTAAACTGCAGTGGTTTGGAAGGGCAGGGTTTGGGAAGCATCTGATCCTGCAGAGGAGCACATTTGGAAGTGAAGAATTTGGAAATGACTTTTCCAAAATGGACTCCAGTTTGAGGTTAGGATTAACGCCTGTCTGCCTTTAGGAAGATACAAATAGTTACTATTTTCTGCTAAACTTGGAAAGAAAAATCCGAATAACACTACTGGGACTGAGAGTTAAAGGTCAGAAAGTCTGAATAGCAGCATTAATTGCTCCCTTTAAAGGATATAAAGGATCAGAGTCTTTCAGGGCTTGCCTGAGGAGGAGAGCAATATTAATGTCAGTGAAGGATGATACAGCAAGACTCAAAAAGGGGAGGGGGGGCAGGTTTTTTCACTTGTTACTCCAAAATAAGATGAACATACAATTAACTTGGGTGTAACCTCTGAAGTATTGCAGTGTTGCTCCAGTTGTGTGTTGTGTTTAATACTTTTTATTCCATTGAGCAGGATCAAAGTGCAAGAAATATTACCAGCAGGATTAGATGTTGCAGTGCACGCAGGATTGCCTTGGCCCATCCAGTGGAGAGAACTTCTTTCCTTATTTTTTAAAACTTTTAACTCTTTGCTAAGATTGCTATCACAGCCTTTCAGCAAATGGTGGCACATTTGATTTCCCACCTTTGTAACCTTCAGGTTTGAACCGTTGTCTTTGCAGCTTGTGCTCCATTCTCTTAGGTGGTGTGTTAGTGTTACTGACTCTCATTAAAAAAGATGGGGTGCCTCAGAATAAATGAATTATCTTCTGCATACTCCTGCTGTTGCTGACCTCTTACCATTAGCTCAGGCTATGTCAGGAAAATGTAAATATTGAGGGAATCAGTGATATAGGATAGAACTTGCTATTGAAATGGATTATGCCTTTCTAACATGGTGATAATTTTTAAGGAGCCTGGTTTCCACATCTGCCTGTAAGATTCTGTATAATGATAATGAAGCTGTTTCTGCTTTCCTCCTCTCACTTATATATTCACAAGATTACTTACATGCTTTTTCATGCAAGGAAGGGTTTTGAAAATCAGAACTTCTCAGTGTTGAAGAAACAAATAAAAATCTTTGCTGGATCTAAAGTTAGATTTGCAAAGGAGTCCTTGTTGTAAAAGCACTTGATGCTAAAGATGTTGTTGGGTTTTCCTTACTCCTTTTCTTTGCATCCCTTGCTGCATCCTTTAGGAAAAACCCTTTTGTCTCTAGGGAATGGGGAGAGTTGAGGGGAAATTATCTTAATTTGCAAACAAGAATGTTTTTAAATACTTACGTTTGTTTAACTTCATAGCCACAGGTGGCAGATTTCTTTTTCTTCTCTTGATTTCATACATGCTTCTTGATGATCTATTGAAAAGGATTCAGATTTGGCTTTTTCAGTTAAAATAAGAAAAACTACTTGCCTGCTGACTATTTTTTGTTTAACTTCTAGGAGCTCGCCTTCACTGGGATAGATTTTAGATTTTGTAAGCAAATCCTGTTGGACTGTGTAATGATGTGTTTGGATTAAGTTTCCTCCCTATTGCACATTCTACAGGAAAATGTATTTTCTGTTAGTCTGGTAGATGGTTGTGTAGGATAGATTTTGATTGCTTCTGAAACAGCAGAAGTCTCCTAGGCAATTCTATTAAATTCCAGGTAGTTCAGGGGAGGAGAGGGAAAGGAATTCACCTCCTCCCCTTACCCTGCCAGACCAGCTCTCCTGAGGTTGGCTCATGAAATATGTGTGAAGCTGGTGGGTGCAGCTAAGAAACTTCTGCTGCTGAGGATCTGGGATGGAGTGTGGTAAGTAAAACATAGGGTTGCATACAAAAGGTGGTTAAAAAGTTGTATCCAGTACTTGGAGCTCTTTCAATACACTCTTAGAGTACCCAAGTGTTCTTGACTTTTGCATTTTTCTCTCTATAGTTTCATGAGTTCTCTAAGGATGGTGTGAGTTTGCCTATTGGATCAAATAACAATGAAGAAGGGAAACACTTAAGCATAAACTCAACTTTAAATACTTGAAGTATTTAATTATAGTAAATGTATTAAAAAAAGTTCAGTTGATATTTGACAGTGCTTAGGATGGACAGTGAAGACCTTGTCAGGCAGGAGTTCAAGATCTGGTGCTCTCCCTGTAGACTGGATTTATGTGCTAACGATGTCTGCAATTATGTGTTGTTGAAAATGCTTGCATTTTCTGTGGATTCAAATCCCTGAAAACAAATGGTTACAAGTTGAAATATTGGCAGCCTGGCAGGGTATTTAAGCTTGCACTGTAGATTACTATTATATTTGTTTACTATCTGGGGATGCTGCTTGCAGAGCTAAAAACCCTCTGAGCTGATCATTATCAAGCTTTTAAAAGGAGCTGCAATATCAAATTCTGTCTGACATCTGAATAAAGGCTTTTTTTAGAAGTGAACTTATCTAAAATTTCAAAAAAAATACGGTAACTAATGTCTTGACCTTTTAATTAAAAGTTCACTAGATTTTTTTAGGAGTTGGTTTTATCAAGATACTTTTGCAGCGTAATGCTCTTGGTGCCAGAGCTTTTTGTATTCTCCTCAACGGATAAATGATTAATGATCTCAACACTGCCTTCTGGATCACCTTGTAAGAGGTCTCCTTCATCAATCTGGCAAGGGGATTGTATGGCAGTTTGCACCCTAATTACAGTCCCCAGCTGGGGATGTGCTGCTTAACAGATTACTTGTAGCAGAACTGGAGTCAGTGCAGATATGGATGGCCACGGAGTTGTTTGATTCCTGGGTTCTAAAATTAGATTTCCTTCTAGAAAAAAACATCCACTTCATATAAGCAGTGCAGCAGATAAAAGTGTTTAGCTGGAATTAACTCTGTAACTTAAAGGTTTAATAATAACATCACTTTTGTGTTTCCCTGTTTTCATTGTTTCCTTTCCCTTCTCTTGCGGTCTCATAGACCAGGGCGGTATTGCAAGCCAGAAATTTTATTACCAGTGGAAACATTAAGGTATTCCACAGGGCAAAACAAAAGTGATTCAAAAGGTGCTTTTACAGATAATAAGTTTTAGCATTGAGCAGTTTACCCAGAAGGCAACAGATTATTTCTAGTGGTCTGTCGTTATTGTTGGCCTTTTTTTTCTGGCTCATTTGTGGTGTAATGCTGCTGCTCAATTAAGATGTATTTCGGTGAAAACCATGAATGACAATGTCCACCAAGCATATTGCTAAGCATATACATCCCTGCCTATTGCTCAGGCTGACAACTCTGAGTGTGTTGCTGAGAAACAGCTCATTTAAGGACTGAGGCACAGAGGAAAACTTGCACAGGATCCAGCCAAACACTAAAGCAAAGTGCCCATTTGGTATTTGAGAACGGGAGCGTTTTAGGCTTGGGAAGGATGTAATTGCCAAGTGATTTTCCAGGTATGGATCAACGTTTTAGTAGTCAATATTGCCAAAACAGATAACATTGTGAATATCTTGACAATCTGGGAAAAAAAAATCTAAGGGTTTTTTTTTAATGATGGCAATTTCTTTTCATGGTCTCAGGATCATCTGGGCACTGGTAACTTCCCACTGAGTGACGTGTATTGGGAGGATAAAGGCAGGTACCAGTAGACTAAGGATGGAAGTGGAATGTTAACCTATTTGTGCTTGTATACTGAAGAATACTAGAGCTGAAAATTGCAGGGATTAATATTTGTGTTTAGGACAGTAGAAATCATCAACAGTGCAGTGGCTGCTGTGAAGGTGTGGATGTATATGTTTGACTTCATCTGACTTGAAAGAGGAAAAAAGTCTTTACTACTCAGTGAAAAAGTAGTTGACTATAACTGACCTGTGTTTTAGTGCTGTGGAATGGCAGTGAGTCTGGATAGTCTTCTCTCTGTCTGGGAGCTTGACTTTTGGAGTATGGGAACGAGCTGATGTGTGTGAAGCAGGAGTTTATCTTGTCCTAGGTTTGGAAGAAAATCTCTGAAGTTTTTACTCCTAGAGGTGGTCAGATAGTGAGTGGTTATGGTGTATTTAGTCTTTCTAGATTTCCCTCCTCATGAGAAGTGGAGGAATTGACTGTGAAGTTGCTATATTGCTGGAAAATCACATGCACTTTTGGTGAAAACACTTCCAAGAGATGGTTTGGAAGGCTCTGGTTTCTTTGACCCAGGTTTGCCCTAAGCTGAGACTCAGGGCTTTCCCTGTTCTGCTTTCCTCTTGCTCCTTTGACTCCCAGTGAAAGTGAACAGTCCTTCAGTGCTTCATCCTCTCAGCTAAGAACTACAGGCTGGCTCTTCAGCCTCTTTTATTGTCTTGTTAAAAAGCAGATGCAGTGTTTCCTCCCTATCAGTCTTTTAGATGGGGGAGCAGCACAGTTTGGTGTTCTTGTGAGCTCCATCACTCTTGTGTTTGCAGAAGCAATTGGAAGCAAATGATCCAGGTCGTCGTTATTACTCATATTTTGTTTTTTTCCAGTTCTGCAGCTTCAGCTCCTTATTTGAGCTGCGTTGACACGTCATGAAGCACCACATTTTGGTCTGTAGTCATGCATATTAATAGTCAAGGCTGCTGCACAGCCTCTCCCTGGTCTTGGTTTTCCATGGTGGCTCTTTCGGGTTTTGTTCCAGGACAAATACATTGTAGGTACTCAAGAGGAAAACATTTTCTCCTAAATTATTTTAGCAAATGGAAACCCTTTTTTACTCTGGCTGAAGACTTTGTCTTGGCTGTAAGCCTGAGAGATTTAAACATTTGCAGTTCCTTTTTATGTTTCAAACCCGTGCAGCATATTTTAAGTGAGCAAGCAGTCTGTCAAGTTACTAGAAATCATTACTTTGCCAGAGAGTTATCGAATGGATGTGAAAACAGGTGTTTGTCAGATTTTTACCTTCTGGACTGAATATTTTTGATGTTTGGGAACTTTTATCTGCAGTCAGCCATTGTGCTTTGTAGAGGAGAAGGCTTAATTCAGATTATCTGAGCAATCAGGGAGCAGAGATGCGGTTCTGTGATTCATAATTGAAATTCAGCCTTTAGATTAACTTCATTAGTATGCTGTTGAACAAGGACAGGGTGTTAATAAATGAAAAAATCCTTCTGGGTTTAAGAACCAAGAGCCACAATAGGTCTTTGCAGTTCATTGAATGAATTTTTTATTTTTGCTGTGACAGCATTATTTTTGATTTGACCATCTTTTTGTCTTTATTCCTCAAAATTGTAAAGAGAGAAATAGAGAAAAGTTTTATCTGATGTGAGATTAAACCAAAAATTCTTCTACTAAAGCCACGTTTATAAGCCCCTCTGAGATCAAGAAAAGGAACATTAAAAAATAGACTTCAGTTTCCTTTCTAACTGATGGTTTGGAGTAATGAGTGAAACCTGACTTATGTTCTTCAAAGACGTGAAACTTTCTGAGGAAGTAGAGACTACAGAATCTCCAGTCATTATCTTATAAATGTTTGTAAAATGTTTATCCTACTGAGATGGCAAATACTAATTTCTGATTACTTTGTAAATTCTTGATCTAGAGTTTAATTAAAAGGACTTTTCCAACCCAAATGGTTCTGTGTATATCTCACAGCAGTCCACGGGCCATCAGCATAGAAGGAAGTACTCAGACTTCTATTCTCCAAGTAGAATTTTCTTGCATGAAGTGAAGGTTAATGTAATTGAGTTTTGAATGACTATGCTGTAATGGAGGAAGTTATAATTGGTTTTATTTGCAAGACTTTTTTGCATTTTTATGCTATGTTTTATATACTTTGCATGATTTTATGAAAGATTTTGATAGATTCTTATTCATCAGTCGTAGAGCAGTACTAAGAAAGTAGGTTCACAAAAAAAAAATAATTCCAGTTACCAGAAGTGAAGATATTAGGTATTTTTGGTTCCTTCCCATCTTCACAGTTGCTCTTGATCTCCCTAAAACCTGTAGCAGAATATTTTGAGTTGTCTGTACATAGGCTTTTCAGCGGAGAGTCTTGCACTCGATGTAATCCTCTGCGCTTTGAGGTGCCGACGCATCTGCTTCAGCAGGGAAGGATTATGGATGGAGCTTTTCTTCCTGCATTCAGCCTTGAGGGAAACACAGATTGCTGAACAACAGAGCAGATTGGTGTGTGGTGCTTGAAAGGCTGGGAGCTGAGTTTGAACTCCTGCACGGAGTCTGTGTGGGCCTGCAGGGGTTTGGGAGGCTTTGGGAATTACTGCAGCTGAGAGTCAGGACAGTTTGGAAAAGAAAAGTGAAGAGAAGAGCAGGAAGTCTGTGTTATAATGAGTGGTGTGTAAAGTCCTTCAGTATTTGGGAATAGCACAGGTTCTGATCTGACATACATGACTGGGCTGTGTTGCATTTTTCCATAGAGTTTGGCGTGGGGGAACACATGCTTAAAAAATGCTAGTAAGTTGTGACAGAGAAAACGTTAGCTTGTATGAGGCAGCTTAACAAACTTCCATTGTTTATCCCTGTGGAAGATGAGTCCTAACCAGCAGATGTAGTTCACATCCCAAAATGTCTAAATTCTCACAAAAAGCTGTTGTTAGGAAACCTTGACTTGATGTGCACTGCTGGACTGCTGTGGGGGAAAATTGCACTCTCAGTGGTTTCTAGCTTGCTGCAACCACTCTGTAGGAGAAGTGAAATGCTTTCCCTCCAGAAGGATCCAGGCCCAAAAATATAAATTAAAAATAATTTTAAATGTGTTTCCTTTTTTTTTTTTTTTGGAATATTTACTATGTCTTTGAGCAGTGCCCAGAATATAACCTACTGTGTTCAGTTTTAAGTAGGGAAGCCTAATCTGTAAGAGCTTCCATTTTTCTAAGAGAAAATTATGCAGAGGGAAAGAAGGGAGAGAGAAAAAGGAGTAAATTAGAGAACTAGGAACTTCAGATAACATTTAACTATAATCCAATAGTACAAAGTTTGAATGATGAACTACCTGCTTGAAGACCAAAAGATAAACTCGATCTCCCCATAATCATTAACATTACTCTTGATAGATGCTGTGAGAGCAAGCAGTTTGTGAAGATACTTGAATAAAGGATGATGATGGCTTTGATTCACTTAATGAAGTGTGGTTTCCAATAGGAAAATAGTGTGAGAGAAATACATGAAATGTCTGAAGAGATTGGGAAAAAATGTTTCCTTTTCACGGCACCACTGTTGATGTTTCATTTTGACAAGGTGCTGTAAATGAATTCCCTGGAGATGCTCAAGAGTCAAATATACTTTCCACTATTTTGTTTTCTATTAATTGAGAGCATTTCTGGTTACTAGGAATTTTTTTGTTCATCTTGATCCTTAAGTTGGGAGGACTCTCCCTTGGCAGCACCAGCAGGGGAGTATGTTTAGCCTTTGCACACTCTGGAAAACTTGGGTCTGAGCAAGGGCACCCACTGCCAGGTCTTGGCTGCCCTCACTCAATGGATTTGCCATTCTGAAAGAGAAATATGTGAACTAGAGATCATGCTTAGTTCAAATGGCAAAATGCAAATAGTCATTTATCTACAAGATCTGAAATAGTAAAATCCTGGATGGAGAAATGAGAGAAAATCTTCACTTCCTTGTTCATTTGCAAAGGTTAAACTGGGCAGGTTTATCAGTGTGATGTGTTGGAACCTCTCTTGATATGATGGGGGTCAAGTGTTCCTCTTGCACTCTTGATGCTTCCTGTAGTGTTAACTGGAGAATATTAATGAGTATGCTGGTGCTTATGGCCAGTCTGATGAAAGATGCAGACAAATCTAACCTTTTAACTGTAATCGAGTTTATTTTTCTTACTCAGGGGTTAGCGTGACCAGTCGACTAAAACAGATGATGCTTTTTCTTTTTATTTATGCAGTTGAGAGGGCTTGAGGAAGTGGCCTTAGGCTGAAGTAGGGGAAATTCAGATTAGGTGTAAGAATGAAGTTTTTCACTGTTAGGGTGGTCAGGCATTGGAAGAGGCTGCCCAGGGAGGTGGTGGAGTCACCGTCTGTGGAGGTGTTCACTTGGAGCTGGATGATGAGGTTTAGGGGTTAAGGGTACAGTGGCAGTGCTGGGCTGATGGTTGGACTGGATGATCTTAAAGGGCTCTTCCAACCTTGGCAATTCTATGATTCTTTGCAGATGCAAGTGTGTATCATTTCCTGTATTTAAGTGATTACCTAATTACTCCTTGGCTCAAAGAAGGACTAAACCCTTTTCCTGCATCTCTTTGGTGACTTGACTGTCTCTGTCTAGGTGGTCTCCTCTACTGAATCTTGTACCGTGCTGTGTAGAAACTGTGATTCCAGATACAAATACTTAAAATACTCATTGCTAATTACTGGTCCTTGATTGAGGCCGTGTCACAATGACAGGTACCTGATGTAGTGTGACTGACCCAAGTCCATGAAACCTCTAAGAGGCTGTAACACATAGATATCCTTATTCTAATGAAAAATTATGGGAAAAAGGTTAGTTTCTGTAAGACAAATGTGTATGAAATATAACCACAAATGGAGACCTTTCACTGAACTGACAGCTTTTCTGCTCTGTCCTCATTCTCTGTGCCACTTTTTCCACTCATGAACTCTTTTCGTGGACACATTCAAAAGATGAAACACAAAATGTTGAAACCAGCTAAAGTCAGTATGAGGTTTCTTGTTGATACAAATGGGAATGCAAAAGCCAGAGGTCCTGGACTGAGCTTTAAATAAATTTCCCCCTGTATAGAAGCACTGTCTGGAAATAGACTGTCAACATACTTTGAAACAATTTAAGCAAAAATGAAAAAGCAAGAGTAGAGTCTGCTTCCAGCTTTTAGTATTATTATTTTGGTATTCCAGATTTTCATATCATCCTTTGCTTAAGCATTTCACAGAATCACAGCCTGAATTTTTAAAACATCTGCTCATTTGTGGAAGGTATCCTGGTAGGCTGTTTCTGTTGGAACAGAGCTTAATCTCTGGCTTCACTGATCCTCTCTTTTAGTCAGAGCTGTCACTTACTTCAGGTCAGTTCAGGCACACTATAAATCAGGACCTTCTCACTAGTCAGTCAGTGATTGATTTAGTTTTGCAGCACTCAAAGGCAGTCGTTTCTGGTTTAAAACTGAGTTAATGTGCCCTAACATTAATGTGGGGTTGAGCACATCGCTGGGAGCTTGTGGGTTCTGGGGCCAAGACTGCTTTGTTACTGATTTGCAGTGTGGACACAGGCAAATAATGTTATGATTTAATGTAGAAATACCTGCTGTGCTTCAGTCTTTATTCCCTCCCTCCATGTTAACTTGAGTTCTTTAAGGCCCTGGAGTTGGAGTGTTCAGAGTTATGTGGGCTCCCTGGTATCTGAAAGTACTTAGAGATGGAAAACCATTCACCCTGATGAGAGATGGAGACATTTGTGCTAATGGAGCTTTAAGAAACAAAAAGCTGTGTTTGCAAAGACCTTTCACACTTTTGCAGACTTACTTTTGAAAGTAAGACTAAATGGAATTCTTACTTTCTTTTGAAGGTATGGAAAGCCTTCATCCCATTCCATGCCCTATCTACACCACAGCCCAAATACTGGCAGCTCTCAAATCCTTTGCAGTACTGGGTAGTGCATCATGTGCACAAGTGCATCATGATGGGACTGAACTCTAGATGATAATATTAAAAGTACTTGGGAGGGACCAAATTTTCTGATGTGCAGTTTGGATTTCTGTGCCTCATACTGCATGAAGAGTTACTCTCACATCGTGGTATTCCTGTGGAGGGAAGAGTTCATATGTGAAGGAATTGTATAGGAATTGGAAGTGTATATACTTGTACCTCTCTGGGTTTCAAAGTGATCTCACGTGTATGTTCTGTAACCTTTCCATAATCTCAGAAAATGGGAAAGCACTGCTGGTGTGAAGATGCTAAGCATTTCAGCTTTTTAATAAAAAGAGAAAAATCCCTTGAAAAGCATCCACTTTTTAAAATGCAGCAACGTTCAGACTTCTATAATTGTTTCAAAATTGAATATGCTTTATAAGTAATAACAAATAAAATCTGTTTTCCTGAGGCAGATGAAACTACAAGGATAACTGATAGCAAATCAAAAGAAAGTAGGAAAAGACTTTCATCCTCCTATTTCCTCTCTTGCAGTCTGTGGGTCTTCCGCCGTGGTGTTCTCCTGCTTTGAAATTGCCCCAGTTAGGTTGGTCTGAAGTTATTGCTGCTAACAGAGAAATGTTTTTTACATTACAAAGGTGTTTCATTTGACTAGCCTTGGAAGGTGGGTATTTTTTCAGTAGTATTTCCATTTCCAAAAATACAGCCAGTATCTCAGTGAGGGCAAAGTAAGGGAGTCCAAGAAATGTATTTTCTGACAGTACGTGGTATTTTTTTGTTTTTCAGGATGACTCTAAAATTCTGTTCCCTTGAAATAACGATGAGGAAATACTTCTGGTTTTCTGGTTAGGGGAAAAAAAAGTGAACTATTCTGTGTGATCTGTGGAATATCCTTGGAACAACTCCAGAGCAGTGAGGGATGCTGTGGGTAGTGAACAGGATCCTGCAAGGCAGACTGCCCTCGGTGTTCAACAGAGCGTCTCTAACTTATTTAGCTCTTTTATGTCTCAATATTGGGGATTTTCTGGGGAGTGATGGCTGCTGTTGTGTGCTGGGATTGCTGCCTGTGTCACGAGCGCCTGGATTGATGAATCTGTGCTCCCTGGAGGAGCTTTGCTCCCTGTGCCAAGCTGACATGGCACACACAGCCACATCCTCAGCTCTCCTGCAGGAGCACGAGCAGAGACTGTGGCAAAGCTGCACATTAGCCCAAAAAGGTTCTTTCTGAGCATCTTTAGCTTCTTTAAATATATGCCTGTATTTATGCCAGAATTTCTGAGTAATTATTCTGTTAAAACGTGAATATTTGAAGTAACTAAAACAAATGAGGTGTGATAACATTAAATACAACTGAATTTACATAATCTGTTTAATAGATATGAATTGTTGCTGTGTTTAGTTTAATTTGTCATCATTTGCCCTGCTTTACTATTGTTTTGGATACAAAAAAATTAATGTCTAAATCCGTACTCTTCTACAGAGGCTTAATGGCATCCATAAAGGAGTTGGTTGCCTGATTCAGGAATTTGTCTGCTCATGTTTCCACATCACCTTCTCCTTCCTGGTTCCTTCTTGCTACTTTAGACTTTGACACGACAATACTCGGGTGGCAGCAGCTGTTAGAGATGAGAATGAACTGAAGCCAGCCCTTGTAAAGCAGGGAGTTAATAATATATTTATAAGGATACTATATATAGGTACTTTGGTATCAATATATACTATTAAATAATGTATAAGGTATTTACAGGAAAGAAACTTCAGCTCTGCAGAAGCAACTGTACCTACAATTACATGGCACCAAGCATCACACGCTGTGTTGTAGGTATAGGTAACGTTAGGCTGTTTAAAAACAAGTGGAAAATTGCTCTAAAAGTCCAGAATTTGCTAAAATAGCCATTGCAGATCTTGAGGCAAGTTATAAAATTGTTCAGAGGAACCTTTTGAGGTAGTAAACAGAATTTAGAAGCCCCACATGACTTTGAACTTGAGATTTGGAGCATCTTCTGTGAGAGATTTGTCAGTGTGGGAGAGCAGTGTTTTAGTGAGCTACTCCTGGAATAGATCCCTTGGGGAGCTCAGGATTATTGCAAACCTCTCCACCAAGTGTTGGGAGTGTTTGTTCGGCCTCGCCTTCTTTAATAGAAGAAGTAAGTGGTTGTATGATAGGACTTTGGAGATTAAATAATGGTTTTTGATTATATGGAAGAAAAGGAGAGCTACTCAGCAGTGTGGAAGATTGGTCTTCAACTCCAGTAAGGCAGGTGGCAGAAATCCCTGTGTAAATGTTAACACTTAATAAAATCAAAGCTTTTCTTTCTGTAATTTCACCATGTTAACAGGAGAAAGGGGAAGAAGATTTTAATAATTCATAGTACAAACAATACCTTGGCTTATAAGGCAATTTCTGTTCAAAGCTGTTAAGTATGTTTTCTACTTCCTACATGTAATCAAAACCAAATTAAAACAAAACCACAACCAAGCAAACAGACCCCCCAATTCCCTCTGACAAATCACAAACCAAAAAAATCCCCTGAAAATAAACAACCCAGAGGTCTGATAGATGTCTGCTTTGACCTGAGGAATCTTGTCCCATGTCCCATCACCTCATATTTAAGCTGTTGGATTTTACAGAATTTTTTTTTTGAGGTTGTTCTTGTTTGGAATAATATGATAAGCAGTAGGATGAGAAGAAAAACATGGATAGCAGAGCCAAGAGGAGCAGTTGAAGTTAAGGGTGGTGGGGCTCGCTACCTGCAGAGATATCTTAGGTGACCACTGTGGTGGAAATGTGCAGGAGATGAATTTAAGGGCACATCCCTCTCCAGGGGCTTTGGAGAGAAACTGCTCCTGCCCTGGTTTCTTCTGCCTATAAAGTGCTGCTGCCAAAGCTGCTCTTTTTTGGCTTCCCAAGGTTTTGTTCTGTTTTGTTCTCAAAGAGCTGCTGGCAAGGACCTAGTGCTACCTTCAAGTGTTTCTGACTCAGTTCCCTCATTATTCTGTCACAGCTCCATCCTGGTAACCTCTGACAGGGATCCTTCCCTCAAAACAACCTGACATTGAGTGAGGACAATACACTGCTCGACCATGAGGATGATAATGGGTGCACTAATGTTATTTGACGTGTATTTCATGTTCAAATTAATGTTGTCTTTGATGTTGTGAAGGTTGAATTCAGAGAAGGTAATTGATTCCTGAGCTAAGAAGCTGTCTTCAAAGTTCTTGGCTATTCCTGGTGGTTCAGGTTGCAGGTGTGTCCTTTCACAGTGCAGGCTGTCATTTCACTTGCAGACCATCCTGTCAGCCTGGTGGGTGGAAGGACATGAACATGCCCACATGAGCATAGAGAAACAGCAAAAACTGAGTGGTTTGAGAGGGGTTTTTTTGCCTTTATACTAAAACCCCCAGGGTTTCATAGAGTTGTAAAGTGTCTGTATCATCTTTTTTCATTTAGAACTATGTAAATTAAGATATGTGTGGGAAAAATAGATAACTGATTTGCAGCTAGTACTAGATAATTTACTAATTACTTGTGTTTTCTTGTGTGTAGGATTATCATTTTAGAATTAAAAAAAGTTGCCTCCAGAAGCTCTTTTGAATTTGATTTTAGAGAAGATAGTGAGGGTTCAGGTATTCATCCTTGGAAATACATTTCAATGTGGTGAAGCAGCCCTGAAATGACTCCATCATCCTCTGATTCTGGGTGGAAACACCATGGATTGGTGGCTGCTTGTTTAGTTTAACTATCAACATTATTTGAGGTTTATTGCCCAATAGCAAAGAATTCTGGTAGGTCCAATCTGTGTTGTTAAAGCTTTGTGTGGTAGAAGCTACAATTTTTAATGTGGAATTGCCTCCTGTTGCTACAGCACTGGGCACTGTCATCAAAATAAGTAGGAGTCTCTAAATAATACCAACCACAACATATAAAAAAGTTTATATGATGTTTTGGTTATTAAATAAGTATTTCAAGTCTTTTAAATGATACCTTTCACTATAAATGTGCTCTGACAGATTTAGTTATTTAATAAGTATGTGAAGTATTTTCAATGATACCTTTCACCATAAACATAACAAGAGAATAAATGGCATATTTAACATTTTGTCTCAAAGTTCTTCTATATTTTGCTGCATAGCCAAGTGTATTTTCCTTGTTGCTTGATTGAGACCAACAAAAGTATTATTTTAATCCATTTTTGGATCAAGTAGTAAGACTGTAATGTGCAACAGTCTGACAAGATGTTAATTCATTGCAATATTGTTATCAACAGACTTCTAATAACTTTAAATACAACTTTGTCATATTAAATGTTCATGTGCAGATAGAATGGGAAAGGTTGTTTTCAAATTCAAGGAAAGTGCAAAAGAGTGCTATTTGTCCCTAATTAAATATTGAGGGCTTTTGTATTAAATATTTAATTGGCCAGCTGTACTGCATTGGAGTGGTGGAGAAATGATAAAACCCTGCATTTGCACTTAAAGACTGGTTTTGGGCAGTCAAGTGACCTGTTGCTAAACGAATTGGAAGGAAGGAAGAGACTTAAATAAAAATACTTTTAGTGTGTTTCCCACCACTGCTGATTCAGGAAAAAGGAACCTTGATAATCATGTGGCTACAGCAGCCTCTTCCTGAGCCATTTTATATATGAGGACTTGTTTCTGACTTCTGTTTTCTGAAGGAGTCCTGGAAGTTTGGAAAGTCTGTAAGGCAGAGGAAAACAGGAAATGCTCCTTCTGTGTGATAAGTCTGTATGAAAATTGGTGTTAAACCCATGGAAATTGAAATGGTTCAGCTTGGTAGAATCTTTGTCAGTTTTATAGACAGCTTTGAAGCAGACAGTTACCAGAAGAAGTGAACGTTTTTTTTTACAATGCATACATTAGTCCTTGTTTGTGGAGGAGAAAGTGTAGAAGTAAAAGGGATGTATCAGACAAAACACTCAGGTCTGTTTTGAACACCCCATAGGTTCAGTTCAGAGCAGGTAACTGCACTATAAAAGATGCCAAGGCAGAGCTTTAGCCATGGAAATGTTGGGCTGCACCTGTGAAATTGTTTTGGGTCCATAAGGCCTCAGGAAAATCACAATGTACCTGTGTGAGGGCTCCTTCACATTATCAGTTGGTCCAACATCCTGGGGTTTGGGGTTCTGTTTGCAAGCTTAAGTTCTGAGTCTCAGTAATCACAGAAGGTTTTGGGTTGGAAGGGCCTTAAAGACCTCTTGAGTCCAATCCCCCTGTTGTGGGCAGGGACAAAAACTTTATTATGAACCTTAGCAGTTGTTCCTAAGATGCTTTGAGGAATGTGTGTGTTGGGAACTCTGTGTCATTCCAGACATCATGAGAGGTGGTGTGATGGTTCTGCCTATTTGCCTGTCCTCCCTCTTCCATCCTGTCTCCTACCCCTCCATAAGTATCCCATAAGTTGAAGGAAAGATCAACTCCACATCTCAAGATGAATGATGTGACAACAGCTGACCTGGGCACAAATTTGTCAAAAATTATTTTAGCCTGGAAACTGAGGCTTTAAACAATAATGAGAGATGTCCTGGAATGGTGTCTCAGTCTGAGAAATTTTGTATCTGAAATCTCTCTCTGCTGCTGTACCCAAGGGAGTTTCACTCTTTAGCATATAACTTTCAGGATATGGATTTTTGTGAGGTTTGCTTATGTTGTCTACAGTGTGGTAGATTTAGGTCACAGCAGATGTGTGCTGGTGTATTTGGCTTGGGTTAATTGGATTATGAGGCTTAAGGAATGGAAGGCATGTTCATCTTGTGCAAAGAAAGATGAGATTTTTGGCTTTCTTCTGTAGCACATGGGGTCGTGCATGTTCCTGGATCATTGGGGTGTTTGGTGCAATGAACAGTGATGCCCATGATGTGTTGTGTGTTTCTGTTCCACTCTACTGCCCTGACTAGTGTGTTTTACTCTGGCCTTGCTTTGACACTGGATGTTTGAAGTTGCTGGCAGTATTTGAGGAGACATTCAGAGATGCTTTATGGTTTAACTGTGGGTTAAACTTCCACCACACCTTTCTGTGGTGACTGAGCTCAGTGATGCAGGCAGTTCTTCCTTTGTTATGTTCCTTGAATATATTAGCTAGCTATTTTTCCAAAAGTGGAGCTGTTGTTAATTACTATTGTAATAAATGTTGTGGTTGAATTAATGAAACCTGAAAAAGAATTCTAGATTTTATTGGGGTGTCATAAAGCTACATCTTTTAATAAGTGTGAATTACTGTAAAAAATAGCAAGACTTACTAAAGATGAACAACATAATGCTGTGCCAGTGTGGTAGCATGCTATAAATTCTGCCAGTGTGTCACATCCTGACATTTAGAAGTTTCATTATTCTGTTTGTTGGTCACTTCTGAGCGAAGAGTATTAATGAGAACTACATAAAATGTTTTTCATTAAAGACCAGTGACTTTGAGGGCACTTCATGTGTAGGATTTGCACATTCTTTTTTGTCCTTTTTTTTTTTTTTTTTTACCAGGCATCATATAGTCCCTCTGAATATTATCTGTGTGTGTGTGTGACAATTGTTTTTATATTTTAAATTGTCTAAGTTTTGTCACATCCAGTGAACAAGGCTGTATGGGGTGCATAGCACAGACCCAGGAATATTCAGTGAAGACTGTTGTGTGCTAGAGAGAAGAGGAATTGTTTAACACAGCAAACTGAAAGTTGTGCTCATTCCCTGTATGGGAAACAGAAGTCCACTGAGTGGGAAAGTCTACCCAAGACTCATATTTATTTTCATAATACCATGTTAAGAGATCTTTCACCTTGTGAAGATTGTTTGTATTGCAAAGTGAGTTTCAGTTCTTCCTCTGACTTTATAACAGATGAATCTTTCCTCCAGTTTCTGAATTGCATATGTGCACCCATAGGGACAGATTCCATCTTTTGAATGTCTAAAACTTTTGCCAACATCCTTATGCAAAATACTTTTTTATCTGAAAACTGTAATTGCAACTGAGACAGCTTAATGAAATATTCTGGGCTTGATTGAAGTTCTTCAATAATTTTTTCATGTTCCCAGCAGAATTTCTGGTAATTCACCAGAGAGTCAGTAGTTGGTAGGATGGGGGTGGAGATTTAGATTTACTTAGGATGAGGGATGCCTGCATTCAGATCAACTCTTCTTGGCTGTATTCAGGTCTGGGACTTGGATTAATATTCAGGGATTCAGTTGAGTATTTTGAATAAGGAGCTGTGGTGAGGTGCATCTCTCTCATGTTTTTGATGTAAAATATATGTGAGAAGGATAACCTTCATAATCCACCAGAACATTAAAAAGTTACAGGATGAAATAAACCACTCCAGTTCAGCTTTAATGGCAGTCACAGATGAGCCCTGCAGCTCCTGAGTGCATAAGACAAGACTTGTAACTGGGAAAGTTGCTTTAATTTGGCTCGAAATGTGGCCTGTCAGGAAGCCTTATAAGCAACTTTAACTGTATTATGCAATGGAAGGAAGCTATTACTTATCTAATTGCCTGGATTTTCATTAATAATGTAAAATTCCCTGCTTTTTTATTCCTCCAGGTGATTAACTGAAGATTTTTCTCAGCAATCTCCCCTCTGTTTTGGGAGAGGAGCAATGAACAGTCCAATAGATCTTTATCTCTGCTTTAAAAAAAAGGAATTGATGTGATTAACCTTTAGCAAAGAAACCATGACTGTTAACATCTCATATGGTAGCTGTGCTGAGCCAGTGCTGAACTGTTGGGAAGAAGGTTAATGACTGATCCTCAGGCTCTAAAAGACTTCAGAGCTCTTTCCAGTACCTGGAGGGGCTCCAGGAGAGCTGGAGAGGGACTTTGGACAAGGGCATGCAGTGGTGGGACAAGGGGGAATGGCTTCACACTGACAGAGGGCATATTGGGAAGAAATCCTTTCCTGTGAGGGTGCTGAGGCCCTGGCACAGGTTTCCTAGAGCAGCTGTGGATGTCCTGGAAGTGTTCAAGGCCAGGCTGGATGGGGCTTGGAGCAGCTTGGTCTCATTGAAGGTATCCCAGCTGATGGCAGCAGGGGATTTTGAATGAGGTGGTCTTTAAGGTCTCTTTGAACCCAAACCATTTTGTGATCCTGAGTTGATCTCCCATGATTTAAATACAGGTCGCAGTGCCAGCTGGAGACTGTTGGATTTTTCACTGCTTTTAACTTTTGGTCTAAAACAGCAGCAAAACTTTGATGACAGAAAGTCACTCAGCTCAGAAAGCCTGAAATTTTCAGCCTCCAGGGTTCCAGCAACAGGACTTGCACTGAAATTATTAAATTTAGATAAACAGGCCACTCTGAGTTACAGATGTGTGATTTTAGTGAGATACTGGGGTAATATCATGAACTATAACAGCAAAAATTGAGTATTT
The DNA here is from genome assembly GCA_037834095.1 of Argya squamiceps. Classification (NCBI taxonomy): domain Eukaryota; kingdom Metazoa; phylum Chordata; class Aves; order Passeriformes; family Leiothrichidae; genus Argya; species Argya squamiceps. The sequence continues at coordinate 6,247,564 of JBBMKD010000222.1, read as the reverse complement.
CATGTGTTTATTGGAAGCTGGAGGTGGTGTGGGATGGTGGAGATGGTCTCATTATCTTAAATATGTGGCTCATACTTAAATTTTACCTGAAAAGGTGTCCCTGGATTGTGCACTGCTGTGGTGGGTTTTTCAGGAGAGCAGCAGTTTGTTGGCTGGATTGCTAATGGCCATGGTGAGATCTTCCTTCATGAATTACTTTTCTCTCTCTCTGGGTTAGTGCCATTACCTTAACAAAGCATGAAAACTGCTAATTGCTAGAACTAACAGCTTACCTTTGTGTGTAGCCATCAAAGAAATGTTGTATATAAACCACATGTGGTATGTTGTGCCATTAATTGGCTTTTATTGGTTTATCTTAATGATGGTCCATACTCAGTATAATCACAGGAATTATTTTACCTGAGTAAAGGCTGGGATCCATGAGCAGAATATCTGGATAAAGGCACTGACTGTTGCTTCCATTCAAAACATTGCTGCGCTCCAGCTGTCACATAAAAGACAAAATTCTCAAATGTAATATTTCTTAGAATTTATTTTTGTAGAGTTGTTTCTATGGCAGTTGTTATTTTCTGTGCAAATGGCCTGGTGAAAGTCAAATGGGTGAATGTTTCCTGAGGCTGAAGAAGCTTAGCAGAGCAACTGTTGCTGACTTTAAAACAAAGCAATCAACATCCATAACTAATGCCTCAACTTTTTAATATGATTTTTAATATTTAAGTAGGAAAAAAATGCTGTGAGATTGTATAATCAATGCAACTGATAGATTTTAAGAAGTAATATCTGATTGAAAGTACTGCTTTTTTCAGATTTCAATCCATAATCATTCAGTGCATTGTTTTTTCCATAACCACATGTTCATTATTTTGTTCAGCCAGCCTTGAACTAAAGAGTTGATGGATTAAACCTAATTCCCAGCTATTGCTTTATTTTTCTAGATACAGTATTAAATCCAGGGATACATTTTAAGTGCAGAAAGTTGTGATTACCAGGATTGTCAGACTCCAAGTAGTGTGTGCATTCCAAAGTGGGCTACAACTTCAGAACAACTTTACAATTGCAGTGATTTTGCTGTTCAGCTGTAGAAGAGGAAAACTGACAGCAAGTCCTTGGAAGTTAAAAACAAAAAAATAGCTTATACTTAAGCACTGGCAATCACAAAACAATTTATTTTTTGAAGCCCCTCCTGGAGTAGGACACCTGCTAGGATGGGTTCGTGAGTGAACTCTGGAGACCCTCAGTGCTGTGTGCAGGTTTCTGTCCTGGTGCCTTGGCTCGGTGTCCTTGTACTCGCTGGAGTGTTCTGTGTCTGCTCCAGCTTCCCCTGTGCTCAGTACTCAGAAGCTGAGGAGATTCAGCCCACCCTACAGAAGGGCTGGGTGTGCTGTTCTAACAAAGGTTCATTAATGTCCTTGCCCTGCTGCTTTTTCCTGGAGGGAGTGCCAGGGTGATGGAGCGAGTCCAAGGACAAGGAACAGCTCAAGAGGAGAACATGAAGATGATCTGGGTCCTTGGGCACCTCTTATGGAGACAGGCTGGAAGAGCTGGGACTCTTCAGCCTGGAGAAGAAAAGGCTCCAGGGAGACCTTAAAGCGCCTTACAGGGCCTAAAGGGGCTCCAGTAGAGCTGGTGAGGGACCTGGGACAAGGGCCTGGAGTGACAGGACCAGGATTGCTGGAGACACTGCCCAGAGAAGCTGTGGCTGCTCCATCCCTGGAAATGTTCAAGACCAGGTTGGATGAGATTTGGAGCAACCTGGTCTAGAGGAGAGTGTCCCTGCATGGGGTTGGAGAGTGGGTTAAAACAAGATGAGCTTTAAGGTTCCTTCCAACTCAAACTCTTCTATGAATTTGGGATTGGATTTCTTGGAAGAACGTCATCTGTTGTCTTGTCACCTCTTCTGGAACATTCCAGCCTGATGATCAGCTGGATAACCTTCCTTTCCAAGCAGGGTGGTGGCAGTGCCTGTTGCTGCTGCTGTCCTGCTGCAAAGCTGTAACTGTGTTTTTGTAAAACAAAATGTAAGTAAGATGCTGTCTGTGTTTTTCTCAAATGACTTTAATACTCTGGGAAGCTCAGTGGAGAATTAGGTGTTTATGCATGGATGAGGAGAAGTTTAATGAAGAGGAAAACTACAGTCTTTACTCATTTTACCCTTTCTACTGTTTTTCAAATAAATCCACAGAGAAGTCGCAATATTAACAGTGTGCACCTATTCTTGTTGTACCTCTCAGCACTTTGGCATAGAAATTAAAGGCAAATAAACCCCTCCAAACCAAACCCAGAGCCAAGCTTTGAAAAATGATAATGGGACAAAACCTCAGAGCACTGTGTGTTTCAGGCTTTACAGAGCAAACTTTTTAACAAATGAGGGACTCCAGGGCTATGGTGTTACAAAGTGAACCTCTGCTTTCATTTTAATTGCCCAGGTGTTGAGAAATGAGAAAAAAATTTGAAAGCAAGGGTTTTGCCCGGACACAATCTTTAAAATAAATAAATAAATAAAGACAGAAATACACATATATATATGCACCAAGTGTTAGTTGCTGAGGGCAAGACTTAAAATGCTGTTTGGCTTTATCCTGTTCATCTCCCTGCACACATTTTGCTTCCCTGACCGCATGTGAGAAGGGGCAGCGGGAAGGAACTTATTCCGTAGCATTTATATTCATAATTTATGCCTGCAGCCTTGAAATAATCTCATTTGTCTTCCACCGTTACCGGAACAGTTTTGCTAGCAATGAAGAATGCTGGGAGCAATGAGGGATTCTGTTGTTTCAGCTTTTCATTTGTCTCCTGTAAAGAGTGGTTTTGAATGGAAAGATGAATCGGGCAGCGTTGTGTAATGCGATTGCCGGGACGTTCCCAACCTGATTTTGAGGAGGCTCGCAGGACTCCGGCGTGTCTGTTCGATAGATAACCAGGTTTATTGGGCAGATAATGCATTTCTCTGGGGCACAGGAGGAGAGCATGTCAGACACCTTCTCCTGCCTTTCCAGGGGCTGGCAGCAGGTCTGGAGGAGGCTGTAGCTTTGCCAGGGAAGCGCAGCAGGGATGAAGGGAGGTTTTGGATCCCTGTGTGTCCCCTGCAGCAGTGGTTATCTGCCCCCAGCAAAATGCAGACAGAGAGAAGGCAGGGCTCTGATCCCACCTGCAGCTGGGAATCATTCCTCAAGTGAGCTCAGATCAGGCAGGGACTGATTTCTTTAACAGACCCTGACCAGGAGGAAGCCCTGCCCTGTGCACCTGAGGAGTGGCTGTGTCGGGGATGCCCTGGGGGACAGAGCTGGTTCACCTGTGCTCAGTCACAGAAACAGCTACACAAACTTTAACCTCAGCCAACTAAACCATTAGCAGTCTGTCAGCAGCAGTATGGCACTCAGCATGGATTAATTTTTCCCTCTTGTCAGTAGTTCTGTGATTGTAGAGCAGCAGTGACCTGTACCTGCAGTTTTTGTAGGTTAAACCAGCAGGTTATAGACTGCACTGCAAAGTGGTGAATTGAGTCTGTAGAGGAAAAAACGATTTAAAACTTTGCTTGAGAGGAATTTATAGAAGATTTTGACTACTACAAACCTAGGAAACAAAAACGTTTGTGTTAGGCATTTTGTGTAACTTCTTACCTTGTTTACTCTGGAGCATATCTGAGTGAGTGGTGGTGATTTAGGATTTATCTGGTGTAAATTAGATTAAAAGCCACCCTTGGGGCCTAATTAAGCCATGTTATAAACAGGACAGTGAGTTAAACGCTTGCAGTAGATTTTGCAGATAACAGGTGCGAATAGATGCAAATAAATTTAAATTTTCATTGGATTTGGGATTCTAATTGCAATTGTTGGTTGCTCTTGGGGTGACTGCCAAGAGCTCAGGACCATGGGCCATAAAGCTGTGCTGGTGCCCCTGCACAATCCATGCCATCCCACCTCTGCTCTCGGTATTCCATGTTGTGTTGGCTGTTTCCCTTTCCTCCTCTGCTGTTGATCCAAAAGAACATATAAATGCATTTTTTTGGTTAGTCTAAGCAAAGGGATAAGATTAAGAAATTTTCCTAAAGACTCTTTCTTGTCATTGACAAAATATTTTACAGACAGGCTTCGGTTTCCCAGTTGCACCAAATGCAATCACTTCCTGACTGATTAAATATAAATTCTTCAGAACTGATTAATAATTCTAATGTAGTGTCTTCTGCCTTGTTCCTGATAGCTGAAGGTGCTGTGGGAAGTTTTTTATACATCTTCCTTCCATTTCCCTGATGGATGTTTCTGCAGTCAGGGATAAGGTGCCAAGCTCAGCATCAGCCAGGTCTCACTTAGAGGCTCTGCTGTAGCCACAGGCTGAGCCCTCAGCAGAGTCTCATTAACTTGCCACGTAGTGGTGGGCATGGAGACCTCACAAATGTGTCATTACTGTGCTTAATGAAGGAAGCCACTCCTTGCTAGAGCACTGGCAAGATGTGTGTGTTTCCAGCTTGGCTAATTTTATATTCTGTTAAATTTTAAATATTGTTTCTTTTAACTAAAGGCTCTATGGAAGTAATAGGGAGCTTGCATTTTATTTTATGTTTGATTGAATCTTGAATTCAATGGTAAAAGTAAGAGATAAAGTCATATTAAAATCTCTAACTCTTTCCCCTAAAGAAATTTGAAAACTAAACTCCATATATTTTCTTGAAATAGCTATCTGATTGGCTTTAATAATCATAGTGTTTCTGAAGACTGCTGATGTAAAAGGAGAAAGTCGTTAACTTTTAAAAGTATTTAAAAGTATTTTTAAAAGTGTTCACTTTCACAGAATGATTATTGCAAAGTGCTTTGTGTAACTTCAGCTGGGGAATGTCACCTTGTGGTTACCACTCTTCCAGGAAGTTTACATCTGATAGGATTGATCCTGCTGTTGTTGAAGATGACAGCAAAACCTTTCCAGAACGCAGCAGTTCTTGTAGCTGAGACAGGTGACATTTGCTCTGATTGCTGATTTACAGGGAACTGAGGCCTCTCCTCCCAAAATCAGGGCAGAGGATTGTGAGGAGTGGTGTGGTTTGTTGGAATTTGAGCTATACTCTCTCTCCCACATAGTAGTGCCCAGGAGTCCTCAGCAGTGTGTGGCTCCTCTGAATCTTTTTCCCCAAGACAGCTCTGTCATTTTTATCACCCTTGTGCTCCAGTGAACGTGGCAGAGGTTTGTAGGGCACCAAGCTGCTTTTCACTTGCCATAAAAACAAAAGAGGGCCTGGGGAGCCCCTGTGCAGCAGCTGGTGATGCTGTACCAGTGTTCCTGACTCACCCTGGGGAGCTGGTCCTTTGCCTCTGCTGTGAGTCTCCTGACAGGTGTGCAGCATCTCCCATGGGTGCTGTTGTTGGTGAACTGAGCAAAGATGAGTGCAGGCATGGCTGGGGAGGTGGAGCAGCCCATTCTTCTGGAGGCACTTGCTCCCATGATGTGGCAGTCCTGCTCCTGGGCTGGTGATGTCCATCAGTGAAGCTCAGACAACCAGCTCCAGGGCTGGGGGCCAGAACGAGAGCAAACCATGCTTCTGTGTGTTAAATTTTTGTCTAAAATTGAACAAAGCAGCAAAACTAACTTCCTCGAATCAGACCAAAGCCTAAATTGTAACTTCTGCAGCTCTACCTCAGTTTAAAGCATTTGCTCAGATTACCTGGTTTGGAGGTCTTTATGGCTGATCCACTTTCTCTGTTTGGATTAAGAGAATAACTGAAGCGAATCATTGCCATATAAGATATGGAAGTTCAAATGTAGTTCATGTTTAAAAGGGTTTATAATGAACTTTGTTAAAAATGTCTACTGATTACCTCTGGTGGACTGAAGTGCATATTGTAAAAGCTACTGATTTAAAGTCCATCTTACATAAGCTTATATATTGAGGACTTAAAAGATTTTTTCACTATAAATTTGGACCAGCTCTTAAAGTGAGATTACACTTTGGGTTTTTAGGATGTGGAGATTCCAAAGATGTGTATCTCCACATTCTTTCAGGTGTCTTTGTAAACCAGAAGTCCTGTCCCTTAAACAGCTCCTAAGGATCCCAGTGGTGCAAGGTTTTTTACAAGGTATAAACCCTTTATTACAAAGATAGAGGTTTCACATGAAGTTTGTGAGACACACAGTATTCAGAGGAACTTGCCACTGTCCCTGCTTTGAAATGCTTAAAAAAACTGTGGTTTGACCTTAAGCAAATGGTTGAATTCCTCCAGCTGGGCTCTGTCAGGAGTATTGCATTCCCTGTTCTGCTGAGCATAGGTGTGACAGCAGGTACACAGCTCCTGAACCGATTGTTAGGTTTGCTCAAGAGTGGTGGAGCAGAGCATCACCTGGTCCCTCACTGTGCACTTCTGTGAGGCTGCACCTGCTCTGAAATAGCCATGTCTGCATTCAGTAGTAACTAACACTGAACTGTGCTGTGAGGAGTCTGTAGGAATAGAGACCTACAGACCTTGGAAGAGCTCACTGTGTAGAGGTCTGTCTGTGTGTGTGGGTTTTCTCTTCCCTGTGGGGGTCTGTGGGGACTGTCTGTGCCTTAGTGTGCTGGTGTTGGAGCTGTGAGCCCAGATCCCTGGGGGGAAGGCAGCTGAACAGCAGCAATTGATGGTGCTGTACTGCACATTATCTTGTGGGAACATAACTTCGTCAAATGAAAAGCTTTAAGGCCAGTGGTGTTAACTTACCCCATTTCTTTTTCATCTCAGGGAATTTTTTGTATTTTTTTGTTTGGAATAAGCCTAATACTCCTGATGTCTTACTGAAAAATGGCTCACAATTATTTTATGGGTATCAAACACTGCAGGAGTGTGATTGTTAGTACTGAAATAGTGAAACAACTGGGGGCCTTGTACCTTGGCTAGAAATAATTGACTCATTAATCTTAACCACATCGAGCCCACCACATGAGGGTCAAACATAGTTTAATCCTAATAGGTGGGAATATGTCAGATTACACTCCAGTTCTGACAGTTATTCCTCTCCCTGGAAAATTTGCTAATATTTTTACAAAGAAATTAGGAAGAAAGAGAGTAGAAGATACCGAGCAAGCTCTGATGCATATACTGAGACAAAAAAGCAATGAGGCAGAATTTAAACCTTTAAAAATTGGATTTTGAGGAATATTAGATGAGAGCCAACAAATGAGGAAAAGAAAATGGAAGGATGTGCCTTTTTTGGAATTTGGTTTTGCCCTGTGCTGGTTGGATACTGGTCTGCTTCTTGTCCCTTTGGAAATGGTTGTTCACCTGTTGTCAGTCTCTACTCCCTGACTCAGATGCTTAATGCTATATCACAGTACAAAATAATTTTTAAGCTTGAATATTTCTTCTCCTGTCAAATCTGCATGTTACAAAATACCACATTGCAATGTAGTGGTTGTGGTATGGTATTGTAATTTAAATAATGTTTCTAACCATTGGCAAATACAGCTCAGGGTCTGGCAAATAATGGATGGAAATTACAGTCGAAATGAGAATGTTAAATAGCCATTCCTAACAGATGGCCATCAGAAATCATTCAGCTTATCTGTCATAGACAGCACAAACACAGATATCTGTGCTTCTGCTGAATCAATTTTTACGTGAGCACCTTGAAATTGTGGAGCAGTGTCCCAGCACTAGTGGCAGCTCTGGGAAGTCCAGGTGATGTGATGGGTGGGTTCTGTGTGTTGGCTGGGCACTGAAACAGGGATCTGAGCATGGTGGGGTATGGATTCCTTGCCTTCAGGCTGCTGCTCTCAAACCTGTGTAAAAAGAATTGGTTTTCCTGAAGAGAAAGTCTCGGGCTGTGGGCTGAGTAAGAGGTGAGAAAGGTATGTCCTTCCTCCTCTTCCTCTCCATCCTGGAGCAGAGGTGCTGTGTGTGGTTGGGCTGAGGAACTGGGTATTAGAGCCACATCTTATCTCATAAATCAGGGATGATTGACACCTAAACCTGCACCATGGCCACCAGTGGTGTGTTATGCACGTGTCGTACAGAAACTGGCAGTAAGCCCTGAATTTCAGACTCCATTTTCACCCTTCCCTACGCTCCTGTGAAGGAAAAAGCTGCTTTAGAGCTCTAAATGAGTTAGGTACTGCAGATGGAGTCTCCTTGAAAAGTGCTTCCCAAGCTCTGGTGTGCAGACTTGCAAACTGCTCCTGTCCATGACTGTACAAGCAGCTGTTTCTTCAGTCTGTATTAAATAGAGATTTGGTGGTTTTTTTTGGGTTTTTTTTTGTTTGGTTTAGTTTTTGTTTTGGTTAGATTAGGAAGTTTGGAGAAAGGAAATATGAGCCATGACAGGGAAAGGAATGGTGACTGGTAGACCTGCACTTTGAAAAGAGACTGCCAAAATTAAGAGAGCACAGAGGTGTCATGTTCTTGTTATCGGTGTATGTACAGTATGTGTCAGGGTTGTTATTAAAGGGTCCAGAACAAAAGAGGAAAAGCCTTACACATTCTGTGCTGCCTCAGATGCTCAGTGACTGCAGAGGTTGTTGGTGCTTTTGCAGATGTGAGAAAAACAGGTCCAGTGCAGCCAAGAGCTCTGGTACTGATACTGGAGGTACTGGTTCCCTGAAGCAAATGAAAAGGCTGGGAAACACTAGCTTTCTAGTATTGCTCTCATTTCCCCCAGACAGTTTGGGATACACTGTAGCTAACCAGGGGATTGTAGGGACAGAAATCCCCAGCTGTAACCAACACAGGAACATCCAGCAGTACCATATGGTTTTAGAGGTGAACTTAAGGACTTTGCAGAGCAGTGTGAGTTCGGACATGCTGTTGATAGTCACCATTATTTTTAAACTAATAAAGTAATAGAAAAGGTGTTGAAATAAAAAAATACCAGCTGAGGCAGCTTCAGAATCTGATTCTGTTTAGCAGTGTTACACTGCAGGTGGATGCCCATGGAGCAGGGGCTCTCAGCTGCTGGCGTTTCACTCGACAGCAAACTGAAAGATGAATGCCTGTGCTGTCTGATACTGATGTTGGAGCCATTGGGGATTACAGATGTATGAAGACAGACATGAAAAAATCAGTATGATTTGGGGTTTGAGAAGTTGCCACCACTTCATGAAAATGGTGCTCTGTGTCTCTCAGGAGGAAGAGGTAACTTCAAGGTCACAGGAGATGGTTGCTCCTTGCTGTGGCGTGATAGGTGATAAAACATGTGAATTGCAGGAGCACAGGTGATGGCTCTTGATGTTTCATGAGTTCTCCACAGCTCTGATAACTTGAAATGAGAAATGTTAAGGTTTCAGGATTTAACACAACTCAGACAAATGAGTATGTTCTACAGTGATGCTGATTTTCAGAGTGGAATTTTATCCCAGGAGCAGCCTGGGTCTCCTCAAGGACTAACTGATTGTTGTTGGCAAACTTGTATCATAGTTTGGCTGTGCCTGTTTAGATGGTCTGTACTGCTTAACTACAGAAAGGAGGACAGTGAGAACCCTTGAGGACAGGTTCTGCCCATCAGGGCTTTCTCAGAACATCTAAAAGGTGCCAGAGATTGAACATGAAATACATCAGGGCTTCTGCAAGAAGGAGAAGCAGTGAATTATCATCAAAAGTGGCCAGATCTCATGGTGCCTTGCACTCAGCGCAGAAAATACACTTTCAGAAATACTGATACCAAGTGAATCATCTGTGTTGTTATATAGCAAATAAATTTTGAGTAGCTAAAACAAGCTCTGTGCTGTGAGTCTAGTCAAACATATGTATGTCGACAATGATACATGGTTGCTGTTAAAGTTTATAAATCATTTGTAGTGAGGTAAATGAGCTAAAACCAGGCTGGAAGAAGTATGCAAATTAAAAGTAGAATGGAAATGAAGAAGGCTAGAAGGGAGAGATACCTACATTTGTGAGCATGCATGAGAAGAGGCTGTTGCTGTATAACATTTGCATTTGTGTAATCCAGCTCTGTGAAGGGGGGATGGGAGGAGTTCCTGATCAGCACAGCTGTCTCAGGGCAGGCTCAGGTGAGGATGAAGAGCCTTGCTTTGATCAGAGAGAGAGAAAAGAAAGAATTGTTCTGAGCAGCTCCGTCCCCAGGAAAGAAGCATCAGGTGCCCAGCCCCAGCACTGCCCCGTGTCCTGGTCTCCAGCTCAGACCTGGTGCCTGATGGGACAGTGCTGGGAAGGGATTGGTTTGGTAATGGGACTCTGCAGGGCAGAAGTGCTGCTGAATTCATCTTCGCTGCTGGTAGCTCCAAGATGCTGTGAGAGGACTCTGCAGCTGAAGACAGACTAAAATTTCAGGTACACTTTGATATTTTTCCTTTGTGACACGTTTTAAATGTGACCATTAAGGACATTAAGCACAAACCTTTTCCAGTGTCACTGACCCTGCCTGATGCTGCTGATGGAGTGGTGATGGGCAGATCCTGCTGCAAGGGATGGCTCACTGCTCAGGGTGCAGGGGGACCCTTCCTTCACAGAGAATGGCATCTCACACCAAAGTTAGGGACTCTCAAAAGTTGGAAGAACTTTTCTATGAATTTGGGAGAATGGATGAGACTGAAGGATGCCTGTTCCAGCTGATGTGAGCCAGTGGCCTTCCAGCAATCTACTGGACTGTCTGGTGGGAAGATGGCCAGGGACTTAGCTGGCCATCTCAAGAATGACTCCAGAGATGCTAATTTTCTTTATGCATGTCACCCACGAGTTGAAGAAGCTGGTGTGCCCATAGACTTTGAGAGGACGTGCCCATGGTGCCCAAGCTACTGGAGGAGCTGGGAAGATTTAGCCTAGTTCTCAGTTGGTGTGGCTGGATTGTGAGGTTTTGCATCCCCTGAGGAACATAATCTGCAGTGAGGGAAGGCAGATAAAGTACAGTGTGCTCTGGTTTGTTGCCTGTAAGTATGTGGCTGGTGGTTGTTCATAAGATGGGAACTCATCTAGGACTGTCAGTATTGGCATTTAACTGGGCAGGAACCTTAATCCAACTTAAATTGTTATGAGGCTTTCAATTCCCTCAAATTAAGGCTTCAGCAGTAAGTTTCTTTCAAAAGACAGGAAGATTTCCTGGCGCTGCAGTGTGTGATGTATTATTTGTCTGCCCTTATGATTCAATTTTGTGTGTGCTGCTTAACTGCTGTGAGGAGCAAGGGAAAGTGATTTGGTGAGGCCATGTGGGAGAGGTGCTGCAGAGCACATTGTGCTCGGGCACTCTGGGAATGCCAGCCTGGGCTGGCAGAGACAAAATCTGGGTTTGGCTCACACATGGAGCTCCTGCTCTGGGGTGGCAGCAAGATCTGTGCAGTCCCTTCAGCAAGGAGGCTGCAGGACATCCAGGTGACAGCCTGGAGGGCTCCACCATCCACCCCATAACTGCTGCAGGTGTCCAAGGATGGGGCTCGTGCTGCTGCCTCCCTCAGCACCCCAGCAGTACCCAGGGTTGGTTTTTCTCTGTTGGGCTTCACCTGCACCAGCAGATCCAGAAGTGGATGTTACACAGGTGTCAAACCATCTGTGCTGTGTGGATGGCTCTGGGGGCTCTGGGCATGGATGTTCATTCAGGGTTATAGTCCTGTCTTGGGGTTTTGTACTGGATATTTTAATGCAGAACATCAGGTGATTTCCCCCCTCTCCCCACACTGTGCTCTTTCAAAGCATTAAGATGTGCTGAGGTGCTTTTAATTTTCTGTTGGGTTTCAGAGCATCCCTTAGGATGCATTCAAGGTAGTGTCTGCAGATTTTATGTTGCCACCATGGAAGAGACAAGATTTCCTCTTCTGAGATAGGAGATTCTGATACAATAGCACAATGTATAGACTGGGTCCTTAAGGTAAAGAAACAAAGTAGTGGTGCACTGTAAGGGGAATATTTGTGGAGGAAAATATTTTCCTTTTGTAGTAGGAGTGATTAATTTTAATTGTAGGTCTTGTACCATGCCAGTTGCAGACAATCAATTTTGTATCAAATAATATAGAATATCCTGCCAAATTATGTATGCTAATTGATTATGAGCTGGTGTGTAATGTATTATTAAATTCTATTTTTATCCTGGACTGTGCGTGCCCGTGTTCTGCTGCATGGTCTGAACCAGATTTCATGGTGGTGGGTGTGTCAAAGGCAATTACAATTCTGTGTGTGGAATGGGGGCTGGTGTGTGCTCAGCTCCCACAGATGGGAAGGCTGCAGCATCCCAGGTGTGGTGGGCATCCCCTCTGTTGCTGCTGCCTGTGTGCAGAGTGGGGGTGTGAGGAGGAGTTTGGTGAGCTGGTGAAACAGCTGAGGTTGTGTGGGAAACTGGAGGGAAGTGTCTGGGGAGCATCCATACAAATCCAGGCCTCAGTACATCCATGAGACACCTTCTTAATTAGGTGAAACCATAAAGGAAATAAAGATTTACATTTTTCTGTCTGATGGGATTGTATTTGAGTTAATTGCTTCTAAAATGAGACCATAACTTCTGGCAAGGATGATGGGTAGCTACTATTCAGATTTCGTTCTGATAATTTTCTTAATACTTTGTTTTACATCAGAACCTCAGCTTGAGATGCAAGAGGCCACTTTACTGTTTGAGGCACTGGAGAACTGAAGAGTCATGCTAAACAAATGTGTGGACTTGATTTCTGATGGATTTTTTCTTTCTGTCTTTGCACTTTGCTGTAATTCATACATGTTTTCATGCTGTGATATTTCTAAGAGGCTGTGGGAAATGGGGCTATTAATAAACACATTCAGTAAGAACATTAATGAGTTTATTTTATGTATATGACTGCTCATCTGCATACATTGCATGCTCCAGGGCCTTATCCAGAAAGGCAGTTTTCCTTCTGGAAGTGAAGTGAAACGAGTTTTAACCAAGGAACCTGTTTTTGAAGTGGATTAAGTTGCTAACAAATTTCATTTGAGTTCAGTGATGGCAGACTCAGGTCCAGTATTGTAATACTTCATATCAAATGGAATAAATTCCTTTGATACAGGATTTATCTAGTGCTCCTTGTAGTCTTTTAAAGATTTAGAGAGAGCTTTTAATTCATACTGGTTTTCTTTTTTAAAAGAAATCCAATTTTTTGTCATGAAAAATTCATATATATTACACTAATTAAGAAGCGTGTGCACCCGATCTGTCTACACTTAATTTCTGTATGTTTTTTCTCCTTCCTCTTCAGCCTCTCTTTCCTCTAGTGTAGACTTTTTGAACTGGATCCTTTCAGAAGGGAATCTCTTTAGAAAAGCTTGGATATTTGCACAAGCTGTTTTGTTTTTTTAAACATTTTTAATCTATCTTAATATTTTTCATATCCTGTAGCAATATACAATAGCTTTTATTGGGATCCTTACAATGTCTTTTTTTTAAATCCCCAAATAACACTTGGCATGTCAGGATTATATATAAGCATAACCTTTTTTTTGAGCGTGTCTGGAAATCACAAGGAGCCTGATGGACACTTATTTTTCACAGGCTGCTGTTTTAACCCCCCTAAGGCAATCAGAAGAGACTTTGCAGTAGTGTGTGTAATGTGAATAATTTTGGATAAATTTCTTTCTCATTTCTCTGAGATGCCTGGAAAAGAGTCTGGCTTCTGGAGCTCCTCATCACCTGCTTTCTGCAATCCCAGCCCATTTGCTGTGTCTCGTAAGGGGCACCTGAAATCACTGGTCACATTTGAGAGTATTGCTAAAAAGGTTAGAATGATGATTTTTTTTCCCCCCAGTCATTTTTTCCCATCAGTCAGACTCATACTGATGTATTGGAATGGAAAGGTACAGAAGAGACAGGGTTCACTGCTTACATACCTGTTTGTTTGTTAATTTGGTACTTTAAAATTCAAATTTATAGCTATAAATGATGCTTAACTGCAAGAAGAATTTACATAAATACACAATTTCTTATTTCCCTGCTCTTAACACTTTCAAAGCAAGGTGATATCCATATTTAAAGTACACATCATAGCTTCAGTAACAGTTTTGGCCCGGATACATGTATTTTCAAGATGGGTCTTTGGTCTGTTTAATGCAGGAAGTGAGATTGGATGTGCACAGTGATCTCCTTAAACGGTGCCAGTATTTATTAGAGAAAATAAAATTACAGATTTTGGAGGAAAACAGGTATCTGTCTATTTGTTCAGAAGTTAATTAAACCGTAGCAAACAGCCTTTGAATGGATTTTGAATTTGCAGAAACTTCTCTGTTTTAGAATGGAAACAAGCATGGATGTTGAGCAGATTCTGTGGGTGTGTTTGAAGAGCTGTTAATGTATAGACTTGCATGAGGGTACTTAGAGAACTGTGTATGTACAAAAGCATAAAGAATTATACTGCTGTAACTTCATTCCTAATTAACCTGTTTTCATAGAATATTATGTTTATTTTTAGCTCTGAGGCAGCTCCTGGTTTTTCTCAGATGAGAAATGCTATGTGAGACAAAAAGGAAAGTTGGTACTTTTGACTTATTTCTCTCTGCAAGTTGTTTTGCATTTATAAACAACGATATTTAATACAGAAAATATGTGAAGGGAGGCAATGAGCAGTGTTTTCCCTGAGTTCCAGTGTCTGTATATCATTTTGGGTGCATGAAGTGTGCACTGAAATGCCACAAAAATTGAAAAATTTGTTCTGTCTCAAATCACTGATAATGTTGAAGTTCAGTGTTTGCTGCTGGAGTGTGCATGGCATGGCAAGATTGTGTTAGGCTGCCAAGAGATAACAAAATGATGGAGGTAAATGTTGAGGAGATTGACTGGAGCTGGTACACAACTGTTTACTGGCCCTTCCATCCCTGAGAGACCTCCAGAGGTTTCATCTCAAGTGCTGCACCTTACAGAGGGTCAGAGTCTGCTGCCTCTGCTGCAGTGATCTTCCCTTGCTGGAGCAATGCTGCTCTGCTGTTTTGGGGTCTTGGTGGCTCCCTGATCCTGATGTATTACTTTAACAATCTGACAGACTGGCATCAGAATGAGATGTCTTTGCTCAACCTAGTTCTGATGCTGGTACAGGTTTTGTTGGAGATGGAATCATTTCCCAGGATCATCATTCAAGTATCTGATAGCAATTGGCCTAATGCAGAAATAGAGGAGAAAACCTCCTTTTTTCTTTCTCCTGGTGCAGGGTAGGCTATCAGTGTCTGTATAATGTTCCCTCATGGATTAAGTGCTGTTCCCCTGTTGATAGACCAGACATCAATCTTGCCAGCAAAGGAGAGAAACACCTCTGAGCTGGCCATCAGTTCCTGAGTGTGTGCTATCATCATTTCACTGCTGGGAGATGTGACATCTGTCACTTATTCCTGTGGGATTTGTGGACTGTGGAGGGTTGAGAGTGACAGCTGCTTCAGTGAGTCTGGCAGCATTGATCTGAGCTGGGAGATCATGGCTTTGGTGAGGTGACCTCTCAAGGTGGGCTTGGCAGAGGAATCTGCAGCTCCTCTGTGTTCTGTGTTGTTCTGAACCTGCCTTTTCCTCCCTCGTGCTGACAGCTCGTTCATCTGAAGGGAGGGTATGCATTGATATTCCAGTGCAGCTCTTCAGCTGCTGGAGGTGTTGGCCCATCACAGGGATCTGCAGGAACCCCTCCCTTTGTGTTTGTGTGCCTTCCAGCCTTGCCCAGGGAGCTGCTGGCACCACCCAGATCATCCTGCACCCACAGTGTCTTACATCACTAACAAACCTCGTCAAGTCATTTGCTGAAAGCAGTTTTTTTTAAGTTCTTCCCAAATAAATTCCTCAAGATTAAAAATATATGGCTTGTAATAATGTCTCTATCTATTTTGTATGAGGTGGTGCATAGCTCTATCTGCCTGCTAAATGCTGCATATTGTTTAAAGCATGTCTTGTGCTTTTTCTTATTGATTAGTCTAAAATACAAATTTACAATTGATTCTCAAGTCTTGGATGCTGCTGAAAACCTCTGCTAGGAATAGACTTATATAGATGATATTCACTGCTGCTTCCAGCATGTGGAAATATACTGAAGCACTATTTTTAGATGTTTTATATGCAGTCAAAAGCTTTTTGCTCACCCTCTCGCCTGTACTTTTATTTCTTGCAATTTGGAGAGTTTTGGATTAAAATAAAGGGAAAAATTAGGAACAACAATCAATTTACCCTTAGCCTTACAGTTCCTTATTACAATTGCTAATTTATCAGTGGGTAGGTACCTCTCTTTTGTAATGGATATTGAGGATAATTTTAAATGCAACTTCTAAGCTTAGCCAATTTACATAGTACTCTGGGAGATTAGCTTCTGCATAAAGAGCTGTGTGCATTTCAGGCATGTTCTCGAGCCCTGTTGTGTGTTTTTTTGAGTGTTTGTTGTAATAATCATTGATTTCCTTAGCAAGGTGTTGACCTCTAAGTAAATATTGCAGATTGAAGCAGGCAAACTTTGGAAGATTGCTTGGAAGTCTTTGGTTGGAGCAGTTTTTCTCAGCTCACAATTGTGTTGTGTTTGAAAGACTGGGTTTGGGTTCAGAAAAACTGTTGATTTTATATTCTGGCAAGCTGTTTCCATGCTTCTGAGTTTGGGGTTCTTTGGTTCTGGTTTGTTGCTGCTTTGTTTTTGTCTGCCATCAAATGATCTTCAATGAAACAGAAGCTGCATTTTCCTGTCTTCTGTCCTTCCCTTCTACCTCTGGATATTTCCTTTCCTTGTTTATTTAAGCCATTAACATCACTAGCATCGGGACAGAAAATGTGAGAGCCACTAAATGGGATTATGTTAAAATGATGATTTAATTGAGCTCTTACACAGGATAAGAAGATTGTCTTGTTTTGCTGAACTGCAGTTTACAGAGGTCCTTGGTGAGGGGATGCCAAGTTGCTTTCGGCGCTCATTAACACCAAATCCAAATCACTGCTAAATTTGTTCAGCAGAAAAATTAACAAATAGAGGAAAAGCAGGGCCCATGATTTTATGTGTATTTATATTTGCAAATATGTGTTTTCCTGTAATTCAGAGGAAATTCTTCCCACAGGACAAAAAATTCTGTTTTTTTCTCCTTTATCTTAGAGTTGAAATGATCCTATGAAACAATTGCTGGCATGACAAAATCCCACTCCTGAAAGTAGGACAGGAGACATTTTCCACTTTTTACAGATCAATCTTTTTGTATAACTCAAAGCAATTGCAGTCCTTTAAGAAAGGACTCAGGTACTGAGTAAAAATTACATAGTAAGTGGAGTTTAACTCTAGTTGTAACCCAGTTCCCTGCTAGTTTTACCACATAAAGAAGAAAAATATCCATAGAATTATGATCCAGCTCTTGTACTGCATCTACCAAATATTGCCTGGTAGGCCAGTTTTTAAAGAAATGCTCAGGGCTTGCAATATATTTATTTCTGCCATTTAAGTTCTAATTTAATTTTAGATTTGTTTATGTAATCAGATATATTGGATTACTGCTGCTATCAAGTCCTGTATTTAGTTCAGACTCCCATCTTTCTGAAGGAAGAAAATGCTGGAGGAATGTAAAATAGTTCCAATAATGTGGAATACAAGCCTCTGGGAGTGGATGCAGGTTTTAATACTGAGTGTATTTGTAAAAGAAGTCCTAAATACTTTAGCAAGAAGATTTTAATCAGGTATAAGCACAGCTTTTTCACTGCTGAAGCTGTTAATCTCTCTTAGTGTGAACCCACAAAGAGAGCTTCTGCCAGCACTGATTTCTCCTGAAGATTGGCTCAATTTTCATTTAAATTCTGAAACACATGGAAAAGAAGGCTGAAGTCTGGTAAACATCCATCTGGGTGTGCTTTTATAGAAGGCTTTATGCATTAATTGACTTATTAATTCAACTAATTGAGAAAAGTGTAAAAAATGAGCAGGGAAATACATTAACCTGCAGAAGTCTGATGAGTTTACCTTTGCTGGTGTGACAGGTGTGATTTTGAACGTCTTTCTGCTGTAACCATCCCAAACTTCAGTGGACAAAATGCAAGTCAAGTATGGATGATTGGAACTGAGGAATTTGAGCAGTCTGTTGTGTTCCTAAAATACCCATGTAGGCCTTTCTTGGCACTTGAGCTGTTTTCCATCCTTCTCCTGAAGCAGTGTTTTATATTCCTTGCTTGCAGCTTACAGGTGTGCCCTGTATGACTGACTGTATATAGTTATATATGTTATATGTATGTTATAAATCTGTTTCACTTTGCTATTAAGGCTGAGATGCAGGTTTTAATCAAAAGTAGCCAGTGAACATGACTAACTTCTCTTGTAGAATTTATTGCATGGGCTGTATCTATTCTTTCTTAACCAGGTGGAAGCTAGTCCATACTATGGTTATCAAATTTTGAGTTATTTAACCTAATGTATTTAAGTAAAAAGCCTTTTTTTTTTAATGGTGTGCAGAACTGCTAAGAGTGAAGTAAATAACATTTGCTGTAATTGCAGTTATTGGATTTACAGGTACTTTCTGCCTCTTTCAAAGAGAAGTATGAGTAAGGCTTTAAGAGAGGGTTGAAAGCAAATGTGATGAATAGATAAAAGCAAAAGAAGTCAAAGATAGATTTAAATTGCATTTTAATATAGACTTTAGTAATATGGTAAAAATAGATGTAATCACGAAACCTGACTATCTTTAATACAATCCTGCAAGGCAAGCTTAATTCCAGGATTTCTTAAATGCTGATTATTTGTTACTGTAAAATTGTTATAGTATCCTCTTTTGGATAGAATGTGGTGTGTGTGGTGTTTCCAAGCATCTCCAAGGTGGGGAAAAAGGCAAAAAAACAATAGAGAAGAATATGTGAGAATCATGAAAATGACTCCCAGGGAACTAGAAAATAGAAGGGAAATGCAAGTGAACAAAGGGCTTGTTAGGAGAAGGAACACAATGCTTTAGGGTGAGAAAAGGGATAAGAAAACAAGCTGAGAAAAGGTGGTAGATGTAATAAAATTGTATCCGTTGCCTTTTGGAAGAAATCAACTGGTTTAGTGTGGGAGAGCATTAAGGGCAGAGGATAGAAAGGATTTGAGGATTAAGGACAAGGTACTCAGGAGGAGATGTGCAGCAGGTGGTGAAGCTGGTGAGTAAAGAGATGGCAGAACTGAATGGAGGAAGGAGAATGGTATTGAGCTGGGGGAAAGTCCTGGTTGTGGGACTTGGATGAGGTAAAACAACATCAGATCTCATGTCAGTTTGCATGAACTTGGCAGAATGAGCTCTCTCTGGTGGGAACAGAGGCAAAACAAAAAATGTGGGGACAGTGTCAGGTATCCTGTGTGATTCACAGCTGGCTGGTCCTACTTTGAGCAGAAGGTTGGACTGAGGTGGGGCCACGCCAACCTGTCTTGTCCTGTGGGTGAGGAATGAGCTGCCCTGATGACTGTACTCGTAGGGAAGAGTGGTCAGAGCAGGCAGGCAGTCTCTGGGGCAGTGCAGATAATTGATGGGAAAGGACATGGCTCAAATGAGGCTGATCTTGAGAGAAATGAAGCTGTGAATGTGGAGCTGTGGGAATGGGCAGCTGTGTAAATTCACTGTGGTTCACTGATCACCTTGCAGAACCCAGGGAGGAAATGTATCTTCCTTTTTGCTCCTCTCATGCCTATCATCTTGGGTAAACCTGTGCCTTAATGATATTAAGGAGACATAAAATAGAAAATTGCATTTGAAACCAAATTAATGTCCTATTTCAGTGAATGAGATTGTTGAAATAAAGCTGCAAAACTCATAAGGACACTACAGTCACTAGGCAAAAATAAATCCACACAGAGCCATATCCCTCAGACACAGTCCCTGTGACATCCAGTGGTGGAATTGGAGATGAAGAGAGTGTAGGTGGCTCTGAGTTTTTATGGATGGAATAGATATTCCTAAAGCAACAGGGGAGAGTCAGAGGACAGGTGAAAGTTAAAGGAAGTCTCTTCTGGAAAGATGCAGAAGGAAATGGAAGGAGAAACTAAATTTGGGCAGTGTGTCCTCTGGGGCAGGGAGAGAAGACCCAGGCTGACACTACCTGCAGTGTAAGGAGATTTTGGTTTTGTGGAAGCGTTTCATCCAGGTTTGATGTTTGTGTGAATTTTATTCTGATTGAATTACTTCATTTGTAGTTTTGGCCTGTTTTCTCTGCTCAGGTGTTTAATTTTTTAATTCAGACCAACCACTGCCGAATACATGAATAGAAACCGTTCTTTTAGTGGTACTGGCAGAGAGAAAATTCGAAAAGATGAATCTTTTTAGTGTGGGAAGAGTTGTTAATCAGGGACTTACCAGGAAAAGTGGTTCTGGATCCTTGTGGGCAGCACCACCAGAGAAACCAGACAACGCTTCAGGTTACATGTTGAAGCTCTGAAATATAAAATTAACTGACAATTTTCATAGGTCACACTCTTTCCCATAAACCAAACTCATCTGCTGTCCTGGAGGGAGACAAAACAACTGAGCTGAGTTCTCATTATCTCTTCCTATGGCGTGTCCTTATTGAATTACTGCCGGGTAGAGGCAGCAGATGCTCATCAAGCCACTGCAGGACTCCTCTGTTAATTGAACTGTGATGGGGATGACAGCAGGGAAGGTCAGGATGATGGGACCAGTGATGTAACGTGAACTCTAGTAAGAGCAACCTGCACAGGCAATTGACCTTGCTTAAATAATGTCACAAGGAGGTCTTTTAGCAGTTCATATCATTATGATTATTTTTTTGTATCAATACTACAACAATGTCAGCCCCCCCTGTGCCAATCATATCATTTTGTGTTCAGGGCAAATACATTTTTCACCCTAAAGTGATTAGACTTTCCTATCTGATAAAATACAGTGAGAGGAATGGCCAGCAAGAGGGGAACAGAAATGGGAATGGGAGAGGTAACAGAATCACAGAATTCCTGATTAGATCTGTGGTTTTACTCAGCTGGTTGCTCCAACTCCTTTAAAGGATACTGTCATTCTTTCTAACTGCCTGTATGGCAATTTGGAGTTTTTTGTTGCTGTCGTGCATAGTTAATCCTGGGTTGAAAGCAAGTTCACTTTTAAATAAACGTGCAGATATTATGAATGGGTTTTGAAAAGAAACCCCACATTTTTACACCTGGTTCAGCAGCTCTTGCCAAGTGCCTGGGAGGACTGCCTGAGTTTGGGGCACACATCCCAGGGCAGGTACTGAGCTGGAGCACGTGCCTGCTGTTCCTCCCTGTCTGGAGGAGGTGATGGGATGTGCTGCTGTGGCACTTGGCTGCTGTGTGCATCTTCTGCAGAGGCAGATTATTCCTGGGTACTGCCATGGCAGGGGGAGGGAGGTCTGGAGACCTGCCCTGGAGTCCCTAATGTGGCAGTGTGAGGCAGTTTGGTAAAAGGAGCAGCTCGTGCATTTCTGAAAATGAATTCCAGCTACAAAGCAGATGCTGCTTTTCAGTGCAAGCCTTGAACCACTGCACTGTGGTGCTCTTGGTGAGCTGAAGTCTGTGTGGCAGTCAGTAAAAGCTGAATTCAGAGTGCACTGTGTGCACATTGGCATCTGTGTGTGTGTTCAGGAAGCAAATTTTAGAGGTTTTTTTTACCAATATTTGGGGGGGGATGGTCCCTTTTTTTTTTTTTTTTTTTTACCCTTCACTGTGTCTTCATATGTTTATTTAAGCAATATAGCTTTTTCTTAACCCTTTTGTTATACTGTCTGCCTGGGCCAGTTGGCATCAGCGTTGCAAGGTAAATAGAAGGAAAAACAATGAATCAGTATTAAGGAATCACAAAATATTTTTGATTAATTTATTTTGACAGATCCAGCTATAATTATTTAAAATACAGATTCTGACATGGGACCTGACTTATACAGGATTTTATTCTGTAGAAATGATGAAGCCTTGGTTATAGGGGACTTCATCACAAGACTTTATGATGATGTTTGATAGGAAATGAAGAGGTACAGTGCCAGGGCTTGATGAACTCTGTAGAGCCTGTGTGTTCCTGGAGTGCTTCAGTGTTTGCCATGCATTGTGCTCTTTATTTTCTCCTTTCTTACAAGTTTATTCTTTGGTGCCCTGAAATAAACAGCTGATGGCAGAGGATGCATTAGAATAAATGTTTATTTCAACACTTTGGAAATGAGGTTTTTGAAATGGGATCTATCTTGTGGATGAGTGTGTGTGTCTCCTCTTATTAGCTCATTTGGGTATAGGCTACAGCTAGGTAGTGCAAATGGCAAAATAGTAATGACTGCCTACAAATAGAGGTACAGATCTTGTGGAAAAGAAATTATTATTAGTGTGTGTGTTACAGCAGAAGGAAAATTATACATTTAGGAAGCATTGAAGGTGGCCTCTGCATGTTTGGCTGGCTGTTTGAGGCAAGGTCACCAGTATTTAGAAGTTCAAAACCGAACCCCACATACTCTCCCCAGAGCTGATTAACCCAGTAAAATGGTAAGATTTTCCTGTATATATTTGCAGTTGTTTCTTTGGTCAGAGGTTTGGGTGTGTGCATGCACCCATTTGCTCTGGTTGAGGTGTGGAAGTGTAGATTATAACAATTTAAATTGGAGATCAGCTTCAGCTATGCCAGTCCTGTGGCAGGGAAGCAGATGGTCCTTCCCTGCTAAGCAGAGCCCAAGTCTTTGCTGAGCTCATATGTCTGGTGGTACTTGATTGTATTATTCTGACCTTGTGTTGAAGATTGATAAACTCTCCGTGGTGGCCATATTCCAGTGAGGAGAGAAAAAAACCCCTGACCTACAGCCTGTGATGCTGTACTAATGTCAAATAATATAAAGTAATATCAGAATGCAGAAGAAAATCACTGCAGTAAAGCAATTTAATTTCTGAACTGAAAGCACTTTAATGGGAATGCTCAGGAAATCTGCTGTTGTTCCAGCAGCAGAGGTTATGAGGTTGTTTATTCTTTTTTTGAAACTCAGCTGCCTTGTAATTGGTGACTTTGAACCTTTCTGTTGTTTTCCATGTGAATGGTCCTGCTGCTAAAGTAGGGACAAGGCTTTCTACTGAGTCTGATTCCAGGTTTGCCTTTTAAAGGAAAATAATTTCAAATACTAGTTTTCAAATGGTATTATACTGCTGAATGTGCATTATATGCAATGCTTTGCCAGTGAAGTGAGAGTAATCCTCTTTGAACAAAAACTTGCAATAGCATTTACTGAAATGGTGTTGGAAGTAGTGCCAGCTCCCTTTGCCTTTGTTTAATTGCAATTTAACAGTAATCCAAGATCTGTGCAACTGTGACAGCAATTCTCAGATATAGCTTAGTTTCAAAGGACCTTCAGTTCATCCATTGCCAATGATAAAAGCTACAGCAGAGCAGTGTATTGATAATAGACTCAAACTTTTCTCTATCCATTGAAAAATAAACAAAAAGAAACTTTTTTGTCCCTCAAAGCTATGAAGTTTTGTTGTTACAAAAAGGATGTGCTACAATGTGAAGAAATCACTGAGCTTTTTTCCAGGCTGTGTTCTGCTGTGCTGGCTGAGAAGCCTGGCATGAGGCATTCAGCTGTAATGTATAAGGGTTGTATACAAAACCTAGATAAAATAATCTCCCAAAATTGTTTATCCCCCCGAAAATGGGACTTTGTAAGTTTCTAAGGTGACTGTTGGTGCCATTTCAAAGAGGATTAATTGGGCAAGCTTTGGTCCATTTCCCTGCACTTCTTGTCATTCCCTTCACTTTTGTGGTTTTCACTTGGTTTCAGAATTTTTCCTTTCTTTTTCTTTACATTTCCTTTCCTCAGATTCTTCTTCTTCCCCTTTATTTACTTTCCTTCCCTGATTTCAGGATTTGAATTGGAGTAATTTGGGCAAGGTTTCGTCCTTTCAACTGCCCCTCATTTCATCTCAGGCCATTTGGTGGTAATCACTCCATTTCCAAATTTTCTTGGCTTTTTTGATTGCACTGTTTTTGATCATATCTCCTTTGCAGAGTGTCTGTTAGACTTTGTTCTCTGATTTCAAGATTTCGTTCCCTTTCCTGAAAGGAAGACTTCACCTTTATCTCTGCCATGTGTGCTTTGGCCCTTTTGGCCCTTTTTGAAGGGAGAATTCTGTTCCTTCTGGCTAAAATTCTGTGTTCTTCTCCTTATCTGCATCTTAGCTCTGTTATCCTGTTGTGTTTGGGTTTGTCCTTTCATTTCATCAAGGGGCCCCAGATGCTTGCAGTTTCTTAAAGTATGCAGCGTTTGGTATGCACTAAATATCTTCTAAAATACAATTTAAAATATGTTCTAGTGCATTATTTAAATTACATCCTAACATACAGTGCTTGTTCTTGAGTTTTACTGTAGGAGGTGGGCCAGAATTTTTAAATCTCTGTCTCAGGTGTGTTGATGAGATGTTTGGTTTGAGTTTCTACAGCCTTTTTTTTTATTCATTTATTTGAATATATATAAGTGCACGACTATCCTGGAAAGGTTACTTAAAAGTTGTTGGACACTTGCTATGTTCTGCTGCTCAGAAAAAAATCAATGCCTGAGTTCACCAGAGCAGCCTATTGACAATGTTGAGCATTTTGATCCTAATTGCTCTGTAGTTGTTCCTGCTGCGAGTGGGATGATAATGGCTTGGAGAACATTTGTGAAGGTAAATTACCGTACTTTGAGTGCTGAGATAGAGCACCAAAAACACCAAGAGGTCTGTGGCTCTTAAATCCCGTTGAGAAGTCCAGGGCTTGGGTTTCACTTGGGCTCTTGCACACTGAGTGCTGTTTGATAAGGGGGATGTTGGGGAGCTCTTGGTTGTTGAGCATCGTTTCTTCTGCTCTCAGTGGGCCTGGGGGCTCTAGGTGGCTGTGTCATGGACAGCTGGGGTGTATCAGGATGGTGCCTTGCACAAACTCCTGAATCCTTGACTTGGCAGTCTCCTGCCCTTTGGAGGGAGTGTAAATCACCCATGTTTGTGTGCAAATGAAGCAACTTTTGCTTCAGCTGTGTTTAACTGATCTCTTGAACCGAGTTCCTGGGAAGTGTCTGCAAACCCCAGTCACTTTATATTCTTGAAAGTCGAGTGTGTTCCTGTGGCGTCCATTGGAAGTACTCAGAGTGAAGGAGAAGCAGGAGCAGCATTGTTTAACAGAACAGTTCTGCTCCAGCACTGTTGTAATTAAAGTCGTTCAGCTGATGGAAAGCCTATTCTCTGGTGTTTTCTTTAATGTAGTCATAATGCATCAGTCTGAGCTCCCTTGCTGGAACGTCTTTCATTATAATCCACTTAGCTAAGTTTATAATTAAGCTTCTAAATTCAAACCTGCTTTTGTTACATTTTTAGGATGTACAGAGTCTGAAGCAGGAAAACTTAGGATTCGTGTTTTTTACCCCAAACAAGTCTGTGTAAGTTAAGAAGCAATTTGGCAGTACAGTAATTTCATGTGCTTGCTTTTAATTTCCAGGATCTTCTGTAGCTTTGGATGCAATTGAATAGAAGAATAAAGGAAAATAATTAATAGATACCTACTATTTTGACTGTAGACATCTCCGAAATACCCAAACTTTCAAATATAACTGGTGATGATAGTGATGACTTTACTGAGCTTTCCAGCAATGGTGTGTTGAGGAAGGTTGTTGAAGTTTATATCTAAAGATGGACCATGAAATTTCTGTTGACCTTGGCTGATTTGGAGGTTGTGCAGGCTTCCTCCCACCCAAAGCAGGCTGGTTGAGACTGTCTGCTCATTGTTTGGAATTGTCTTCTCTATAAAGACGTGGGAACACCAAATACTTTTTCAGGCATTATTTACCCTTTCAGTTATTGTAGCAAATTACCAGAGAACTGTGGAGATTCATGTTTGGATTCCCAATAAGTGACCACTTAGGACAAAAGTGCTGTCAGGCAGTTGTCAGCCTGATGTACAAATCTCGCTCGTTCGCTCTGTATGTTTTTAACCAGGATTTTCTCAAATGCTTCTGGAAGAAGAGCAAATACTCTCAGTTAAGGTTTGGAGGTGAGGCAGTAGAGGTATAGAAAATCAAGCTACCATTCTCATATATGCAAAGTCACTCTGCTGAAATCACAGGGAGCACTTGCAGAATCGAGTATTAGTGTCAGAGCGTGACCTTAGGTGACTTTTTACACAGGAAGTTTCTGACAGAGTTGGAAGTGGAGTGAATTTGGGTGCCTCTGCTTTAACCAGAAGACTGTTTCCCTCCAAATGTGTAAGGGGAAAAAATGTGTTGGGTTTGTTTTAGGTATGGAAGTGTAAGGGAAGTTTAATGTAACTATGTTCATCATTAAATAAAAGACTGGGCACATAGGTGCTTACATTTGAATGCCTGTTTCTAGTTGGGCAGATGTGATTGTCCAAACACTTCTATTTTGTTAAACTCCATGCCTGTAACACTAGCATTAGTGGTTTTTTGGAAGCCTTTCCCCCAGGGTTGGTCAGCAGTTCTTGTCTGTGGTGATCAGCCTTTGCTGCAACAAGCCAGGCATTCTGCTGCTTTAGAAGAGAATAGAATTAGCTTTTTGGGTAACAGCTTTCTGAGCAGGCAAGGCAGACTTTATCTGAGGATAAAGAGTATGATATAAACATCCAGATTATCTTGGAATATCACACACATGGGTTTGTGTGTAATAGGCAAACAGTCACACACTTACTGCTTATATTTGTATTAAGAAAATTTATTCATGATTAATGATGCTTATCTTTGTGCTAGACACCTGGCAAATGATTTATAACCACACATATCCTCTGTAATGGCTCTTCTTTTTTGTTGTTGCTATTCAGAGTATTTGGGATTGTTCTAATTGCATCATGTGTTTTAAATGGAGAGAGCTACCCAGGTGTCCTTGTCAGTATTCCCATCTCATACCAAAAAGTAGGTCAGATTTACCCATGATGGGAAAGGTCACAACTCCCAGTGAAGTCAGGGGGAATTGAACTGATGTATGACAAGGCTGAAATCATGTCTCAGGTTTGGATCAGTTTAAATTGATCTTTTTCTAAATTCAGTATTAAATACGTTGTAAATCCACGTTACAGCAGAGCCAGGCTGAGCTTGCCTAAACCACAGAAATGGAGCAGAAGGACTGGAGAAACCCCTTGTCCCATGGAAACCTGGGGAAAGAGCAACTGGTCTCTTCTTTAACTCTGTATTATGTGAGAGTGGAGAGTCAAGTTCAGACCATCAGTCTTTTATTTTTCAGTGTTGGATGATTTTGGGGACTCTGATGTGTCGTGGACTATCACAGTGCCTGTCACTCGGAAAAACCTTCCTTTGACTGCTCAGCAGTGGCTGGAAAATGGGAAAAGTTCCCCAGAGGCTTTTTCCCCTCCCTAGATAAGCAGGGATTAGACTGGAATTTGGCTGTTGGATATTCCATTGAGATTGAAAATTAAATTAAATTTTGATCACTTCAGAAATAAGATGCTTGTCAGCTGTATGCGTGTTTACTTATTTCTAACATTTTGTCCCTGTTAAATCATGCTTTCAGCAGAAATGCAGTTTCCTAAAATAAGTTTGCTTTTCAAAACTAGTTTTATTCAATCCTGTCATTAAGAGAATTAGCAGTGGATTAGAAAATGTAAATGCATTTTTATGATCATTAGAAAACTTGCACGTGTCTTTTTCAAAACTGCCTGTGTATTCCCAGCCATTACAGCTAGTGCATGATATCCTTGTTTTTCTAAACAAGATTCCACACAAACCAAACAAGATGACAAGGATGCTTGTGACTAATCCTCCAAATATCAGAACAACAAATACCTCATTATTTAATTTCAAGAGAATCCATTAGTGCAAACTATTAACTGGCCAGGCCTGGATTATAAAGGATATTGACTAAATAGAGATAATTTTGGAAGAGCGAGATATTTTTTCAGACTGAAGCACATACCTTGAACATATTTAGGAAATAATATGTTAATGTGAGGGTGGTGAGGCCCTGGCACAGGGTGCCCAGAGCAGCTGTGGCTGCCCCATCCCTGGAAGTGTCCAAGGCCAGGCTGGATGGACCTTGGAGCAGTGTGGAATGGTAGAAGGTGTCCTTGCCCATGGCAGGGAGTTGGAATGAGATGAACTTTAAAGTCCCTTCCAACACAAACCATTTTATGGTTTTATGATATTTAAGCAATTCCATGAATTTAATGACTAGTCTCGATGAAATCAATTTTTTAGATATAAATTTCATTTTTTTTCTCCTTTTTTGTCTGTGTTTGCCAGTTTACAGCTAGCCATGCTGACACATTTGGGAGCTGAGATATCATGTAACTAAATTTGATGTGAAGTGTTGGTGGCCTTCATAATGTAATTTATTCATGTTTGTGTAGGTAGCATATGTTGCCTGTGCAATAATTTTTTATCGTATCAGGACAGAACAGCGACCATTGCAAACTGTGTTACACAAACCTAGATACACCGACAAATTCTTACTGTGCTTTGCTGGGGTGTAAATCAGTGGAATCTATTGAGCTCTGCTGGGGTGGAGGGGATCAGAATCAATGTCATGGTGTCTAATTTATTTCTGTTTTTTCTGACTTAAAGTAATCTCTGTTCTTGCTCCTTAGGGAGCAGCAGCCAGTTATCTTTGTAGTCCTGCCCAAAGAATGAGCTGACATGAGGCCCCTTGTTTTGGGCAGGAGGCTGCTGCTCCCAGGGACGTGCTGCTGTTTGCTGACCCTTTGAATGCTGAGATGAGGCAGTGCATTGAGAAAGCAGCTCATGAGCACTACTGGTGATTCATTGAAAATCTCAGCACCTTTATCAGCTGTTATCTGAGATTTGCTTGGATCCTCCCATTTCACTCCCCTGCCTGTTTAGGCTTTGTTTTTTTTATGGCATTTTCTGGCCCTGGAGAGCTGCCCTGAGTGCAATGAGTGCTGTCTGTGCAGGGCTGAGCATGTGGCTCCCCTCCAGCACTGAAATCTGAGCATCCCAGTAATTCCTCTCCTGGTTTTGAGTTTTTGTATGTGAATCACAAAGCTGGTGTTGGAGCCAGTGTCACTAACTCCTTCTCCTTCCCTTGGCAGAAAGTCGGTGACTCCGTGTTCCGGCCGTCATAGACGGTGACTGCGATGCTGAAGGCACTGGGCGAGTCGCTCCTCCTCAGCTCTTCTGTGTGAGGTGAGCAGCCACCCTGATGGGCAAAAAATGCTGAACTGCAGGATTTCTGAGGGCTCTTCCTCCCCACACCCCAGGACTTCCCTGCTGCCTTGGATTTCTCAGTGATGCTCAAGATTTCTGAGCTTGTGTGCTTGCTATGAAGCCGCTTGTGGTCTGTGCTACATTGCCTGGGTGTTGGGACTTGGTGGGTTGCATTCTGAATTAAATGTGAATTCTGAATGAAATTAACCCAGAAGACACAGGCAAAGCATAAATGTAGTTCCTTGCCCATGTTACTGTGTTTGGTCAGGTTGGTGGGCTTTTAGGTTATACATGAGGTGCTGTTCATCTGAAAGGCAAGAATGAGCTAAACCAGGTAACAGATATTACATTGTGTCTCCCACTGTAGCTAGTCAATATCTGATTAAATGTAATTGCATGAATTTATCATGATAGAAACTGTTTCAGAGTAATTTGAATACCGCCTGGAATTAAAAGCTCAACTCTATATTCAGTGTGTACAATTTCCAGATTTATCTTCAGTTTCTTATCAAGAGCGATGCTGTGTATTATGTGCTATGACAATGTTGCTTTTTATAAGGTTAGGAATGTAATAGAATTTTCTGGACTGAACTTCTAATAACTGATAATTTTAATGAAAATCACCAAGATTATGGCTGTGAAGACAAATCTTGAAGACTGGTCTTATCTCCAACGTTATGCCAGTACGGATGTGACATTTTTACCTATAAAAGTAGGATTAATCACTAATAAGTAGAACTATGTGGAGAATTTAAGCGTGGTATAAATACATGGTATAAATACAAAAGCTGTTGCATCAGAAAAATCAATATGTAAATTCACATTAGAAACTCATTTGATGTGGAAGTACCATGAATGTTTTTTGAGATTTCTGAATTGTTCCTATCTGAATATGGATGGATCCAAAATATCTTGAGACTCATGTAAAATCTGCCTAAGTGTCTAGTTGGTCATCTTGTGGAATGAGAGACACAAAGATTGGAATTATTAGACTGAATTGGAATTTCTAAGATTTTGTTGTTTGAGTTTCCTCATCTCCACTGTTCAGAGCTTTTCTGTACTATATAAACAATGTGGGTGTTTGCTGAAGCTGGCATTTAGGAATTGGTCTCCTGCTTTGTATGGGAGACCCAGAGAAACATTCCTCCTTGCTTCCAGCACCACTCAGTGATTATTTTAATCAATTGTGTGGTCTAAAACTGCTGCAGCAGCAGGACTTGATCCACTCCTGTCTCATTCACAATGTGAATGCCTCTGGTATTTGTCTGAAGTGTTGGGGAGCCTAATTAAAATCCTTTAGTTAGAGAGACCTCTCTGGAGTAACTGGTTGCTGACCTGGAGCTCAGAGATCCAAAGGGACTTGTATGAGTGTCCCAAATTGCACAGAAATGCCTGTGTAGTGTCTGATTTTCCCTATCAAGCTGGTCCATCATTTGCTAATAAGCAACCCTCATTTCCCTATTTTTCCTGCTGCATTTCTGGTATTGCTCTTGTGTATCCCATGTTAACACAGGGTTTGGAGCTAAAACACTTCCAGGCCTGGATCTTAAATGTAGGACAAGGGGTCTGGGTTTGGAGCTGAATTTTGTGCATGGAATCCCTTCTCCCTTTGGTTTAGTCTGCCTGTATCATGATAACATTTCTGCTAAAGAAAGAAATGAAGGGACACACACACACTGACTGCCACTGGATCCCTTGCCATTTATTGCCACTCTTAAGATTTCTTCTTAAGAGCCTGCTAAAAGCATTTACAGGGTGTTAGTGTAGGTCCTCTGGGAGCAGGCCCTTCCTCTCTCTCTTCTCCTTCTCCTTTTCTTTCCTCCCTCTCCGAGTCCTGTAACAGACTTGTCCTCATCAAATCTGGCACACAGGGACTGGTGAATCTGCAGTGGCCACCAGGTTACCCTCAGGCTGAGCCTCTTGCCTTGCTGGTTTAAATATTTTAACAAGCCTTCTCTTTTTGTTGTTTTTTTTTGTTAATTCCAGGACCAAAGAATACAAGAGACTGAATTATCTGAATTATGCTTCTACAACAGAACTGGGTTTCTCCTCATTGGGCATGGCAGAGCCTGGGGAAGCCCTTCCTTTTGTTTGTTTTCTTAATGTTGCAAACAGCTGATCTGGAAGCCAGGAGAGGTCACCAGTTTGTCTGGAAAACAGGTAGGAAAAAGATATATTGGCTTCTCTACTAGATACTTGCTGTATTAAAGGATGGCATGATTGTCCTTTCTGCATTCTATTTTAGTTCAATAATAAATTTTAAGTCTGATAATGTCTTATATTCTATTTTTTTATTATTATTCTGAGAAATAGAAGGGGCTAGTCTGTGTTTGACATTAGTAATCTACATGTCTGTTGCAGTTATGCACCCAGAGCATAATTCTGGATTCCTTAATGCTTTTCATCTAAGAGTATTTTTACTGGATTATCATCCTAATGCTGCTTTCTTTGAAATATTTAATAATTTTCTTTTAATTTTTGTATGCAAGGGGTACATCAGCATCTCTAAGGATGAACTGAGTCAGAAGGTCATGCTCTTGGTCAATTTATCTGTAATTCCATTGGTACATTAGGTGAATTACTTCTCTCCCTCAGTCAGGTTGGATACGTGCAGTGGTTGAGTGTGTACAAGGTGGGGAAGCCTGTGAAGAAGTTTTGGGAGCCCCAGACTCTTGGTGCTGGAGTGGGTGGGTAGGAGATGGGCTGGTACAGCTGCACAGAACCAAACAAGGTGCACTGGATGCTTGTTCTGTAGAACATCACACAGCAGCAGAGAATGTTCAATGAAATGAAAAGATTGGTGAATCTGGGAAATGTTTACCTAAAGTGCTTAATCAAAAATACCCAACTGAACCACGGGTTTCATTGCCCAGGATCCCTTTGAAGTTTGGCCTTTTGTGACTGAGAAAGAGAGATTAAGTGGGATGGAAAAATAATTTCCCTCCATTTTTTTTTGAGAGGTTCTTTGGTACTTTGATTATTTGTTTTTTAAGTACATTTCTGTAGAAGGTAATAGATTGAATTAGTGGAATAATGAGGGAGTTTTTCTGGGAGAACTCCTGTCCTGATGGGATCAACACCAACTTCTTGCCTGGCTGCTGGTATGGGAAGCTGGGGAAGGGCTGGTAAAGTACAGCATGATACCATATTTCTAAAGACTTTTTTTCTTTACACTGTCTAGCATGTGAAATGAGGAGGAAATAAACAGTGACTCTCTTTTCTCCAATTCACTGTTATTTACATGATTTTTGAACAAGCTTTGAAAGGTGGAGTTGTTTTCTTAAGACAAATTAGAGCCTTCAGTGCTGTCTGTCTTCTCTTCAGTTCCAAAGCATGTTGTACTGTCAGTCTTTGGGGCTGTGCATTGGAAATCATAAAACTTTAATTTGACTTGATGATTCCAGCTGAAAACAAGGAGCTTTCAATGTTTCAAAAGCATCTGGGGCAGATGTAATTAGAACTAAGAAAATCAGGTGTCCAGGTTTGTGTGGGCACCATTCTCTGGAAGCTCCACAATGGGCTTGTTGTAAAGCTTCCTCTTCCAGATGCACAAGAAAATTGTCAGTTCTTGTGACTCCCACAGTGAATTAAAAATATCTGAGCTCTCGAGAGTCACCTTAAAAACTTCAAATCCTAAGAGTATTTTGATGTACTTTCTCTGCTTAGGGAGTGACATGAGGTAGAAAACAACTCTGACTGATATGTTTTCCAAATGAAAATACCTTGTGAGTTTCAGCTAAATGTATTGTCCTGATTGAGGAAAAAAGATTTTTCTCCAATATTTGTAAAGATTACCCCCACTGAAATATTTTGTTGAAAGTTGGATAAAAGTTATATCTAAGCCCCAAATGTTTAGTTCCAGGTTGAAATGAATCGTAACAGAAATGAATAGAACTTTAAATGAATAGAAAACATTTTGTTTTGCTGAGAAGCTAAGCATAATTAATGAAGTCCCTATTTCCTCTGCAGTAGTAGTGAAGCATCAGCATTTCCAAATCCTGGATCTTGTGTTTCTGCAGTTGGCCTAAGAAATAACACGGTGGGCAGTAAAGGGCAGTCTGCTCTCAGGGTGGCATATGTAGCTTGACTTTGTAAGCATTTTCATACTTTACCTGAAAAGATTTTTCAGGTATGGTTAATCACAAAGGGGTGTCTTTCAGAAGATTAAAAGAGGAAGTGTTTTGTGAAGAGGAGGGTGGTGACTGAAATGGAATAGGTAGATCTGGGGAGGTAGAAGGGTTAACATAACCCCTTGTGGCAAGATATTAACAATAAAATAACTCTGGGATGTAGATCATGGAGATTTTGACCTGTTGAGGTCTGTGGTTTGTATAATAACAATAATTGTAAAAAAATCATCCCACAGTTTGAGGACTTTGGTCCAATACAAAATAATCAAAAGTGAATAAAAACACAGCACAGTGAACCTAAAATTAAGTAACTTTTAAAATAAAAACTGAATAGATCCATTCCAGTAGAAGGAAAACCTGAAGCTGTTGTAATTTTTTTTAATAAAACGATCTGATGAAAAATGAGCAATCCATAATGGGAAAGGGGATGATCTGTTCTGTTTTTAAATCTTGAATTGTCTGTTGTAAGCATGGCAAGTTACTTACCTGCTGGGGAGAAATTCAACTTCTTATTGAAATGTCATGCTTTGTAATTAAATAAGATTATGCTACTGAAAGCTCTGACTTTATGAAAATGAATTTATATGTACTGAAATAAATTTTCCTAGCACACAGAAGTCCAGGGAGGCATCCTTAATATGGATGGGGCTGGGGAAAAGAAAAAAAATCATATCATTGCTGCAGTTTATAATACAGACTTTTTTTCAGCTAAATCCTTGACACTGTCTTATGAAGATTTGTACATTTTCATGCTGGGCTTGGTGGTCTTGGTCTAGGGGAAAACAACTGTACTGAAATCATTGCATCTGCAGAAAACCCCAGGCTCTGTAATTCTAAAACATGAGAACTTGGCAGTGTGAGGTAATTTTACACATACTCTTCCCTCAGCTCTTCAGAGGGCTGCCACTTGCACGTTGCTAATTTGTGGCCTGTCCTAAAACCATTTATTTTCATGTTTTGGCTTCTAGAAGTTACAAATTAATATCTGTACCCTGTGTCTTCTTGTTTCCAGACATTTCTTGTCAGATACTCATTTAGTGGCCTCTAAACATGAAAGCAATAATCATATCAGCTAAATTAATCAGCAACATCAAATAGCTGAATAATTTTCTTGCACTTGCTAAATTTAATTGGACCTAAATTCTTGTAAATTAATATTATTTAATGCAGTCGCCAATTAGCAATTTGAATGTTTCAGCATGTTAATTTTCTCCAACACTTGAGTAGTCCTAAGAGTTCCTGGAATTTCTGCAATGCCAGTATGCCTGTGTTTTAGTGATGGCCCTTCAGGATTTTAAAACTCTATAGAATATTGACACACACATGAGTCCACAGGATCCTTCTAGTTGTTTTTCCTTTGTTTTTGGTGAAGCTCTAAAATTGAGTTTCAAAATCAGAATTAAGTGTAAGATACATGCAAATATTTTGTGTCTTTTACAGGTAGGGGCTGATAATTAGGACTGCAAGGTGCTGGAGTGTCTCTTTCCAGATACTCTTTTTGTAGCTCATGAACCAGTTTCTGGCTCCCCTTCACTGCAGGTGTCTTCAGCTCCTCCAAAAACCACACCTCTGGCTTGTGCTGTTTCCCCCAAAATACAAACAGAATGTAAGATATAAGGGACATCATGCATAAAAAGCTCTCAGAGGTGAAGCAGTGATGTGGGTTTATTTTTTAATGAGACAAATACTGTAAAAAGGTTTTTTCTAGCATGAAAATGCCCTGATTTTAATGAAAATGGTCCTTAAATCATGGTAAAAATGCTATCTGTCATGGAAATAATCCTCTGTCTACTATGGAAGGGAAGAAGGGGACTGTTAGAAACCCAGATGTTGTGTCCCAGTGAGTTTTCCTTCTCTAGAAAAACTGAATCAGGATGGCTATTTAGCCCAGCAGGGACGTGCTGCCTGATATGAGTGGAAGAGCACTGAAAGTGAGGTATCAGACTGGGAAATGGGTTTGTAATGATTCTGATCACAGCAGAGAGATTTTTACCTGAAGAAGAAACCATTAAACGTCTGGAGTTCGTGGGCTTTTGGGAGCCAGGTGTGTGAGCCATAAGTACTCCTGCTCAAGGTAAGCATAAAAAAACTTTAATTTGGAGTTACTGCCTGTATTTGAAAGTCGTCCTTAAAATAGGGTTAGCAGATGGGTTTTGATCTGTAGTCGTTCCTCAGAACCAATAAGGGGAAAGGGACGAAATGAACTTTTCAGAGAACAACTTCTAATGTGGAGGACCCTTTGAACCACCTGTGAGTGTGGGTGAGCCAGCCCTGACTATGATGAAAAAGGTCTTTTGTTCTCTGCTCTCAGATAATAGCGTGTAAAATGCCCTTTCTCAAGATCGTAATTTCAGGAAGGTCAAGTGCTGGTTTGGAAGTGCCTTTGACCTTATGTCTTAAAAGACAAGCTTTTACCTACGTACACCAAATGTTAAAAGGAGTCCAGGTCTTCAGAGGACAGCAGAGCTCAAACCTGCTGAAAGGAGACTCAAAAATAGCTCTGCAACAAGTGAAGTTTTCCCGAAAGCTTGACAAAACGTGGAGTGATTATCAGTCCAAAATGAAGTGTTTTCTTTATTTGATAGGACAACAGCTCATGAATGAAGCACAAATGGCTTTTTAGTGATCTCTGTGTGGTGTCTGGAAGGTCTGTGATGTATCTGACTGATGCTTTCAGACTTCTGGTTGTGTGGTAAACATCCTGATTGTGGGTTGTTCTTAGGCTGCCTTGGAGGACGGAATTTTAAATGCTGTAACTTTCAAGTGGAAATTTAGCCTTGATTTAATCAAACTTGGTATGATTCACTATGCTGAGAGGTTGGAACAGAAGTGATGCTCCTGGGTTATAGATTGTAGTCTTGTAGTATTGACAGCAGAAGCAATTAGTAGTTTTAAATAAAACCTGTTAAGTTCTGTTCTCACACTAACCAGGAAAGCTGTTCTAAAATGATAAAACTTCTTATTTTTACCTTTAACTTTATTCATGGTCAGTTTATGCCTCTGTTCCTGAGCCAGACAACTCTTTAATTCAAGTAATTCTTCTTTTGGTCATTGCTGCTAATGTATTTATGAATTGAGGATACCAAGCTTCTGGACCCCTGTGAGTAAACTTATTTCTTAAAACTGGTTGGTCAAATGAAATCTTCTATTAGCACTGCTCATCAGAATTATATCAAATCTCAATTAAGATTTCACCTACTGATATTTTATTGTATTTAATTGGAATTAGAATTGTGTGGCTTAAAATATCTCAGAATAATTTTTGAAAAAAATATTTTGTAATGAACAGTTTCACTTGAAGAAGTGTAGTTGTTTTTACTGTGCTGGCGTAGTTTCATTATTTAGCCATTAAAAAAGTGATTTAAATGAAAAAATAGTAGTTTAGTTCTAAATTTGTCTAAAATAATGACTTAAAATAATATTTTATGAGACAGTATAAATTATGCTTCTATTTCTACCAAACATTAAAAAAAATAACATTTGAAGATTCAAAGGAAGTTGTTTTGCAAAATTTCATTAGGAGCAAAATTTAATATGCTGGTCAATATTAGCCACTGATATTTGAGAAGCTTTAAGGGTGGCCTCAAAGCTAATCTCACGTTTCCTCAGACAGAAATGCAGCTGTTTTGGATTGATAAATATTTCTTTTTCTTTCTTCTTTGTTCCTTACCATTTCCTATCCACATTTCCACCCTTCTGTTCCATGAACCTCAAAATTTTATTACATACAGTTCTGCTCCACTTCACCCATCTGATTCCACTTCTGATATTGGTATCATCATCTGGTCTTATTTTCTCAACAACTGTATCCAGCTTCTCTTGAAATTGTGGAGATGCACCTGTTGCCTTAATTTCTAACCCTTTGCAGGGGTTGGTCAATTCATGCTTAGGTGAGTGAGACATTTCAGAGTTGGTGGAGACCTTGTGCCCTCAGCCAGGAAATACTGGACAGTTTGACAAGAGAGCAAGACAAATGTACACCAGAGGAGTTCCATAAAAGCTGGAGAACCTTTCTTATGCTGGAACATCATTTTCCAGCCTGGTCTTTCCTCCAGGTGAAGGTTGAGGTCTGCTTCTGGGTTGGATAAATGCCACAGCACCCATGGCACTCCCACCTGGGTCTGTCCTTATCCCACTGGGCTGACAGCTCTGTGTATGGGACATGCCTGAGGGACCTGTGGCACAGAGAGTGCCAGCCAGCATCAGAGATGTTGGAATAGATCCTAGAGGAGTTTGGGATGCTGAAATACTTAAACTGGTGCTGTTTTTCCTTGTCTCTAAAACTTGGCTTGTTTATTAGCTCTGGTTCCCTCTGGGGAACTGTAGACAGCAGAGGGAGGTTCTTGGTGGCATTGCTTAAAAAGAAGGAATCCTTGGCTTATTGTATTTTCCTAGAAAAGCACTCCAGCAAGCAGTACAGGCAGCACAGAGTACCAGTCCAATTAAAAAGGCAAGCAGAGGAGGAACTGAAATAATGCTGAAATAAATGCTGAAATTAACACTTGATGTGCTTTGGAGTACCAGCTCCGTGGCAGAGGCGAGTGCTGAGCCTGGCTGTGGGCTGGCTGCCTTCAGGGGGCAGCTTTTGCAGCATGTGCCTGGTCATCTTGTTATTGTTGGGCTTGCAAAACTATTTCAGCAGCTCTTTTATAGGAAGGCTGCCTGCTTTACCAAACATCTTTGTCAACCAGCATCAGATGTTCAGTAGGTGGTGGTTTAAACTAGATTACACAGGAGATTCACACTAATCTTTTAATGTCCCTCTTCTCTTCTTGAGAATAATAGTTTTTGAGAATAAGGTGCTTTTTTTCTGTTTTTTGTTGGTATTGGGAAAAGTATGTTAGGCTTCTTATCCTTTTCTTTCCTCAATAGTTACTATGGGAACAGAGCTGGGGGGTCACGGGGGAAAATCTGAAAAAGTGGTTTCTTTTAAATTTTTCATTAAAAAAAAATAAAAAGATAGCTTATTATTGGAATTGTGGTACTTTCATTCAACTTTGTTGGACTGTATTGTTGTACATATTTCAGTCACAAAAGAAGCACAGTGAGTGGCAAGAAAAACAGATGGGGATGTTTCTGTAGTTTTTCCTTGGGGTTAATATTTTTTAAATTGAATGCAGCTGTTGGAAAGATTTCTGCTGTTATGTATAGGCGGAGCATTAAAAATGGATGATCACATTTTCAGCCTGTTTTAGTGGAGTACCAGATTTAATTATTCTGCTGCCCTTGTTCAGAACCCTGCAGGTTTTTTTAAAATAAGTATATCTTAAGGGTTTTACTTGGCCACTTAGTTGAATGATTTCAGTGTATAAGGGTAATCACTTCCTCATTCAGCTCTTGTGTAGAGCACAGTTGTGGGTGAAAATAACACAAAATTGTATTAGAAATCCCTAAAATACACGTTGTTGTTCTCAGTATGCAAGTTGTGCTGCTGACTCTTTCTAGGGACTTTTCATGAGGTTTGGGAAGTCTGCCCTCTGATACTCTTATTCCCTAGATTTTTTTTTCTTCTCCTGCTTTTGAGAATAGTCTTGCCATCATTTTTTTTTAAATTTTTCTTTTTTTTTTCCTTTTCTTTCTGAAAAGAAGAAAAAAAATCTTTATATTCTTTCTTAGTGTTGGAAAATTTGAATGGCAAAAGCTGGGAACACGAAACAGAGAAATTAGAAGGGATATTTATGGTAATCCAGGTTATTTCCATAGTCTTGATATAGTTTAATTCAATCACCCTCAGCTAGTGGATGGATATGATGAAATGACCACTTAATGCAGGAGTTTTGGATGACAGAGCATCAGCTTGCCTGGGCTGAGACCAGTCTGAGTGCAGGGTGTGATTCCAGAGGCTCTGCCTGGTCCTTGCTCTTGATGGCACTGCCTGGTCTCTACCTCTGTGCAGAATTCTGCAGTTCCTCCTTCCAGAGCCTTTTAAAGCTCGTGGTTGAATGTGTCTCTGTGTAGTACTTGCGTGTAATGGTGATTTAGGATTACAGAGCTACGTTTGGAAAAGCATGTTAAACCCTCATTATAGTGGTTCTAAATACATTGGTTCTGTGTGCTGGGGGTGAGTTGTAGACAGTTGCTGAAGCAGATCCAGCTTTTTTGTGGCTTGTCCTGGAAGGCCAGCCATGAAAAATCACTTTTCAAATGAGAACTTAATAAAAACTTTCTTGCTCTGAACGCTGAGCCCTGCTCCCCCTGCGATTAGTGGTTTCATTTCTTTCCCAGCAGTTGGGTAATGATTATGGCTCCAGATGCTGCAGGAGTGATAAAGAGAGTGATTAATTTCACTTGAAAGGGCATATGTTCAAAGAGGAGCCAGCCCAGCGCCTCCAAGGCTGCCGGGTGTGTGTGCTGTGGTACCCAGCTGATCCAGGGACAGGACAGGCAACCTCCCTGAGTTACCTTAAGCAATATATTTGCTGCTTGGCTGTTGTATTCTTTTCCCAGGATCCATTTAAAAGCTCTTCATGGCTCTGTAAAGCAGTGCTGTCAGATTTTCAGCTTTGAGGAGGGGCTGATGTCACCAGCACAACCCGAGTGACTGCGAGCGAGCTCGGGGTTGTGTTTGTACCCTGTACAGAATTAAGTGGTAATGAAAGGTTCATGTTCCCTGGCTTAGTCAACAGCAGCTTCAAAAGTGTTCCTACGCTTCATTTGCAAGAATAGTTCGCGCTGTATGGCTCTGAAAAAGTCTGACATTTAAAGCATTATATTTTCAATAGGCTTAAAAATTAAATGTGCAAGGTAGGAACTTCTTTAAGTCTTTGTCAGGACTTTATTGTAAGTCGACAGAAATATGAAACATGACTGGGCGTGCCACCCATGTGGCTAAATCCAGGGGATATCTGGTGTTTATTGTGTTACCACCTGACATTTTTCACTGTGTGGTGTCTTTTGGGGTTTGTTCTGTCACCCCTGAGATCCAAAGACCTTCAGATTTCAATAGTGTAATAATATCCACCTACATGTGAGGCATGTTTTATTTCTCTACATGGTGACATTTATAATCATAACTTTCACAGGTTTGAAGCTGCTGAAGGGAAAACTTCAGCACTTGTGACATCTTTAACACCTTTTGACCCCTTAGTTACATTTATATCTCTCATCTGCTTTTAAGCAAAATAAGCACTTTTCTTCTGTCTGTTGAAGATCTTCACAGTGGAGACATTGTATAGAGGAAAAAAAAACCTTTTAATTTTCTATGCATTCAATAAATTTAGATGTGTATTAGCTGCAGAGCTTTGAAGCAGCTGTCTGGATAGGGTACTGAAATTAGAGTTTTTACAGACAAGGATTAAAAGGAGGCTTTAGTGATTAAACACCACAGACTTTCTGGAAGTTCTGTTATTAACTGTAGTGTTCATAAGGTAGCACTCATGCTTTTATTGTCATTCCCTTAATATTCTTGGTTGCATTAATAAAATAATGCTGTATCCAAGCAGAAGTGAAAATGAATTTCAGTAAATTGCTTGCAGCTCTGTGTGTTAAATGCATATGATGTATCACTAGAAGAACTTAGCTAAACTTTTGTACTTTCAGTTAAACTAATTCAGTACATCTGGTTCTCAATTGCCATTAAATATTTCATAATCTCTGTGTAGCTGTATCTTGGTTTAAAACATTCTTAGTGTGAAATTTGTGATTCTGCAGATTGGAGGTTGTGTCTGCATTTAACAGGAGGCTCACTTTGGTTCGTTTTGAAGTTGTAGGAATCTGATAATGAGGGTTTATCCAAAGTTTTAACTGTTATTGATCCCACTTTTCTCTTAAGGAAATATCAATCCTCTATCTTCTGCATTCCTCTGCAAAATGCCAAGATGATCTTGCTTTTAGAATTGTCCCCAAACAATTTCAAACATGAGAAACTGTGCAAAACAGCCTTCCCCAAACCCTGAGTACATCCTTGCCTGCACAGCACTGGGAAAATTATCTGTGTGTCTGGGTGTTGTGCCTCTGTGTGTGTGTGTTTATGCATTAATTTTTGCCTGTGCTTTATGTCACCCGTGTGTAATTACAGTGTTGCCATCCAGCCAAGGGCACTGGCGTGGTGGCAGAAATAGAAACAGAGCTGCAATGTTTTGAAAAGACTGGGGACGGATCAAATGAGGGACAGGGAAGTTGCAGTAAATGATGACAGTAATGTTATTGTGCCCTAAGGGTCTTGCAAAGTACAGTACTTAAAACCCAATTTTTTGCTTTGTAGATAAGTGAGCATGTCTCGGTTAAATCAATATACGTGTGCAATAGATGATAAAACTTGGTATTACATACCTCCTTTGATATTTTTCATATGTACTGCTTTAAAGGTAACATTGTATTTATGTTCTGAACACTCCAAAGTACTTTATGCCTTTTGTTATGAGCTTTGGAACATGCTGCTTGGTTTAGTAATGGCAGCTCAGGCAGCCCGAAATTGTCACTCTCATGTTGGGTATTTATTGATGGTTAATTGACTGCTGACCTTTGCCAGGACTCTCTTCAAAGAGCAGGGAGTGATACCAGGGGATAGTAAATCAGACAAATTGGAAAGCAGGTGAGAAAAGGTAATTCTATGCAGTTACATTTAAATTTTGAAGCTGTTTTTTTTTTTTTTTTTTAATAAAAACAAAGGTTAAAATCAAACACCTCCTCACTCCCACTGCTTTTCCCATAGATATTTCAATGTGCTCCAATATAAAAAAGAAAGTTTTTACCTACTCTTCTTCTTCATTGTGATTTACTCGTCCTTGATTGATTTTTTTTTAATGGATGAGCCAGCTTTCAAAGTCTTCAGAATGATTTAATTATTACAGCACACAGGGCCTCAAATCAGATTTAAGTTTTTTTTGATGTAGTTTGTGAAATAAACCAGCGAACAGATGCAGAGGATGGAAAGCTGCTGGTACTCAAATCAACTAGATGATTCTGCAGGCACAAGATTCCCTGTAGACCTTAACTGAAAGGTCAGGAGGCAACCTTAGAATGTCCCATTTAATCCAATCTCATTGGGATAAATGTATTGTAATTGTGTGTCCGTGCTGTATCAGGAGCTAAAGAACTTGCAGTGTAAAAACTTGCAGTGTTCTGACTATATTGCCAAATAAAGCTATGCTACATTCAATAAAGCAATTACATAAAAAGCATTATAGTCACCTTCAATTCCAATACCAGCAGCATGATCAATCATTTTCAATCCAAGGGATGGTCTAATCGCTTTCTGCTGCTGCTTTGAAAGGTTACATTACTCAGTTATCTTGCAGCTGAGCAACCTTTTCATGTTTGCTTCATGTAGGATTTTATAAATGTTCTTTTACTCTTGGTGTTTTGGTATGGCCTATTCAGTGAGAGTTAAAAAATAAAAGTTACAGTTTTTAAACCTTTTTGGAATAGAAGACCTAATTGTCATGATCAACAAACATTATTTTTTTGTCTGTTTCTCTTTATGAAACCCC
Organism: Argya squamiceps; assembly: GCA_037834095.1. Classification (NCBI taxonomy): domain Eukaryota; kingdom Metazoa; phylum Chordata; class Aves; order Passeriformes; family Leiothrichidae; genus Argya; species Argya squamiceps. The sequence goes on along the minus strand of JBBMKD010000222.1, from coordinate 6,205,059 downwards.
CTTTTTGCTCCTGGTGCTGGTGATGCCACTTCTCTTTCAGTGGAACAAGCATCCTGCATAAGTAATCTCATCTGGCTTCATCCTGTGCTTGTTCCTGTGCACTTCAAGGACTTCTCTTCCCTTGGCACTCCCAGCCTGGGAGTCAGGCTGGCTCAGTTTGTTGTTCAGAGTCATTCCTGTGACCAGCAGTGGTTTCTCTTCCCCTCCCCTGCTTCACTCCTGGCTGTGTGGGCAGCTCACTGCAGGCTCCTTATGGATCTCTGCTGGTGGGTATTAATTGATACTACCTAGGAAACAGTATTGAATTCCTTCCCTAATCAGGTAATAGGGAAGTAGTTAAGGACAATTGTGTTATCATCATTAGGACAGTACCAGTGAGTGAGTTGATACTTCAGTGCAAAGACAGACATGAGAGAATGGGGAAAAGAACTCCATCAAGCTTTCCTTTTGCTTCCCCTCTCAAAGATAACAGGTGTTGGACTGATAAAATGACAGATGATTCAACTTCTTTTTTTCTAAAAGTTTTATAGGTCCTGATAATTTTTTTCCCCCCAGTAGCCTGGATACTTTGTGTAAGATCCTTATTTTCAGCTCTGGTGGAGCCAATTCTAGCCAATATTTTACTTGTGGACAGTGCCATTTAGACAATATTAGTCACAATGCAAAAGATTAACTTTTAGGGAAAGGATACCTCCTTCTCTTACAGACAAACCTGAGTAATAGTTACTTGAATTACTGTACCCTGTATGCTGCTTGTTGCCCTATAAATTTGTTCCCTCCCTAGACCAGTAAAATTAATGGATTTTGTGTGAATGAGAACTAAAAGGTCTGTAGCATTTTAGTTGTTTTTTTCCCATGTACATAGCAATTGAAGCAGCTGGAAAATTTTAGCTTAAGAATAAATTATCAGAGATTTGTTCCTTTTTATGTCTTTGGTATTGGCAAAGCTGTCTTGTCTGTTAATGTATTGCTGATGGATTTTTCATTTATTTATTCACCAAATCCTAGCAGTTTCTTTCTGCCCAACTCAAATACACTTTTTAGAGCAGAAACTGTCCTGTTATCCTATGGACATACACATGTGTTCTGTTCTCCTTATCTTTGGGTAGCTGTTGACATGTGGAAGATCCACTCATCTGAATGAATGTCTGGTGTTTTTTTATTTTTACTCTTTATCAGAACAAATTTATTCAGCCTGACTTCTATATGCTTTGTGCACTGACAGCTGCATGAAGGTGCCATAGGATGTCACAGGAATCTGCTGATTGTTAATGTCATGCATTATTCTGGATTATTTTTCTTGTTAAACTAGGCTGGTAAATACCATATATAAAATTTCATAGCTTTTTCATAAAACCCTGCTAGTATTTTTCTGGAGACTCTGTTGATAAACTTTCCCTTAAGCATACATACAAATTAAATGTGAGAACCTGCGGCTAAAAGAACTTGCTCCAAGGCAATGATTCACAAGGATGAAAAATCAATAAAAGTTTCATTAAGAAAAGGGAAGAAAGTTTAGACAGGCTCTTTGCTTTGCTTTCCTGTGGGAAGTGGAGGGAGAAACTATTTTATTCAGCTTTATTCTTAGAAATAAGGGATCATAATGTGTATGGGGGTATTTTTGAGTATGCTGCAAGTGGAATTATCCTCTGGAGAAGCTGCCTTGGCTGGTGACTTGGAACCTGCTCAGGTGGGTATATTTATGCAGGAGGTTGCAGCATGGAACTGCTGCCACAGGGAGATGTGTCCTTCCCTGGGCAGAGATTCCCACCCACATCCCCACTCCTCAGGGGCTCAGGTCAGATCACACTGCTGGAGGAGTCGATTTGAAGCCTGACATGATGGAAACTGTATTTCCCCCCTATATTTGTAAGGATTTTCTGTTGAATCAGCAGTCTGAGAAGCAGCTGTGGGGGAGGGCAGGAGGGAGCTGTGGGAGCTGGGGGCTGAAGTGTACACACCAACTCCAGCACAGGCACCTGCTCGGGCTGTGCGTGGGACCTCCTCTCTGCTGGGAGAGGTGTCTTGTGGAAGCTGGACTTCTATAGCAACCATATTTCCCTGTCATAACTCTCAATCTTTGGGGTTTTTTTTAGTTTTGCTATTAAAACTTGGTGATGACACATGTTAACAGTCTCCCAGTGACGTTTGGCAGTTGTACATCTGTTTGTTTTCATTAAATACTGCTTTTTGAAAAGTTGAAGGGCTGATCCGATTAAAACACAGTTAGGATAGAAAAGCTGGCAGAGGTTCTTGCAGCCAAGAGTAAATTTATTTCTCCAATCTTGTTTAAAAAAGCAGGAATGCTGGCAGGGTTGAGTAGTAAATATGAGCTGTACATCTTGTTCAGTGAGCTTTTTCTGGATGCCTTGCATGAACCCAGAAGTGAGTTAAGTGAAGCACACGTGACTGAGGCTCTGACAGGGTTGTGGTGATGGATTAAAATCGGATGAGTGAAGCTGCTGCCACCCCAGACCATCTGCCCTGCTCTTTGTTGTGCATCCCAGAACAGCAATATTTGGTCTGTTCATGAATCAGCTTTTACAAAGCAGAATTTAGCCTGGAATTTTAAAGTCATCTGAACTGGGGCTGGTTTGCTTTAATGTGCTTCTCCTAAATGGTTTTGGGGAGCTTTCAGACTGCCCCAGCTGTTTAGTAAGGCATACCAAAAATGGGCTGCTCTATGTATTTCTGACCTTGGTAACGTGCTTGTGCTGCTTCCTCACTTGCCTCTCCCTGCTCTGTTGCTCTGTGGAAGTGCAGATGTGCACATTGATGTGGCTGCTCTGCTCTGTGGTGTGTCCACAGCCCCCTGAGTGTCCCTGTGCCAGCATTGCCTACCCTGGGGGTCAGCACAAGTGCTGCTCTCAGGTTAAAGTTTCCTCAATCTACAATTGAGGTCCTGTTTACCATTTCAGTCCCATAGAACCACTGTACCCAACTGTAAATATTCTACCTTAAGAGCAAGCTACTATTTTTTGCTTAAATATTTGTCTGATAGCGTGCAGTGATTGCCTAACTTGCATCTTCACCTGCAGTGCACCTGAACTGCAATTTGAGGGAAAGTTGCTTGGGTTTAGAGCAAAATTGGATTAAGGCTGATTAGCTAGGGCAAATGTGGTGTACCACAAACTGCTGCTGGGTTGTGTTGAAAGCAATAACCAGGAATAAACAAGTGTATGGGACTGGAAATCCCATGCCTGTAAGTGCTGTGGGCTCCAGGGTGACCTGTTCACCTTCCCCAGGTTTTGAACAGTGGCAGATGAACAGATTGGATCAGATCTTGTTTCAGCATCATCTGTTTCCACAGCTGAAGCTCCCATATGATCAGATCCTATAAATTATTTAAGATGCAGGAGCTGTGTAACCAGAGTCTCCCGTAAAGGTTAAGGCTCCATCTGTTCTGCCAACCTCGAGGACTGTGCATTTCATGCCATTATCTGTATTGCTGGGTGACATCAGAACAGCCAGGAACACTCAAACGTTGCTTCCCATTTGCTGCACAGCAGTGGAAGCCTCCCTGCATTAGCACCACACACCTGAGATGCTCTTGGCCCAACTTCATTCTCAGTCGGTGAGAAAGGAGCTGAACTGGGCTGTACACAGCACCAAGAGATCTGAGAGGTTCTCGTGAGGAGAAGACAAAAAAAATTAAATGGGAAAACCCCAAAAAATCCAGTCTTTTGGGTTACTCTTGTATATAGTCCATCTTGTTTAAAACATGCTTCAGTTTAAAACCTTATGGCTAATCAGTATTTCACTGATTCTGTTCAGAAGTGGAAGTAGCAGAATTTGCCATATCATACCACCAAATGCAATGATTCCATGTGCAGGTGATGAGGAGGATAAGAATGGACTTTTGGAAATTGAAATCCCTTTTCCAAGTTTCTTCCTTTCGAAGAGCAGGAATTGACTTTCTGAAAAGCTCCCTGAATTTTGCTTTGTGATATTAAAATGAGATATAAACATTGTTTTCTGGTTTCTCTTCCAACCCAAGTGGTATGTATATTCCTAGGTACTTTATTTTACATATATTAAAAAACCCCCAGGGAAATGTATATTCTTAAAATGAGCATAGCTTCAGGTACAGGTAAAGAAGTTGTTGCAACTATCACAGCAGCTGAGACTAAAATTATGGGAGTAAGGAAGGATGAAGTTTGTCTCCTGGAGGAGGATTACAAACTTCTAAAGCTTAATTTTCAGAGCTTCATTTTCTCCTGTTCAGTTTATTGTGACCCTTTCTGGAGTCTCTTCCTTAAAGCTGGATGATTTCCTTTCATTTGGAAACCAGGTGGGATTGTAGATAAAATATCTTCTGGGTAGCTCCTGTGTATTTTTTCTAGATATAATAATTATGTTTCATTCTTGTGTTCTTCTGATGCAAAACCAAAACCCCATGTACTGTTCCAGCTTTTTTCTGTGAGTTATCTGTAAAGCTTTAACAGGCATGGTGGTGACAGCTGCCTGGTACCAGTGGTGTTACTGGTTGTTTGAAATCGTATTAATGGGGAAATTTATAGCTCACAGTTTTGGGAGAGGAGGCAAACAACCAAAGCTAAATAAAGTAGGTTGTTTGCTTTTTTTTTTTTTCTTTCTAATTTGAGAAGATTTTGTGGCAGATTATGTTTGACAGACTGGTCTGGCCTCATCCAGAGCTTTGTGTGTGTGTGTGACAGCTCAAAAGTGAAATGATTTAAACCCGCTTGCTGTCATATATTAGAGCTCAGCATTTTGCAGCTACTGAAGACAGATCAGACAGAGCTGATGTGTTTGGGTAGAGAGCTCGTGGGAATTTATGGGTGGCAGCAGCACAGGCAGTGTAGAGGCTCCAGAGGAATCCTGTTCCTGCTGCCTGTGGAGATCCTGGGGGGGTGGGCAGGGAATTGGCACCATCCCTGGCACCTCTGAGCCCTGCTCTTGGAATGTGCTTGCACTGGGCTGTGGGGAGAGCCCAGGAGCTGTGCAGCAGTTTCAGGAGGTGTTCTAGGTGTGCATTTCCTCTGCCTCTACTGGAGAGTAGGTGAGACATTCAGTCTGCATCAAAGATTTATCCCAGAGCTGAAAAAAACCTTAAGAAGATGCAGTTAAATCTCTCTTTATGCTTTTTGACTTTATGGGATTTTTTCGTTCTGTGCTGTGACTGAAGTTTTTTGAGCTGAATGCTGAAAATATAACAGAACATAAAAGCTCATAAATTTAACAGAAGGTAGAAAGGCCATAGAATGAATAAATACATTTACCTTCCAGGAAATACCTTTTGCCAGCCACCTTCTCTCCATTCAGATTGGGCTCCACCTTCTCTAACATATATACTGCTGTGGATCTTATTTCCAAAAAGAGATCTCTCCCAAAAGGCTTTAGTGGCTCCTTGGAAGGATGCTAACTACTGAGGGCAGGTGGGCATCCTTCCTAATTTCAATGCAATACTTAGCTTCTTGATACTTTTAAAGAAAGTGAAAGAGTGAGAATGGCTCAGAGCTGGTTTCTCTTTTCTCTCTCTTGCCCCTGCCAACCCAAGCCCTGTTTCCTGCCTGCCTTTGTGTGGACCTGTCCTGTCCCCGTGCAGCTTTGCATCCATCAGGGAAAGAGAAAAAAAAAAGGTGAAATGAAGGTTAGTGGTCGTGTAGGACACACTGTGCCGAGGGCTGTGATGGAGTGGGAGGAAGGATGTTTGCCAGCACCTTACTGTGCTCAGGGTCATCAATAAAAAAAAATGTAATTGTCACTTTTCTTTTACAATGCTTTCCCTTGGATTGTTTTTCCCATTTCTCTGAATTCATAGCTGTGTCAACAAATGCTGTTTGTGGGGACCAGTCAGCAGAGAGTTAAACTCTGGTAAATGGTATATAGTTCACCTAGGCTTAGTAGAATTGCAGGAAAACAGGATTTACAGCAGAAAACTAACGATAAAATCCGACATAACACATTGGGAGGTGCTAACTGCTGCTGTTCTGGCTGGCATCCTCCTGTACTGTGACCTGCCAGGTGTTCTTTGTGCTGTTGTGAGTGCCTGTCTGCTTTGGGTGGAGAACAATTCAATGAACAGACTGAAATAGAAAGAATCTGTGGTTCTAATAGTTTTGTCAGGCCTCTGCTTATTCTTAGATAAATTCTTTGATGGAAGAAATAATAAACTTGATATTAAAATGCATCAGCTGCCTAAAACCATGGTGGACTTTTATATATCTGAAGAGTGGTTAGGCTTACCTGAAGTCACCATGGCGTTATTTGTGCTCATGCAAAGCTGTTTTGCTCCCTCTAAAATCATGGGGAATACTTTTCTCCCTGGTCATTCCTCAGACTGATCAGTAATTTCCTTCAGGGGGCTGAATTAGCGATAAAATGTTTGTGAGTACAGATTTTGTGGAGTGTATTGTTTCTCAATTTGTCAGAAAGACAGGCAGGGAAGGCTGTGACACCTTCCTGCTGCAGCCAGGAGCTGCTCAAATAATCTAACATGAATCAAATCAGGATCAAAGCCCCTCATTGATTTATTAATGGGATGTAATTAACCAGCAAGCAGTGAACTGTATGTTCAGGGCCAATATTAGTAATGCACCAGCTGAGCTGCAGTACAAGAGGTTTAATATAACTTGAGAAACACCTTTCAAGTTATAATGCCCAAAAGTTTCTAATCACCATCCCAGCTCCTGGTTGTGGAGGGGGTCACCTCCCACAGATGATGTGGATGTTGTGCCCTGTGGTATCTGCCTTCCACTGCTTTCTCTCCTGCTAGAAGAAGAAAAAACATGCTTTTTAAAATACTTTTCAAGCACATTTCTTTCTTTTGTTTCAGAAGTCTGTGTAATTCTTTGGTCGCCGTTTAGTCTGGCTGTGATGGCTCATGGTCATCCTCTTCAGTGCTGGACAGGCACTTTTTTGGGCAGTTTTGGGCACTCCCAGTGTCATACAGAACTCTGATAAACTACTTCTTGGAGTGGTTCTTGGAACTGCTTTTTCTGCAGATGATATTTAAATCTCAGCCTTGGGATTGCCTTAACTTAATGTACTAAGCAATGTGATACAGCTGTGGCTGCTCATCTCCCCACTTATCTCTATTCACTTTGCAGCTGCATTCATTTCTGTTATTTGCTAAGTGGCCTTTCCATTTATGAAGGGATTCACGAATAGATGAGAAAACACTTGCAGTTTGTGCTGTATTATACCTCGCTTTAAGAGACCAAATACTATTTTCATTTTAACAAAGAAGAAATACTTACTCATGTCCATAGCTGGCTTCCTCTGGGTAAATAGGCAGTTTGTCTGCAGTAATTTCAGAGTGATAGAGCACTCATATTTTTTTTGTATTTTGTTTAGTTCAGTTGATGTAATCTCCAGTCTCTCACTCAGTTTCAAACCAAAATATTATTCTGGATATCAGTTTATGTTTCTGGCTTATTAAAGAAACAGATCATTTCTTGGCAGGTTATTGATCTGTTGCCAATTTACCTTTTCTTCCCTTTTTATTCTCCACATTCAGGGTGCAGCACAGTTCTGTGCTCAGAGTTGTTGCTGATGGGAAGGAAGTGTGGTGCTGAAACTCTCTCAGTGCCTTGCCAGTGCTGCACTCTGTGCATTGACAAGACTGAAACATGACCACATCAGAAACTACAGTAGGAATAAAGCATATTTTAAAAAAGCTTTTGGTGCAGAGCTGTCTGGGGTTTCCAATCAGAAATGTGTGTGTGCCTGGGATGGAGCACAGGCTGCAGTCAGGGCACTGCTCAGGAATATTTTATATCTGTGTGTTCTGGCCACTTGGGTGTCCTTCAGGGCACACTGGAACCAAAGCCTTCGATCCAGGGCAGGGAGTGGATCACTCACTGTCCGAGAGGGATGGGGTGAGCTTGTCTGATGGTGGCTTCACAGCACCCAGGAGGCACTTAATCATATTGCTGGCATGATTCCTTTAGCTCCTGATACTCTTGAAACCTCATCTGTTTCTTAGCCTTGATTCTAACCAGCTTTTCTTCCCAATCATCCAGCTTTCCCATCTTTTTCTTTACATTGTGTGGTAAGCTATAACATCTAATCTGTATTAATTTTTTTTTAAATTTTATGTTTGGATTTCTGTGATCCTTTTTAACAAGCTTGTGTTTCTTTCTAGCTTTTTGATAAAGTACTTTGCAATGATCATTTACATCTCCTGTAAAGATTTTGTTCAACTTGATTTGGCCTCAAAATCGTTTCAAGTGTATATACATCACCCTTTTAACAACACTGTAACTAGATATTGAGTAGGTAGGCTCTTCAGTTCTTTTACTTATGCTTTGCAATTAAGTCAGAACTACTCATAAAGCATGGGCTACTACTGTGTTGTAGTTTTCTTCTGTTCTTTCTGGTGCAAATACTAGAGCTGAGGCTCTCCTGGTAAATATCCAACCCCAAAATCTGGAAGAGATATCTGAAATATTGAATCCAATTACTGAGTTTTTAAAGAAATATTTTACAGGCAATTAACAGTGACTACCAGTAATTTTTTGAAGTGTTATGTTGTTTTGACTGCATACCTAATGATGTTTTAATAGGTGTCAACTCCTATGCAAATACAAGAATTAGAGACGAGGGTGGATTTTTCAACAGCACAAAGGATAATTGGGTGTCTGACTCACATCAAAAGTTAATGCAAGTTGAGTGCCAAGTCCTTTTCGTGCCTCTGAATAGCTCATATAGAAAGATGCTCCCACTATATGACCCTGGAGCAGTTTTGTGTGCATTTAAGATTAATTTCTATTTTGGTTTTTTAGCATTTTTTTCAAAGTTAGATGTACATGAGTTGGCTGAAATGAGTGACACTTGTGTGTTGTGTGGAGAGAGATGTCTCGTGGGTGTTGGCTGGGGGTGATGGGTACAGTCAGTACTGCCAAGGTGCTTTTAAAATCCCTCTTGGGAATGTCAGCTTGAAGACATACTTTTGGTAGCTCCTCTCAACTAACTACAGGCTTTTCATTGAAGGCTGAACACTTTGATAGCCAGGTGTGTCAAAACTGATCAGCTGCGAAATTGCTGTTTGCATGTGTTTCTTGAAAAGTAGTGTTATCTAAACTTTATTTTTTAAAACACTGTTATGAAGACTCAGCCAAATGAACCCTCTGCTGACAGTAAAGGGAAAAGTCACACTTTGAGCCTTAGATGACATTCCTTGTTATGATACAGGCTGTTTTTTGGACTTCATGATTTTATGATGCCTGTCAGAGTTTACTGGGTTGTTCTTTGTTCTCCTTCAGTAATCAAGATCAGTATCTAAGATGGAATATCATTTGACCAAGCAGCTAAATAATTCTCCCTCCCTTAAACTGTATAACCACTTCTTTTTGTGGATACACTGGCTCTGGTCCAACGTTTGAGTCAGCAGGAATTTCCACTGACTTTGTGTGAGGTCTGCGGAAACAAAATGATGAACACCACCAATCCAGGCACAACTTCTGACAAATGGTGTCCCAGCAGACAGGTTGATTGCTGGAAAACATTAATCAGATAAATGCTTCTTAGTAGTTTCTTTGTTGGTGTAAGGCCACAAGATGATGTATGTGAGAACAGAGGTGTGTTTCTTACTGACCTTCAGCAAACCTTGGTTTTCCCTTCTTTCAAATGAGTCCAAGAGAGCAGCAGGAGTGGCCAGCCCAGAGTGCCCCAGTGGCCGCCCCTGTCCCCAGCACTGCCCATTCTGGCTGCCTCTCATGCTCTGTAAAAGTGGGGAGAATATAGAGACTTTTTGTGTCCCCTTCCACTTCTGGCAGCCTGGAGTTTTAGGAAGCCCTGAGCTGGAGGTGGGAGCCCTGAGCTGCACCATTATGAGGGATAATAACCTTCGTAGCCCTGATGAGCTGTGCCATGAATCTGGCTAAATTACTCTTGAAACAATTTGTACTTCTGACATCCAACCATCTTAGAGCAGCAAGGCCCAAAATTCAATTCATTGCTACCCTGCTATGGCAGTTGAAGGAGAGGTTTTGCTAACTGTATCCTTTGGGCTAATAAATCATATTCCTCTTCCTTAGAGTTTGTGCTTTTTAACTGAATTATGCCCTGTATTTTTGCAAGGTTTTAAGATTGCTGCCTATCAGCTGGTGATACAGGGTGAATATTCTTTTCCTTTTTTTCCTTTACTCTTAGTGGTTCTCATATTGTATTCCATAGGCAGTATTTGAAATGTTTCATCCTGAAAACCTGAAGTATTCAGTGGCCCTGAACATGGGACCTTGAGATGGGGTTTTTTTTCCCTCCTTTGTATAACCTCAGTAGCAATCATAAGTACCAAAGCCAGCTCTAAAATTTGGTTTACAAGTCTTTAACTGTGTTGCTCCAAATGCCCTGCCATTCTCAGAGCCAGGCAAGCAGCACTGGCACTGGTAGGAGCTCTGCTGCAAGGCTTGGAGCTGGAAATGAAAAGGGGAATTGTCTCCCCAGGAAACAGAGGATGCACTGGGAATGCTGCACAAAGCCAAAGCAAAGATGATAAATAGGTTTCTTAAAGCCCTGGATATTGCATCCTAAAGCTGAAGTCCTCCAGGACTGCGTAGGTAGTTTGGAAGCACAGCTGTGCTCTTCTTTAATATTAATTGAATCTACTGGCAACTTGCAACCTTGCAATTTTTGTTTCCCCATTCTCTTCTTTGGGGAATCTCTTAAATTTTCCCTACATCTCTATCTCTGGTTCTGTTCCTTAAATGTGTGCTTGGCTGCCTGCTGCCAAATTACATGTTTAAGAGGTGAAAAGAAAACTTAATATCAACCCCGTCATGGACCTTTTCCCAACCTTGCTGTGTAGTGCCCATCTGTTGACCAGGCTGATGGAATGAATGATGAGAGATACCCTGTGAGATGTGTCAAGCTATTGAAAAAGAATTTTTTTCCTGTTTTCCCTTATTGTAATGAAAAAATTAGATCATTAAAACTGTTTCATGAACGTGAATGAACTAGAAAATATTATGACAAGGAAAGTTACTGAAGATAGAGAAATGAAATTTCAAGATGAGATTTATCTTCTTACTCTAATTTGTACTCCTGCTGTACTGTAAATGTAATAACCATCAAAATGAAAAATGCAACAGATTGATAATACCATTGAGTTTTAATTAAACCACTGAATTGAAAAGGGCCCAGATGGATAACTGGAAAATGTAGTTATAAGCCTGGTATGAAAAATGCTGGATTGCTAGCGATATGTCTTACAAATAAATGCTATGCCAAAAATAATCTCATTTTTAGAACATCTTCCTAAAATGAATCATTAAAGTTTCTAAAACAGATGGTTTCTAGATTTTATTAAATTTGGCTGCCAAACAGTTACCCTAGATCAGGAGTTGTGTTTTTAACAAATCCCTGTCCGAGAGGCTTGTCCAGTGCTCTGGTGTCCCAGGAAACAGAGGAAGTGCCAAGGAGTGTGAAAGCTCCAGTGAATAAAATCATGCCTTAAACTATTTCAGTGTGGAAATTGCATTAATTTGGCACAAAGTGCTTAACACACAGAGCGATTCGACATGAGATAGTGCTAAACACTGCCCAGGCAAAATACATCTTTTACTCCTGGTATTTTTAAAATTATTATTTCAGTGGAGACTCTTAATCAAAAGGTGGCTCCATGCTGAGACCTCCCTGGCCTCGTGTCTTGGCACATTACTCCAGGTAATATTTTTTGTCACTAAACAAGCTGGTGTGTGAATTCATACCCGAGTTGTGTGTGCACAAGTGAGTACACAACCCTGGAAGTTTTCCTGATTTTATTTTCTGATGGAGTCTTCTGAAGTTACTGTCAAAGGGAATCTTCATCCTCAAGATATTTTGTAGGTATCTAAAAGTAAAAAAGCACCAGTCAAATTAAATTAGCTGTGATCAAATCCTAAAATTAGCATAGAAAGTTGCACAAATCAATATCTTGTTACCTTTAAAGCTTGTTATCTGTACCTTCTCATGAATTAATTCTAGAAACTTTATGCTAAATGATGTAAAAATTGATCTAAAGCTAGAAAAAAAAATTGGTGATCAATAAATTTCTTCTAGGCGAAGAGAAATTCATTAAATTCTATAGGTATTACATTGCCAGATATTCTTACCCTGCTCTGTTCTAATCACTACATTATTCTTGACTGAAAGCACATTAGCTGTAAAAATTCATGAAATGAGAAACAGAACATTATAAAGATTTTCTTGGGGTTTTGTCAGTAATGAGTTGTGCAGAAAAGTGGAACACACTCTCCTTGCCAGTGAAGATATGCCGTGTCTGGTACTCCTTTACACTTCAGCATAACTGTGCCTTTTATCATTGCATGAGAAATTATTTCCTGATAAATTTGGAAAAGCATAAAATATGCTTTTTTTTCCTACCAGAAAGATTGAACTTGTCTGTCTCTACCTAAATATATTTCTTACAATAAAATTGGGGTAGGAGTGATGAGGTTCAGCATGTCATTCAGAGAAGTGGTTGATAAAGGACTTTTTCCTTTGTTGGCTTTCCCTGTGCTGATCATCTGTATAATTTTAGCTGGGTGTTAGTGACAATGAGACACCTCTTTGGGCTGAATCACCTGTTTCAGCTGCCACCCAGTGCTTTGGCTGGTTTTTAAACTATCAAGTTTTATTTTCTGGCCCTGTGGCTGCAGTGTCTGTTCTTGGCAGCTGTTTGGAGCTGGGTTAGGATTCCTCAGCTGATCAGCAGAGGTGCCCTGTGTTCCAAATTAAATCATGTTTAGGAGCCCCCCTGGCTGGATGCAGTACTGGTGAGCACATGCCTCTGTGTGTGCTCCAAGGAAAACCCTCTCCTCTATTAATTACCATTTTCTTACCCTGTTTTACCTGATGCCAGATGTTTTTCCTATCATGCTGCCCTCTGGCCTTTCTTTCCCTGTTCTTTTTAGTATTATTTTTCAATACTTTGGCTTCTGCATGGATGTCACTTGGAGTGAAAAATAGGAATTGTTGATATTCATGTAAGTCACTTCCCTACTACTTCAGCTTATTTTGATGATTCAGGAGAGCCTACACATTATGTAAATTGAATAGCAAATATGAATTCCTATTGACAAGGCAGGAGAAGTACAATCTAAGAAGAAATGTAAAGCATATGCCCAATAATAAATAATTGAAACAGACTGAATTGTCAGAAAATACTGGTTAATAATTTGTGACTGATGTGTAGCACTATTGTAATACAGAAATTTTTTTTTTTGTGCATTGTATGTCATAAAATAGACACATAAATGTGAAGATACTATTTAAAGCACATATATATTAAAAAGCCCCAATTTGACACTTTGCTCACGTGTGGGTGCTGGTTAACTGATGTTATTGCCTCAGAGCAATTAATGGGAATAATATAAAATGGTGTCATGTGAACATCTGAACTTTCTCTTTTCCTGAATCTTGTGTTTTTGTTTAAAGAAGAGCTGCAGTGTGGGTTGAAGTGCAGTTCTTTGAGCAAGTCTGATTGAGATTGGATGAAACCCAGATAACACTTGTTATGTCTGTGACAAATTTTGAGCAGTCACACTTAAATTGTCACAAGAAGTGGGCTTCTTTTGTATATCAAGGTTTCTAATGGATTTGCATCAGCAGAAATGAAGTGGCAAGAATCACATTTTTAATTACTGGAATCAAGTTTATAAAGTAAAGCATTGCCATCTGTTAGCAGTTTTAGACTCAAAGCTCCCCTGGTTGGGCAGAGGGAGATACCCAGTGTGTGCTAAAACTCTTATCTTGGGGAAGCCTTCAGTGGCATTTACCAAAAGTGCCTTTTATGACCCAAAGGATTTCAGTATCTGGGAGCCTAAATCTGTGCAGTTATGTACTTCAGAATGTGTGTGCTACCTTTATTTCATAAACCAAGCAAAAGTTATGCCTAAAGTGCAGTGACTTTGAGAATATTTCATTAAAACCCTAGTTTTTTAACAGCCCAGTCTCACAAATATGTCTTTAAATGTCTCACAGGTTGTTTCATGCAGCTTGTGAGTAGAAGGCAGGCTGCAAATCCAGTCTGTGAGCATTTCATAACACCAGATCTGGACAGCCCTGTCTGCAAGTGAAATGTTTTCCAAGGGTAGATCTGAGGTGCCAGCCACAGTCTGCCTCACATCATTCCTTCTGTAACTTCAAATTAAGCATGTGTTCAGTTTCCCAATGATTAAAGTGCTAAAATATTGATATTATATATGCAGTATTTAAAAATTGCAAATGAATTATTAAGCTGAAACTTCAGACTCTTCCTCATTCGAAGCTGAAGTCTGTGGTGAATGAATTAGTTTTAACAAGGCCACAGTTGTATGTTAGCTTGAGCCAAAGTTTGACAAGATACATTAAAAAAGCACCTAATTACCCTGTAATTCAAACAGTATTATGGAAAGTATTTTCATATTTAGACTCTCTTACTGTGTTTACTCATCCCACTGCAAGTTCACCAATGCATCATTGTGCCCTTGCCCTGGTTAATCTGTGCAAACATGGCTTTGAAGAACACTTTCAGGGGATGAATGTTGTTAAAGCTTGACAATTCAAATGATGTTTACTGATTTACTGCCATCAGTGTTAGACATTCATATATTACAGTGAAAAAATATTTTTTAATGCATTTTTTTTTTGGACTTTTGTAGCGTCAGAGCACTTCTCACCTCTTGCCCTGCTGGGGGTGGGTGGCTGGGTGTTGTTCCATGTGATTTGGGAGGTTGATGTTACTCTCAGCCTCTGGGAGTTCTCATTTTTATTTACTTGGAGGAATGAGGGAGACAGAACCTCTGAGTGTCACCCCACCTCTGGTAGCAACACACCTCTGAATTTACTCTGAATTTACTCATGCTGCACTCCCTTTCAGGTTGTGGAATAATTTGCAGTTGACAGACAGTAAAATTTGACTTTGAAAATTTTGGTTTTTGACCTTTCAGGAGAGTAGAGTGTGCTTCTGTGTACTCCAGGTGTTTTAATACAAATATTACAGTGTTACAAGCTCTTGTAAAATTGTTTTATCACAAATGTAAGGAGGTGATGGAGATGGCTACAGCAGGATGCACCTGCTGGGGAGCAGTTTCTTTTGAAATAACCTGTAGCTCAGTAATTTTGCAAAAATTTAATAATGAAAGCACACACATTTCTGGCTCTGTTCCCATGACATTTAAGCCCAGGAAATAAAGGCAGGCATTTAGTCCTTCATACTTCAGAGGGGTATGAACAGTCTGTTGAACCACTGCCTGGTGAGAATGAGCTGCCTTTAGGAGCACTAAAATGACTGAACCTCAGAGCCCCATTATGCTGTTTTACCCCTGATCTTCCAAAGCTATTGCTATTTGTTAATTCATTTGTAAAGCAGGTGTCCTATCTGAAATTTTCTGAACAACCCATCTAGTCAAAGATAAGATCAGATACCAAATAGCTGTACAGTGGAGTACAGAAAACTTTGATATGCAGTAAAATTTACTGATAAAACTGGTGGTAGGTTTAATAAAAGGCAGTTGACGAAAAGCAACATGTAGCCTCTGATATATAGGAGGGAAAGAGATTAAAAAATGGTGGCTTGTAAAATAGTTTAAGGAGGGTTTTTCCTGCATTGTGAGGAGCAGCTGGGCTTTGCACGCTTCAGGGCTCCCAATCATCCTACTCAGAGCTTTAGATCAGGGGAACAGCATTTGGAGAAATCCAGCTCCAGAATGGCAGCATCCAAAGGCCTTCCCCATTCTGAGGTGGGGTTATCCCACAGTGCAGACCCTCTTCCAGCTCTGGGAATGGTGGTGAAGCCTTCACAGACATCTCCAGCTCTGCACTCTGCTGCTGTGGAGTGAGGAGCTGCCTGAGGAGCTCTGGCTGTAGGATCAGTTCTGCAACAGCAGGAGATTATTTTCACTTGAGCTGTAGCAGCTGGTTTAAGCTTCTGCAAACTCTTGCTGTTAGGAAGGGCTGGAGCTCACAAAAGTGTGGTGGCAAATATGTGATGCAGTGGGCAGAGGATGGAAGATCCTGGATGTTCTTCCCGTCATGGAAAGGGAAGCTTTGAACAGATGTGTGTATTTTTAGTATATGCAGGGCATTTCTTTGGCGAATTAAAGTTCTCTGACATGCAAAATAATTGAAGCAACATCTCTGTCTAAGAGCAGAGCAGTGTTGTGAGAGAAAATTATTTGTATTTTATGCAAAGTTTTGATCCAAGTGTAAAGTGGCAAAATATTTGTAGTAATTCTCCATCTGTGACAAACTTTTATAACCAGTGACCCATCTGTTTCAAGCTGCTGCTTTGAAACTTTCAAAGTGCTGCATCTCAGCCAGAGCCAATACACTTGTGCATTTATAAATTCAGTGTTTTGCATGATGCATTTAGTTAAAGAAATGCACCTGACTTACTGTTTTTTTTTTTCCTGTACTGTAAAGTTTCATGGAGTGTATTAATAAATATAATTTTGTTACTTTTTTGCTGAACATTCAGTTTTTGGGGAAGAAAGCAACCATTTCTAATAAAAGCAACTGATTGTGCTTCATCTTGCAGTCATGACAGAAGTGCTGAAGTGCTTGAAGGGAACAGCGTTGGGCCTTGTTATTAGCATGGAAAACCATAATTATGTTTGTTGAATTTGAAGTCTGAAGTTCTTAACTCAAAATCCAAGTTTTGGGGTTTTTTTTCCACCTAATTTATGAAAACCTCATGGAAGGATGCTTCCATCTTCTTTTTGGTTCCCCCCCATCTGCATCATCACAGTTTTGCTTCATTTATCTCCAAAGTTGTTCTTGTCTCCCTCTGTTGTTCCCCATACCTACAGTAGAAACATATAAAGTTCTTTTAGTACTGTTTTTATGGGCTCTATTTTTGGTTTTTAAAGCTTTCAAGGAGTCGCCTGCACACCAGACAACCTCTTACTCATTTTCATTTTTGTCTTCCACTCATTACAGTAATGAAAGATTTAGGAAATGCCTCACCAGCAGCATAAGCCATCAAGTCCAAAGATGTAAACAGATTACAGTTTCACCCACTGTCAGCTTTGCCTGCTCCACCAACATGCTATTTTACACCAGACTTTGGAAATCATTTAGTTGATTGATACAGCAATAAAAGGGCACTTAATAGCAACCAAGATAAAAAGCTTTGCCTAACATTCTTCGTCATGTGATAATGATCCTCACAACATTCCAGACCTCCTTAAATGATGAAAGTATTGTACATAAAAATGCTGTTAAAAAAGAATTCCTTGCACTCTGACAATTCCTGCTAGGCTGAGAGGACCAATTAAAAAAAAGTTCCTGTTTTCTCTTGTGACACCTGTCATTGCAGGAGAATTTGGAATTAAGTGAAATCAGAGGAAAATGAACTTAAGAAAACTGTACCAACCTTTTGGGAGTGCAGTTATTTCCTGCTATGCACTGGTCAGAAAAGTTTAAACAGCAGTCAAAAAAAAAAGGCTAAATATTGTATGATCTCTTTATTTATTATAACTATAAATTTGGTTGAGCAATACAAGTATTAGTTTGCCATCAATATTTTCTAGGTTTTTCTGTCTCAGATTAGAAGCAAACCTGTACTTTCTCCAGCTAAGGGGCTGGGGATGGAAACACAAAAGATGTGGATGGTTAAGGTTTCCTGTTGAGGCAGTTTTCACTTTTCAGGCAGCCCCTGCAGCCGTGGCCATGTGGGATCTCCTTCCCTGGGTCTCCTGTGAAAATGAGGTGTTTGTTCCTCTGTTCTGAGCTGCACTTCATGATGAAGAGGAGGGAATGAGTTTTGAGCTGCTGTGTGTGTCTGCAGAACACATTATAGGCTCTGCAAAAATATTGAATATAGGGCTTAAGAGATTATGTGTATGAAGGAGAAAAGAATCAATTTAAGATGGAGAATCAGGGATTTTGCTATACTGGTGCATCCAGTTGATCTCTGCTGGTAGAATATTTCTCGTAAGATTGGGGCAGAAGAAACAGTTGAATGTTGGACTTTTTCTGTGGGGCAGAGACTGAGAATAGCACTGCTAGGGCAGAACTGTGGATAAAATCTGTGCTGTTTAATTAGAAGCTTCATGTTTGGTGTGGATGGGTAGTGGCAAGGTTACAGAAGTGAAAGTCAGAATTTAAAATCAGATTCAAGGAGCTCTGATAGATCGGTTTCTGCTCAGAAAGCTGTTCACAATGGAAGGCATGTGCATGCTTCTCCTTTTACCCTTTAACCTGGTTTACCATCTTGTAGTGGATTAAGTCTTTCCCCATCTATCCCCATGAACCTGCCCAGTTTTCACCATTTTGGGGCTCAACAGACCATTTTGGTATCTACTTCTCAGGGCTTAAAAACATTCCAGGTAATTAATGGGATGTGCATCCTGAAAGTAAGGATTTCTGAGGTAATACCTACAAAATACTTTTTGAAAGGTGACTTAAATGTGTGCATTCCTACAGAAAGAGAGGGAAAATTCATAGCTTTATGTAAAGATTAACTTCAGCTGTGTCTGTGTAGTGAAAGAGGAGCTGCTCTGGGCAGAAGGTCCACATGTGGCCATGACCTGGGTGCTCCCAGTTTGCTGCTGGACAGGCCAATTGCTCTTGATTTACTACTGAGGGCTCTTCCCTTGAGGGCCCTTTATGGCCACTCAGTGCATGTTCATACCCACCTCATCCTCCCAGCAGCAGTGTTTTGTTCTTACAAAAATATCACAAGTATCTGTCATAGGCTTGTCTCTAAGTCCTGACACTTAGTCAATAAAAATTAGTTATGTGTGATTTTTCCTCCATCTGCACTCTGATTTAAGCCAGTTCACAGAAAATCTGTAACAAAAGTGAAATTGTAGGGCTGTAGGAGGCTGCAGCTTCCCAAATTTCTGTAGAGACATTTAAATATAATATTTTGCCCTTTGAAAACACTGGTTCATTTTTGTTTCTACACTAACCACTACTACAAGGTGATTTCCATTTCATAGGGAACACATGATATACCCAAATGTGGGCTTAGAAAAACTCTTCCCTTTGAACTTACATTTGTGGAGTTGAGTATCAAACCAGAAGGAAAATGCCTGAGGTGTTAGTGTCTAATTGACACTGAGTCACACTGCAGGCATAGAATTTTCTTTTTCTTTTTTATTGTAAAAATACAGAACAAACATATCTAAGCATTTCAGTGACTTCCACAGGCATTGACTCAGACTGTACAGTGTTCCATTTTGGGATGAAATAGTATTCTGGTTCAGAACTGGCACCAGTCATATTTAACAAAAAAAAAAAAGAAAAAAGAAAAATACTTAACCTGCCCTTAAAGTGTCTGCTGTGCAGAATTGTGTGAGACTTGAAGAGAGAAGTGAGCCTGTATCCTGTTCTTAGAGCTCTTCATATATATATATAAAGAAAAAAAGAAAAAAAGAAAAAAAAAGAAAGCTAATTTATTAGTTCTGAAATGTTTAAAGATCAAGCAGCATTCTAATTGCTGCGGTTCATAATTGACAAATGTGATTAACAGCACAGCACTGGTTAATCCAGATGCTGCTGCCAGTGCAAGGCTTGGTGGGCGTATGAGCTGCTGCAAAGAAATGAGAAACACAGGCAGTGCTGATTTATTAGAGGAAGCTTTTTTTTAATAAGTATTTGAAATTAATAGGTATTCTGTGCATTGCAAATGACTATAAACTACTGGGACACAAGGTGCCCAGTCTTGGGTGTCCAGTGGGGCTGGAGAGTTTTAGCATCACTGTCTTGAGCTAAGTGGCCTTGATCCAAGATGATTTTACTATTCCTTCCAAAGAGTAGAAATTAAAAACCAGCAAACATATAATTTTAGAAGAAGTGGTTCCCCATCCTTCTCTACCTTTCCATGCTACTGAGCTGAACAGTTCAAACTCATGTTCCATGAGGATACAGAGCCCTGTTGGATGAGTAGAACAGCAGAGGGCAAAAAAAAAGGTTTGGCAGTTTGTGAATTAGCACTGGAGATGGGAAATTATTGCCATTTCAATTCTTAAGTTGTCACTGGAAAACAGGATTAGAGGAGGAAGGATTTCTCTAAGCCTCAGAGAAAAGCTTTTGCAGTGGAATATTGACGCAGGAAGAAATGCCTGTATTCTGTGCTATTAAGCACACTTAGGAAAATTGTTCAGTGCCAGTCACAGTTGGCTCTTCTGATATTTCTCTTATGTAATTCATAAGAACAATCAGAGGAAGCTGATTTATAGAGAAGTCAGCCTTTTTCCACTGTGCCTTTGTGGCTCTCCTTGGTTCCTGTGAGGTGGCTGATGGCAGTGAAGGTGTCCTGGCTCTGGGTGCCCCTGCTTGTACCTGCTGGTGTAAGGCTTTTCCTGGAGTAAATGTCCTGGCTCTGGGTTCCCCTGCTTGTACCTGCTGGTGTAAGGCTTTTCCTGGAGTAAATGTCCTGGCTCTGGGTTCCCCTGCTTGTACCTGCTGGTGTAAGGCTTTTCCTGGAGTAAATGTCCTGGCTCTGGGTGCCCCTGCTCTGGGAACCTGCTGGTGGAAAGCCTGTCCTGGTGTAAATATCCCAGCAGAAGGGTGTAGCTGCCTGGAGAAAGGTTATTCACTTCAATAATGCTGGCTGGTATTTCCCTGATCTGCCTTTTGTTCCTCTACAGATTATTTTCTTAGGTCTGTTTTTGCTAAGAAAATGTAAAATGTCTTCTTTAGAACTTTTTTTTTTTTTAGGGTAGTTTCTTTCCAATTTTTGTATGGCGTATCAGATGCTGGGTCTCATTCATCAGAACTACAAAGTGCTTAAATAGTGTGGTGTAAGGAATAGTAGAATGTTGTCTATATTGTTTGGAAACAGCTGTGCAGACAGCCATCCAGTGTAGATTGACTAGCTAAACATTATTCCTCAAAATTGAACATTTTTTAGAATACTATAGTGGAATTTGGAACATGCTATATAATATTATCTTGGTTAAATGGAAGATGGTAAATCAAAAGGCTCTCTTAAGGGGGAGCAAATGGGGCTAAACCAGTGGCAGTGATGAGATGTTCTCACAGTGATTACTTGGGTTCTCAGGGGAAACTGTGTGGAACTGTGCAATGGAAATAAATCACATTGTGGCACCCATCAGTGTGCTATGTATTGCTTTTCTTAAGCAGGTCTTGGAGTAAGGAGCAGACTAAACCCTGAAAGGCTCTTGTCTGGGCAGAGAAAGAAAAGGAACACCTTTAGGATGACAATAGAGAGAGAGAGAGTGACAGAATGGGAAAGAGAATAATTTGTTTTACCAGCACCCAGGTGGAGGTATTCTAAAAATGTATAAAAGAACAGGATAAGGTGTATGTACATAGAATCCATTCATAGAGACTTCTTATTGTTTTTACCCTCCAATCTCCATGTTAATACCTTTGGGTGAAAGAATAAATAATTATTTGTGCTGTGGAGAAATGGTTTTTGGACTCATTTTAATGGGAAGTGTCACAGTGCTGTGGAAGGGAAAGAATTAGAGGTGTTGTGTTAACAGGGTTGGGAAGCAGAGGCAATAGCCCAGAGAGCTATTTTGAGACTGGGTGATTTCATCCAGGAGGAGAAAAAGGCTGCATAATCCCTTCCCCAAACAGGTGAATACAGAGGGGCCAGAAGGAGCCCAAAGATCAGCTCATTCTGCCACTTGTAACACAAATTGGTTGTTTTAACTCAGAAATTTACCAAAAAACTATTGGAAAATCCATGCAATTTGTTTTAATGTTATAATTTGGAATAATTGTGATCAATAAGTAGCCTCCCTTACGGTTATAAGCTCCCATCACCAATAAAAATTACTTTGCATTGTTCCCCTGGGGTTTTAATTGCATTAAGAAATGATTGGCCCTAATAAACTTCTCCAGTCTGTGATAATTATAATCAAATAAGATATCCATATAAAAGCACAAAATGATGCTGAAGCAAATGCAATCTTGATCATTAATTAGTGAATTATCAGAGGCCTTGCAGATGGTGGTCGTTTGGTGCTTTGCAGACTGAAGTCTGACCATTGCAGCCTCAGCTCTGTGTTGTGAATTTCTCTTTCAGTTTCTCCTGCATCAGTAGATGTCTCTTAAGTGTTTATAGGCATGTGTTGCATGTAGTTAGTTCCCAGCTGTTTTTCATATGTGGAAATGTCACCAGTAAGGGTATTTGTTTTTTCCATAAGACTGTGACCCTGCACAGTGCTTTAAAAAGCAGAGAGATGGATAAAGCTGCAGAACAGCAATTCACAGGCAGTGGTAAAGAAGAAGCTTGGCATAAGCAGTGTCTGTAGAAATTGCTGAATTTTTTGAGTTCTGTGAAGAAGAGGAGTTCGTGTTTGGTGGAGATTGTGCCATGTTTCAACATAGGGAAATGAGATTTGTTCCCTGTGAGGGTGGTGAGGCACTGGGACAGGTTGCCAGAGAAGTTGTGGATGCCCCTGGAAGTGTTTTAGGCCAGGTTGGAGCAACCTGATGTAGAGAAAAGTGTCCCATGGCAGGGGTTGGAATGAGATGGTCTTTAAAATCCTTCCAACCCAAACTGTTCTATGATTGTACAAAATGAATGACTGAGGAGAGAAGAAAGAAGGAAGTGGACTCTATTTGGCAGCCAGCAGTGAAATCAAAGTCATGCTCTGACTCTGTGTTGGGCCACCACGTTTGGTTTCTGTGTGGCCTCCTCACAGGACAAGGTGGGAGAATCTCTGCTTTGCAGCTCTGGGCAGGTTGGTACCAACCCAAGTTCTGCCAACATGGAAATATTTGAAATGAAGTGCAAGTTCAAAGGCACAATATGCTTCCCATCTCTAGAGTCCTTGGAGAAATACTGAACCTACAAAAAATGGATCCAAAGACAGGTGAGCTCATCTGTCAAACTCCTGTGAGATGCTGCCATCAAAAGTGTTGAGAGTACAGCTTTATTTACAAAGAATACCAGCCAGAACTAAAGATCAGGAGCATCATTAGACCAAATTATCTTAATCTAATGACACATGACTCTCTTGTGTGTGGTATCAAGATAGAATGTGACATTTTTGTCTTACAGTTAGTTCCCCTCTAGTCAAGTGGGCATCACAGCTGTCTTTGAGTTGCGGGAAGACTTTGATTCCTAAATCCCATAAAGTGGATTTAGGTCCCAGTTTGCCTTTTATTGATTAGAAAGTTAAAATTAATTGCTTACACAGTGTTTTTTTCCTATTTTACACATTTTATCAGTGAAATACAGGCCCGCATCTTTGACTTCAAACAATTCCATTTACATAATCAGCACATTTGCCATTCTCCCTCACAGTTTGTGTATTGGTTGAGCTTGTCTGCCTGCAATGTGATCTGACCACAATGGCTAACCGCTCCTCAGAGATAATTTACATTATTATTGCAATATGGATTAGGCATCAGTGGGAAGCGAGTCTGAGTCAATACAGAATTCTTTCCTGTGACTTCTTAAAGGAAATTATATAACAGCCTGATACCCATTTGGAAATTCAGAATGTTTCTGGGCAAACTGAGGTTCATCAATGAAACTTAGCAATTAATTCAGTGTCCAAAATGCACAGAGTTAAATGAAAACTAGCACAGAGTTAAATGAAAAGTGGAGTGGGAATGTGTACTGTGCTCACCTCAAGTTGACATAATAGAGACCAGTTTGTCCCTGTTTCCCCTTGGAAGATGATGCCATGGATGCTTCTGTCAAGTGTCTGCTGGTCCTGACACTGCAAACCCCCTGAGTGAAGAACATGGATGTTGCAGGGAGAGATATTTAGTCTTGCTGTAAAAGTGTTTTTCTCCTTGAGCTGCCAAACACATACACAAAAATAGACTGGAAAAAACCGAATTCTTGTGCCTGTCCAACCAATTTATTTGTCTAGGGCTTGAATTCCCTGAAGAGAGGAAATACGATGGATTCTGCAGGAAATAGCAGCTGTTCTTCCCCCTCCCTGGGGCATGGTGATCAGTAAACCCCCCCTTATTTTTTATCAGTGTGATTGGCACCCAGTGTCTTTTTCTAATGGTCCAGCTGTTGAATGCTGTAATCCCTGTTGGCCTGGTGGCACATGCTGTTGTTACTGCTGCATGCCCTTTATCCATATTCTTGATGCTGAGTTAATATTTTAATGGAGCTTGTGTAAGCAATTTCATTATCATTGCATGATTTTGGAGGGTTTTTTAGGGTGACTGTAAAAAGGTGTTTTCAAGCCTCACCAAAGTTTCGATAGGGAAAATCTGTTTTCCCCATAAATTATGAATATAGAAAGCCCTACAGACTTCTTGTTATGGATGGGTTTATTCACATATGCAACTTGAGAAGGGCTTTAGTACATCCTTAATCTAAGGAAGAATTTACAAAATGTTCTTATTAGTTGGTATTTTAAAAAAAATTAAGTCAGTTTCTATCATAAGTCTCTTTGTTATGCATAGTGTTCTTCAGCTATTACATGTGAAATGAAATGAATTATTTGAAAAGATTAAGGTCTGTTGCAATACCCAAGACTCTGAACTTTGCAGTCAGGGAGCCATAGTGACTTGTTTTTCCAAGGCATTGCAGTACCTAATAAATGTAAAGACGGTGAGAGCTGATGCAAAACATCTTTATTTCTACTTACTGAGGCTGATTTATTCCCAAGACTCAGGATTTGAATCTGTTGCATTACAGCAGACACTTGTGTGTTTGCCAGTGTTCTGGCACAGTTCTCTGCCTGGGCTGGTCTGGGGGAACCTGGTTCCCTGTTCATTGTGGTCCTGGCAGGATTTGGGACTGCAGTTTTAGGAATAAAAGCACACAGATCTGTATGGACTGAGAAGGAGAGTCCATCTCTAATATGAGCCAAAGTGCTGCAAGGCAAACTTTTCTCCTCTTGCCCTTGGTCAAGGAGGAAGAGATAAATAAATGCAGTTAATTAATGGTAATGTGGCTGAAGCTGTAAGAGGGTCATCATTGTTAGTCCAGATGTAATCATTACAGAGGAGAAGAGTAATGCAGGTAAAGTTCCCACCTTGTACAGCTTTCCCTTGCTCCCACACATCCTAAGGCTGGGGGTGTCACCTGGGGAGGTGGGAGGGTTGCCAGCATCTGGAGTCTTCTCCCAGGAGAAATATGATGCTCATGTTGATGGTTTCTTCTCTAGGATCCTGCAGGAAGCTGTCCTGAAGGTCCAAGAAGATTCAGGGCATTGTAGGAGTGCACACATTGTTTTATTCTCTCTTTATTGCAAAGTTTGGTGTGAGGCTTTCTGGACACATGGTGGGAAGCTTCTGCTCTCATAGTCTGGTGCAGACTGATGGCTTGTGGAAATAAATAAGGCTGTCTGTGGATATGGTGTGTGATCACACATCCGTCATTATCAGGGGAAAATTCTTCGGGCAGCAACTATTATAACCAGGCAAATTTAGATGAATGGAAATGGTGACTGAGTAATCATTAATACTGTGTTTTTGCATGAGTAAAAGTGAACGTGGAAGAGTATTCAGTTGCTTAGTTTGCCTGTCAAGAGTGTTTTATTGGTTAAAGTTAGAATACTTAGAAGAATGGGAATATGGTGCAGTGAAGTGGTTTGGGAAGAGTAAGGGGACAACAAAACTAACTGATCTTTAAGTAAAAGAGCTTATGACAATGCAGCTTACATTACAGTGACCAAGCTCAGAGGACAGGGGGTGTTTTCCTCTTCTCTGTTCCTAAGGCATTAAAGTAGAAACAGTTTAAATTTAGCATACCAGCTTTAAGAAAGGATTTTAAAGAGCACATCCTGTGAACAGTAAATATTGTTTAAAGAAATTGGAATTTTTGTTTGTTTTAAAAAGACCTGAGGTTTATGCAAATTATTAGCCATATACAGCCTGTTTTTGCTTTCTGTTTGTGCCTTTTGGAACACCCTTTCTATATGTGCAGCAGTATCAAGATTAGAGATAAACTAAAAATCTTTCTGCATCATCACAGAAGGAATACAAGTCATTCAAGATCAATTTTCAAAGATGATGAATATCTTGAATTTTTAAACTTCAGATAGGGCAGACTCTAAATGTTTTAAACATGTAATGAATATGGATTGCATTTTCTTAGCTCCTTTTTCTTCATTGATTTCTGCATTTGGCCAGTCATTTCTCTTTGTATATGTAAAATATATGGCTTACTGTTCAAAGGATCCCAAATCAAATTGCCTTTACTTACCTCAGAATATTCTGAATAAAGTTTATTATGGGAATCATAAGAAAGGAATAGACATTTATACTAGAATACTGTTTCCAAGTGGCTTCATTGAATTAAAGAATTCCTAGTGGAATTAAAACTCAATTAAGAGCAGTTATGTCAGTATCCTTAGTGGGAAAGTCAATTTTTCTTATTTCACAGAAGTACCAGTCTGATTTGTCTACAGCTGAGTGTTCCCCATCTGCTGTGGGTGTAGACAGGCTTCCTGTGGCTGGTGGATGGTTACACAAACTCTGCTCTGAACTTTGCAATTCTTTAAACCAAGGGAGAAGACCCAAGAGCTGAATTTCCTTCTGGAAGAGCCCGGATAGCCCTCACCATTTTTAAGGAATTTCTTTCTGTAGCAGTTTCTTGTTTTCCTGTGGAGATACTGAATCTTCATGTACTGGTTAATGAACCAGCTGGGGCATGCTAATGAGCTGGTTCATATGGAGACAGCTTACTCATAGAAAACAGCAAAACTAAAAGCCACTTGAAATCTGTGGTTCAGGATTATTAGCTAAGTGTTTTTATTGCCCTGTTGCCCAAAATCACTCCTCATTCTGCCTGTCTGCATTACTCTCAGGGGATTTGGAATAATTAGGTTACCAGATTTCAGTGATTTGTCCATTGCCTGTCATAATCTGATCTTCAGAAGTGTCCCCAGCCTCCATCATGACCTCCAAGGAAGTGTCTCCTGAGGGAAGGGTTGGGAGCTGGCTCTGGTATTTCAGAACCCATGGTATGGCAGTCTTGACATTTTACATATGCTTCTGGTGTGCTGGATACAGACTGAGCAGGAAAACACAGATTGATTCCAAAATGTGAGCAAAGTGGGATAATTTGGATATAAATATCTCACAGCACGTATTTTTATGTCTGTGTGTACTTTAATATTTGACATCAGTTATGTACATTGTGCACATTCACACATATATACGTTTCCTTTTATTAAATAATTTGTTATTTTTCTTAATCAGATGTGTCTTAAGGTATGAAGGGCAAAGGGATGTTTTTCTTGGCTTATCTTTTCTGCCATTCCTGAGCTTGAGCAGGTGTTGGAAGGTTCCTTTGATAGCATCTCCTTTCAGTCAGGATTTTTGGGCTCATCCACTCCTTTGATTAAACACTGGGGCAGCAACATCTTTTGTCAATATTTAGTAAGTTGAGGGATTTCAGGTGCTATCTGATGAACCTAAATGTGACCTAAATTGAACTGAAAGCAGCTTGAGGCAGGAATGGCTTTTTATCTTCTTGAATCGTGTTTGAAGTTGTGATAGTTCTTGGAGGCGTATTTAAATTAATAACCACTGCATTATCTTGACAATACTGGTAGAGATAATGTGGGATTTCCATTATTCTGGCCTGGTTTTCGATCATTTCCCAGTTACAGTGAGGATGATGAATGAACATCGCCAAGAAATTATATTTTAAAACATTAGTTTTGCCATGTGGTGGCACAGGGGACCAGAGATGATTACCAGGGCTGATGTTTAATTTAAAATTGTCTACAAATTTTTACTTGACCCCTTTATATCAAAGTAAACCCGAGGCAGGCTTAGTTTATTCAGGTATCTCAGGCAGTCATGACATCAGTGTAAGTGTTAGATTTATTGTGCAGGCTAAACGATCATTTTATACATTCAGTAGGACCACTCAGGAGTACAAAAGGGGACTCTTTGCCGCTGGATTTTAATGCAAATATCTTTATTTGAAGTGTAAAACAGTAGAACAGATAGGTGCTCTTGTGCAAATTACTAGCACTGTTTGTAAATATCTCTGCAATTGAAAGCAGCAGAAGTGCCAGATGTGTAATTACATTAGCACAGATATTCTACAGAAAGCTGCTTCTGTGAAACAGAAACAAGCTTAATGTGAAAATCTTTGCTTTTGAGAGCACGCATGCTATGCACATCATTAACCTGTTAATTAAATCTATTAAGGGCTGCATTTTCTGAGGCTTTGTTAAATGATTACTTATGTGTAAGAACGTCTGTTTCTAAAAAATCTTCAGTTGTGAAGTGTGGGCTGACATTGTGATAGCAGATGCCTTTGTTTGGATGTGAAGTACACGTACAGCATATGTGCATCTGTAACTGATACTTTCCTGTGTCACCATTCTTTTATGTCAAAAAGTCAGGCCGTGAGATCTTTTGTGGCAACAGTGACCAGATTTCCAAGTTCAAGATTGTTCATCTCTGCTCAGCAAACAGAAAACCTGAATGCTGCCTCCACATCTGGTAGGGGTTTTTGGAAGAAATGTGGGGCTGTGCTAGCAAAACCAGCCTCAGGATTAGGTATTATCAGCTGCTTAAACTTTTCAGAGGAGATGGTTTTATCCCTTGTGCTGAAGCTGTGAAAATGTAAGTAAAGGTGTCCATCTGTTAGGATTTCAGTGATAGATGAAGGCCATTCAGAAATGCAAACCCACTATAAATTCAGGATAGTGTGAGCAAAACACCTGCCAAAGAGGTAGTGAAGATCTACCAGTCTGGTAAGGCTGACTCCTGAGTACTTCAGGGTGCACTTTGATGTTTGAACACACTTCCATCTTTAACTTACTGGAACTGATGTTCTTCTTTCAGCTTTCTTTATTTCAGATGTGCAGATATTGAAAAAAAAGCATCCCAAACTCTGTCCTTCCCCTAAATGTTCTTGTTCCCAGCCTGGAGGGTGGGTTAGCACCTTGCAGAACTTGAAACTCTTGGGCTCCTGGTAAGGCCCTGACACAATTTATGGCCCAAACTATGGTACTCTCTTCTCTGTTTATCCTTAGAGCATTACTGGCTTTTTGCTCCATGGAATCAATCTCAGCTGGAAAAGGAAAAAAAAGTAAATTAAAATTAAAACTAGTAGAAAATGTCATGGGTTAATACAACCCTTTCATACGATCCCTGGATCTCAGTCTGGCCTGATCAGATCTTGGTCTGACCATATTTAGCTCTCACTTACCTGCATGTGCAGTCATTTGGAATGATGCCAGGCAAAATCTGTCTCCAGATGGGATGGGGATTTTTCTTTCTTCACATATTCATCCAGATATGATGTGCTTGGTTATATTTTGTAATTCTTGGCACAAGATTCCCAAGATTTTTCTTATCTTAACACCTGCAAGCCTGAATGAGGTAATATAATCATGTTCCCTGCGTGCAAACTGAAGCATTTTAGTATTCTGTTCTGCCGTCAAGAAGCAGAATTTATGATGTGATTTGAGTTGTTTCAATTAGGACATTATTTTCTTTGTTCTTGCTTTCCTATTACATTAATTATTTTCTCCCCCTCCAAACTGAACTTCTGCGAACTGGATTTAAGGTTTATTTTATTTTATTTTATTTTATTTTATTTTATTTTATTTTATTTTATTTTATATATATATTTTTGAGTTTAGTT
>JBBMKD010000222.1:6157317-6171300 GCA_037834095.1 Argya squamiceps | reverse complement strand
TTGTGATGATGGGTAAGAATTAGGAGATTCTGTTCAAAAGCAAGTTGTTAAGGTCTTGAACAATTCCTTCTAAATTTGATACTTAGAGAGAAGGTAAAAATGCAATTATTCCAATGGTTGTCCATTAATTTTTTCAGTGTTCCTTCACTGGAGCATATCTATTATCTGATACAAATTACTAACACAATATTCTATTTTACTGATTACTCATCTTCTGCTAAGTTTGCAAATCAGAGCATAGCAACAGGGTCATAGTCATTGTGGGAGATGCTTATTATTGAATGAACTCTTCGATGGTGAAATGGTTTCAATTAAGCTAAAATGTCACAATAAACAGAGCATAATTATTCTAGCAATTCTTATGAAGTAATAACGTACTTACTAAGCAGCTTTTATTGGGATTCCTCTTCTGAGTTTGGTGTTCAGTGGTGTTTTATTTTGTCTGTAAAGTGTAATTATTGTCTGTATAGCCTGCTTGCCTTGTGTGTGTGTGACCTGTGTGTCAGAGAGCAGATGTCACTGCATCCTTTTCAGACACAATTATAGTGCAGTTGTAGGTAGGTCTTGCAGGCAGGAAAAACAAATCAGTGCTCAATGCATCAAATCAACTCCAGTCGCTGTGTTATTGCATGTTTTGAAAGGGGTTAGAGAAGCTGTATGGGGTGATAGTACAGCTCTTTCTGGCTGATAAAAGATGAGAAACAGAAAAATGTGTAATTTTGCTTTAATAGATTGTCTTGATTTACTAATCCCTTTCATGTCATTGCTTGTAGTGTTACAGATGACCTGAAAGAAACACTGGGATATCTTTGTTCACAGTTGTTCATAAACAAAGACACCTCATCTGTCTGTTACGATTCTTGTGTGAGCCCAGCAAGTTTTGTTTCACTTCTCATTTTTGGAAATAGTGATTTGGTTAAACTTCTCTTTGGCTTGGCTAACAGATCTATTCATGCTGCTGTGTGTTTACTGGTACTTAGCAGATCTCGGTGCTATTTATTAGTGAAAACCTTTTTTTTTTTGCATCCTGCTGGAGAAAGCCTTGCTTTCAGTTTGATGGTCCTACACAGAGAAACCCAGGTTGGAAAGGACCACAGGAGGTCATCTGGTTGAACCTTGCCACAGAGCAGGTTCAGCATTGAATGCACACCAGGTTTCTCAGGGTTTGTTCAGTCAGATCTTGGAAACCTGCAAGGATGAGGTTCTGTTGTCCTTTGGGGCAGGCTGTTCCCAGGGTTATCCTCACAGCAGTGAGGTTTTTCCTTGCTTGGAGCCTCCCTGTTTCCATTTACATGCACAGTTTCCTTCTCCCAGCCGTGTCCTGCTGTGATCAAACATCTGATTAGCTCACAACACATAGGAGACAGACTATCAATCCTTTATCTTCATATTATTGTACTTTCTATAGACAGATCAGTGTGAAATTAATTTCCTTTTGTTTAGTTGTCTTCTTTAATTACCAGTGGCCTTCCATTCTAGATGGGGAGTTTTAAAGCATGTTTCTTCTAAAGAAGTTCAGGCTTCTGATGCCTAAATTCCAGTGGGTTTATAACACAGTAAATATTATAATTCACAGTGTGCTGAGATGTTTGTTTCAATTGACTCAGATATATCTTGAGAAAAGTGTAAATTTAATACGAGCCTTCTAAAAATAATTAAATTCTAATTACAAAGTGGACTATTGACTAGGAAGTATTTACAGCTTTCTCCTCATTTAAGCTACTGAACAGGATATTTAACTAAGCAGTGAAACACTGTGGATAAGTTTACTGCCACGTCCTGAGGAGATTGTCAGGAAGTGAAAAAAAATCTATAGTAATGGGTTTTGCATCTGATTTTTGGCTTTGTTTTTCATGCTTCTTTTTCTGGTATGCCAAGAGCAGGCTCTGTTTGTAGCATGTTTGCCAGGGAATAATTGCAAATTGTAATGTGTCCAACGACAGTGTAATTACTTACAAGTTCTTGCTTGTGGGCTTTTTTTTTTTTTTTTTTTTTTTTTTTTTTTTTTTTTTTTTGTAATTTTTCATTCTAAATTCACATCTTTAAACAATGAGCAGTTCTTGCTTCTGGCTTCAGCTGAGTGTCTCACTCCTGTGAGGAGTGGTCATTCTGCTGTTCGTGGGTAGAGCAGTTCATGAGCAGCACCCAGGAGTGTGTAAAAAGTACTAAAGAGATGAGTTCTGTGCAGTAGGGAAAGAGCAGTGATGGGTTTGATGAGTGATTTCCTCTGCTCCAACTGCTGGGCATTCCTCCATGGGGAGTTTTAATGCTATTTTTAATGCAATTCACTCTTAAGAAATTGTAAATCCTTGATTGGTTCTTGGTGTTCCAAGGTCCTATTGATGTGTAAAATACTGCTCTGTTCAATGCTAAAGGGAAATAATTGTTTTTTAATTTTTGCTTTAAATAAAACTGGTGAAAATGAAACTTCTCCTGTACAGAAACTTCTACATCTCAAAAAACTAAACTGCCTTTGCTGAAGTGCTGCACAGAAATAAATAAGTTCACGATACCATTATATAACATATAAGTTGTGATGCTTAATCATTGTTACTTTTCTCTGTTAATAAAAAGCCACCCAGGAGTTGAGGTCTGAATTTTGACTATTATCTTTAGATGACAGTATTTATATAATCTGATGTCTGGTTTCAAATCTTGGTGGCATTAGAAAAGAATATTCTGTTAGATCAAGGTGAAGTACCAAGGACAAATGTTTAAGTTATCAATGGATCTCTTCCCTGTAACTGAACTTCAAAAGCATATATAAAGATTTCTTTATTTTTTTTTTAACCTTAGTTTTTAAGCACACTGGATTCTGATGAAAGCCTGTAATTAGTGTAGGACAGCTTGTAGAGCACACTGGAGTTTGATGCTGCCTGTTCCCATTCAAGATACCTGTCATGACTGAGTCCTTACCTTGGGCTGATGTCTTTTGGTGTGAAACAGAGGCATAAAAAGGACAAAGATTTTTGCACATAGCCTGAGGGATTCAGCAAAAACTGGAGCTGTCTAAACCCCTAGCACTCTGCAATCCCCTCTTGCCCCAGCCTGTCCACCACTGCAGAAGGTGTCTGACTGAGGGCAGAGCTGCAGCCTGGGCCTGAAGGATGGGGCAGGAAGAACATGGGATCTATTGGAAAAGAAGTTTAGTTATATCCAGTTCCTATCTGCTTTCCCTCCTTTCCTAAAAATAAAAAAAATCAGGAATTTTTATTTATTTGCTTTCATTTTTCATTACACGATATCAAGCCCCTGTCTCTGGAGGATCAACTCCTCCATTCACAGAGAAAGAAAAATGGGATTGCCAACAAAACCAACATTGCCTGAACAAAATACCTGGGATTATAATTGCAGCTCTTATTGGACTGGTTTTGGTTTTTGTGTGTGTTTGGTTTTGTACTATGAACATGTAACTGACTCTGGTAGTTTTAAAATCGATTTTAAAAAAAATTGACTGCAGTAGCGTTGCTTAATATAAATCAACTTATTTGTTGCAAGTTCATTGAAAGCTGCAAGCCTTGAAAAAGTAGAGAAGATAGGGCAGTTGCAGTGTATTTTCAGGCAAGAATTACATATGCAATGTTTGTACTGAACAAAATGGCTCTTTTATGAGGTATTGGAACGTTTTTAAACTTAGGAACAAGATAACACCCCCTTGAGATGATCATCAAAATCCCTTTAATAGTTAAGATTCGGCCTGAGTGCTTTTCTCTACCTTTGCTCTTCAGTTTGCCAGCAATTTTGTACTTTATAGCTGTCATTATTTTTTTGATTCGGTGGATTTTTATTGAATAATATTTTCACAGACAAATCGTTCTATTTAGCCTTGTCTGATTGCTTTCACTTGGAAATCCTCAAGTAAGATTCATACGCTTAGATAGGCATGTTCATGTGCTCCAGAACTGAAAATGACATTGCTGGGTTTTATTTTGGTTTAATTTCTCCTCCAGAATGATGGCTTTGCCACCTCTCATAGTGCCACGTGCTGCAAGTGGAAACTATTTACTCAGTGTACCTTGAGGGTGATTATTTTCATGTATTTATCCTCACTGTTTTATCCCTTTTGGATGATGATTCTGCGGCGTCCCAGTGCAGTTTCTTCTGTTGACTAATTGCTCTATTAAGACTGTTTTCCTCTTATCTAACTTGACTTTCTTTTCCTATTAGATGATTGTTCTTTTATGATCATTTTTGTATTAATTTGTACAAATGAAATTAAATATTCATTTGGGATGAATTTTACTGCCGCGGAAATGAAAGGCTTGCCTTTAATTCGAAGCACTGTGAGGCATTTTCTTTTCTCCCCAAATTTCTCCAAGTGATTCAGTGATGTGAGTACACTGGGAGAAGCGACTCACAGCCTTTTTAGGAAGCATTTAACCAATTTTAGGGGCCAGCTGGTAGTTATTTCTTTTTAATACATGGCAGGAAATGGCTTATATTTTATATATGATTTACATTTTTAACACAGATAAAGATAGGAGAAGGGGGAACAATTAAATTCAAAGAGGCAATGTTTAGGTGAGATGTTAGGAAGAAATTCTTTAATCAGAGGGTGGTGAGGCCCTGGCACAGGGTGCCCAGAGAAGCTGTGGCTGTCCCATCCCTGGCAGTGTCCAAGGCCAGCTTGGATGGAGGCTGGAGCAACCGGGGACAGTGGAAGGAGTCCCTGCCCATGGCAGGGGTTAGGAATGAGATGAGCTTTATGGTGCCTTCCAACCCAACCCGTTCTGACTTTATGGCTTTGTGGTTGTGCGATGTTGTGGCGAGGATCAGGACAGATCCGTGGGGGAGCGTTTATTTAATGACATTTATTTCTCACCATCCCTCTCTCGCAGGTCACTGGGGCCGCTGCATCGGGGACTGCGGCTCGGGGGGCCTTCGCAGCCGGGCCGTCTGGTGCACCCACGCCGAGGGCTGGACCACCTTCCACGCCAACTGCGACCAGCAGGACAAACCCGAGAGCCAGCGGAGGTGCTTTAAAGTCTGCGACTGGCACCTGGAGCTGTTCGAGTGGGAGGTTTCGGGATGGGACAGGTGCGGGCTCGTCTCGGCCGCGGGTGCTGAGGCGGGAGCCGAGCTTTGTGTCACGGCACAGCACGGGCTGCAGCGCCGCAGCGTCCGCTGCCTGCAGAAACTGAACCGGACCGTGGTGTCCGGCGAGATCTGCGAGTATTTCAGCCCGCAGCCGCCCGCGGAGCAGGCCTGCCTGGTGCCCTGCCCGCGGGACTGCGTGGTGTCGCAGTTCTCGGGCTGGTCCCCGTGCGGCTCGGGCTGCGCCGGCAGCCTGCAGCACCGCACACGGGCCGTCATCGCCCCTCCGCTCTACGGCGGCGCCCCGTGCCCCAACCTGACGGAATCCAGAGCCTGTGCGGCTCCTGCCTGTCCCCTCGGGGAGGAGGAGCACACCTACAGCCTCCGCCTGGGCCCCTGGGGCGAATGCCGGCTGCCCCATCCTAAGGACGCGGAGCTGGCGGGGAGGACTATGCTGGATTTGGGGTCGGACTCTGGAGAGAGAAGCACATCTGGACTTGGCGGCTCTCATCCCCACCACCACGCCGGGGAGGTGCAGATTGGTTACCAAACCAGGCAGGTCAGGTGTGTCAGGAGCGATGGCAAACACGCAGAGCTGAGGTAAGGGTGATTCCTGCTCCGTGGCATCCCCTCTGGATTTGTGTGATGGAGTATGGCTCTGCCTGGCAGCATCACAGTGAATGAGCCCCCTTCTTGAGTTTGAAATGGAATTTTTGATGTGTTTTCTTTATGAACTTTTTCTGGATTTAATTCCTTTCCAGCATATGTTGAAGATTGTGCATTCTTCCATGATTTGCGACTGTTTAATTCATTTTATATTTTTAATAATTCTCTTCTGGTCTTTTTTTTTTGTTGTTTTTGTTTTCAGGAAATGGAATTATATATCACTTTGTGCTGTTGCTGGGCCCTGGCTGTGGGAGAGGGAGGTTTCATTCTCAGTCATGTACGCATATATTTGGTAAAAGAGTTTAAGATTGCATCTGCTTAAACTCCTTCATTCTTACAAATCAATACAGGATGAAATAAGTCTGAAAAGTTTGGCCTTGTGAATATGCTAGAAGGTATATTTTGGAAAGAAATCAGTGAGTAAACCTGGGATTGTCATCCTTACTGAGGATCCTTCCTGCCTAACTCTTGGGTACTGGTACAGGATAGGTGACTGGCACGCCCGTCTCTGATAGAGGTTGTTGATTTCTGTCCTTATCTAATGATTTCTCTTTCTCTATATAGGTTACTTTGCTGTAATTTGAATGTGAAGGTTAAAGTAATATGCAGCAAATAATGGAAAGATTTGTTCTTTCTATTTCTCACATTTAAATTTAAGCTGAGCTCTGCTGTTTGATTTCAGGTTGGATTTGGGTAGGTGCCAGTAGCTACAGATGACTGATAAATTGATTGACTTCTGGGAAAGTCAGAATTTCTGGAGATCTTACTGTGCTCTGTTTTTCAAGGAAATTGTAAGTTCTTGAAAAATCCTGCTCTTGAATTTTGCAGAAATCAATCTGTTTCTCAGTAATCCATAGCTGCTGGCACCTGCACAAACTCAAATGGGAGAGATAAGGCATTATTTTACATACAGTTCTCTAGTCCTGTTAATTTCTGCAGTGATCTTCCACACACATAGAGGTGAAAATACAAATTCTAACCTTTTTTCTTACCCACTCCTGTTACACCCATAGCCAACTATGAAGTATTTTTTTATCAGTTGGAAAAAAGTCAAGCTTTGTGAAATGTTCCAGCAGTTTCTAACATCTTGACTTTATTACTCGTCTCTTAATGTATGCTGATTCTAAATATACAGATTTTATGCTCACGTAGCTGCTTGACTTTAATGGAGTCACTTGTGATTTATTCCACAGTGTGACCAGCAGCAGGTTTATGTCTGTTAACACTTGTTAGCTTTCTCCTGCCTCTTGTATCTCATTCCTTATCAGAAGCTCTGGGAAAGGGATCCTGATCTGCTCTGCCCTCACACACTCACTGCTATTTTTGTTCTTAAAATGGAAATGGAAACTTTCTATAAATGTTTTCTCCTCTGTTATACATTGAATTTCTAGATGCCAGTGCAGAGAGTGCTGGGAGTTTTAGTTTTAGTGACTCTCCCTGATCGAGCTGTCTCCTTTCTTGTTCTTTTCTGGGTTTTTTGCTGATCTGGCCCCCTTTTTGGGAGTGTACAGCTCCATTAGCCACCTCCTGGCAGTCTTTTTCTGCTGAGCTTGTGTCTCAGATTTACTGCAGAGCTGGGCCTGACCCATCCTTTACTCTTACTCTAAATGCAAGAGCAAAGCCCATTGATTGAGTGGAGGAGAAAAGGTCATGTCATGTTACAGCTTCCAGACACTCACACACTTTTCCTTTCTTCTTTTGCACCTAAAATTCAAAGCTGAAAATCCAGCCCAAAATCCAATCCGTGTTTAGTTCCAGGGCTGGAGTGTCACAGATATCAAATACCCCTGACAGTGAGTCCCTTTAAGCATCCCCTGGTTGTGTCCTCCTCGTTTTGTTGTGCAGCAGATTTGCTGCTGTTCTTCCTGAAGAGCAGGCTGGATCTTACAGATGTTGCTTCACACCAGCAGTGGTGTTTTGGCTATTGATAAAGAAGAGTAAATGCATTTGCATAACCCTGTAGTGGGGACTGGCAGGCAGCCAGGTGTCTGCTGTAAACCAGGAAAGAAATGCTTTATTTGTGCTCCTGCATTTTCCTGGCTGATGTTTCCCGTTTCTAAGCAAGCACCACTGTAAACTGAACTCCTGGAAAACTGAAGCAAGGGACAGGAATATCCCAAGATGTGCTTTAACGGTGGGCTCTGAGCTGCTGCTCTGCCAGGGCTTTGCCTTCCAGCACTGCCCAGTTCTTGCAGGTGACAGGAATGGTCAGCTAACCACCACCGAGGCCACCAGAGCAGAGGGGCCACGTCCTCATCCTGACTCCTGATTTATAGTGAAATGGCAAAGATGCCTAATTTACTACCAGGGTTATTTAATTTACTGGTGTCTGACTGCAGGGCTGTAAATAACTCTCTCTTACTTGGAGAGGAGCATAATCATGTGGAAGCCTGGATGTGCTGTGTGAGGGACACAGAGATGGGGATGGTTTTGATACAATATCTTTTCAGTCTGAAGGTTCCACATTTCTCAAAAGCCAAGGAAAAGGGACAAAGAAAGAGGAAAGAGAGGGACAGACCTTTTTGAAAACACCTGATATGACAGCAATTGAACAGCCAAACATCAGTAGGCTTCGAGACAGGTCCACTTTTGCTCAGAAGCTGTTTTGGTGTAGAAACATTCTATTCATGAAAATAAAAGGAATGACATCAAAATAGCATCCATAGCTATGGATCCGATTTGAACCTTTTAAAGAGTTTCTTTATTGAAAAGGTTGGATTTTTTTTCATACTATTTCAGATAGAATTCAGGTGTCTTTTCAGAAAAAGGTTTCAGTTTTGCATGAAGCCACACATCCAATAACAGATTCAAAAATAAGCACTTTCATGCAGTAAAAAATAAAAAGCTCTGAAAAAGGTGCAAGAAATGAATGTGAAAGAGATTTCACTGGTTTTGTTTTTCTGTCTTATCACAGTTGTAAAAATCTACAGAATAATGAGACAAAGGCACTTGAGTTCCTTCCTTCCTTCCTTTTTTTTTTTTAATAAAAGGGTTTTTTAGGTTAGACACTAAATTGACATTTAGTAAAATAAATGTGCTTGGTTAGACATTGAAATTCTAAATAAATTTAACCCGATTTTCTAACCTGATGTGTGTGCTCAGCTAACCATACTGAGAAGTTAAAGTCAGGAGCAAACCTATAAGGCAGTTTTTTATTGTTATTATTTGGATTAGGAGTATTTTATGTACATATTTCTTAAACTCTTCATTCTATGTGTAAGATGACAACAGTGATATAATAGAGCTGGATTTGGGTTTCTGTTTACTTTACTTTGTAAGTGAAAATTCAGGTCAAACTCAGTCAAGGGACAACCCATCTGTCAAGGCGGAGGTGGAGCAGCATTCAGCTCTTTTGTTTGCCTCTGTAATTTAAATTTCCATTATCCATTTCCTAGTGGATTGTGCTTAACCACTTTGCTGTTGTATGTTTTTAGGAAAAAAAATATTTGCAGTTTCAGTGTTGACATTCTTCTGTTCTCTGGATGAATACAAAATTCTGCAGTCCGGAGGTGAAAATGCTGTGCTGTAAAATGCTATTTGATGGTTGTGATTCCGATGTGGGAGAGGAATTCTGTGTTCACATTCCTCCTGGCAGATGTAGGAATCAAGCCTCAGTGCTCAGGCTTGAAAACAAATCCCAGAGCTGCTGGAGAAGAAGGATATTTTATTTTCTAATGTTCTTTTCAAAAGTTTTGTCTCTCATTTCTTTTGCTTTTATTTAAAAGCACAAGAAACAAAGGAGCAGTGATGGCTTTTTTAGTTTCCATTTTACTGGTCAGGCATTGCAGTAGGCTGCTCAGGGGATGCTTCAAAAGGTGTGTGGATGTGGCACTTGGGGAAATGGTTTAGTGCTGGTTCCTAGTGGGGCTCAGTGATCTTAGAGAACTTTTCTCACCTTATTGATTCCATGGTTCAGTGATTTTAGGAGTGGTGTCCAAAAATAACTGTGTTTTTTCTCCTGTTCCCAAACTGTGCTGGGAGCAGCTGCCTCTGTAGCCCCCAAGATCTCAGAGTCTGCCAAGGCAGTGCAAATGGAAGCCAGCACTTATGTGTAATTAAAACAGAGGATCTGGTGCATTAAGTTCTGGAAACACCAAAGCTTTGACATCTTCATTGATGTTTGTTTGGATTAGAAGTCTCCCAGTTCCCTTTCCCTTAGGTCAGTTTTATGGCTGGCAAATATTCCCCATCTTCACCACCCTGGTGCAGAAGGAGCTGATGTTTCTTCTGCCAAAGAAACCTCTGCTGCACAGGTGGAATATATGGTATCCAAAACAGCCCTGGCAGCACTTGAAGACCCTAAAAATACACTAGGAATTCTCAGAAGTGTGCCTGTTAACACTGATTGCCAGTTTCTAAGGGAAATAAGTGTTTTGATGCTGTTGAAAACATGGCAAGACTCCGTCCATTATGAGATCTTTATATTATTGGCCGAGTGCAAAGAGCAGGTAGTGTGTATTCTAGCAGCTTGTAGGGCTGGTCTTTGGTTACAGAATAGGAGACACTGCTAAAAAAGAAAGAAAACTGGAAATGGGTTGATAATTTAGCTCATTCCAGGATTATCTTGCTCTGCAGCACATGGGTTTGAGCATGAGTTCCCTGGTCAGGCATGACACTTTCCAGGAGCCTTCCTGAGGTGCTGAGGGAGGGCCTGGCTGTGGATGTGGCACCCTGTGCTCCTGGTGCTGCCCCTGTGCCAGCAGCATGGCCATGGTGACAGCTTCTTTGTGTGCCCAGTTACTCTGCAGATGATCCTTGCAGTGTG
Organism: Argya squamiceps; assembly: GCA_037834095.1. Classification (NCBI taxonomy): domain Eukaryota; kingdom Metazoa; phylum Chordata; class Aves; order Passeriformes; family Leiothrichidae; genus Argya; species Argya squamiceps. The sequence continues at coordinate 6,160,835 of JBBMKD010000222.1, read as the reverse complement.
AAAGGTTTAACAATAACCCCCTGTGTCATCCTGTCATGTAAGGAAATGCATTCCCCTGTGGTTCTGGATGCCTTGGTGCAGTTGGGAAGGGAAAGCAGGGGTGACCCCTGTGCTGTGCCCAACCTGATTTACTGGTGCACTGCTCCTGGGTGGTGTTGGTGCTTTTTCCAGCTGCTGGACCTGTTCCCACTCATTCCCTGTAGTGGATGTGATGGCTCTGTGACTGCAGGGCATGTAGCACAGGCACTGAGCTGTTGGAAAATGAGCTATTTTGGGTGAGCTGCCTTTTGTCCAGAGCAGAAGGTGGTGTGGTTCAGCTGGGGGCTGCACAATTCCTGTGTCTCGTGGGTGTGTGTGTGGCTGGAGATGGAGGAGACAAGTGATGCTGTTACTTGGGCAGCAGCCTGAAGTGACACAGCCACAGGGATGTGGAGCTGCACACTCAGGGTGGTACCCAGGGCTGCTTTCCCTCCTCCTGTGCTGTTCTGCTCCAGGACTGCCAGTGTGAAAGGAACATGAGTAGGTTTCCTTTGGTTTAGTGTTTTGTGTTTCTTTAATTAGTGGTTTATTGCCCTCCTGCACACAAGAGGCTCAGAGGGCACTGTGTCACTTGGGCTCCGTGCTGCTGCTGCTGGCTGCTCACTGATGGATCCATCCCACACCGCAGGCACCACAGCCTGGGCTGGGAAACAATGCCTGTGGTTTTACAGTGTCAATCCAAGCATGTAACACAGAAAAAACCATCAGTTGTGTAAGTACTCCACTATATCAGTTACCAGATCGACCCCGAAGTGGAGGATCTAACCTGAGACATTAATATGTCAAAAATCAGTTTAAAAACAGGGCTGATACAGCACCTCTTGTCCCCAAGACCTCCTGCCTGTCCCTCCTGGTTTGGACACAGCCACAGCAGCACAAATGTGTGTCTGGTTTGCAGCCTCAGATCAGTGAGTGTGTCACAGGTCTGGGCTTTATCTGTATTAGATCGTCCTAAATACATCTGCGACATGAAAGGCTGTGTCTGAATTTCATGCAAAAGAGTGTTTTTACATTTGTCTTTGTGTTGCTTGGTGTCACAGTTAATTTGACTTGGAGGCTCTGAGTGAGTAGGTACAAGTTAATTAATTTTCTTTCTGTTCAGCAGTTGCTTGTAATTCTCCCTCAAAAGCCTACTTGAACAGGATGGAAATTGCCAGCTCCATGTCTCATTCACCTTGAGGTCAACAAAGTTAGCATCTTGCCTTTTACAGCAGGAGCAGTGGGGGGATTTTCAGGGAGAGAAACAGCTATTCAGCCTCTGGGAAAGGCTTTTGCCTGTGCAAGGGTGGTTTCTGGGCAGGGCTGGCTTTCCCAGAGTGTTGGTGCAGGTTTGGGGAGTCGATTAGGGGAGATCTTGGAGGTATTGTCTGGCTAGGAACTGGGACTGGCAAAGATAATTGGAACCAAGACTCCAATCCAGATTTTTAAAGGCTATATTTTATTTGGTGTTTCAGTAAAGATCAGGCAGGACTAAATCTCTTTTGCAGTGGTGCCACCCCAAAAGTGGGTTTTGCCATTCACACTGTATCTGAACGGGGAGTTTTGATCACTTTAAAAAGTAAGATCAGTTACTCCCTTCCCCCTCCCAAAATTATCTAAGAACTAATGTGCTCTTAAATAAACTTGACTTTTCTGGTACTATCAGTTAAGGCAGAGTCTTTTACGTGCTGCTGCTTTATCTACTTAAAATCAGGAATTATTCTTCCTTGTTAATGTTTTGGCATGGGTGGCTTCCCTGTTGAAAAGATATTTAAAAGGACATAAAGTCACCATTCATATGGCTGCACCTAATCTAATGTTCCAAAACTCCATTCATAATCCCTGGGTTAATAAGTGCATATATGATGATTATTACTTTCCAGAGCCTTGTTTTGATAGAACTGACGTTTCGTACTAAAGACAGCTTTGTAATCAGTTCCATTTGACTTGTAATAGACAAATGAGAGATGTTTTTCAATTGTAAGCAAGAATAGTTTCAGTTTGAGGGGGCCACATCACAGGCTGTTTGTACTGTTGAAGTTGTTTAAGGAAACCTCAGTAAATTCGTCCTCACAGCACCTGTGAGATTACTGAGTTTTATTCTGGGTGAAGAAATTGAGACAAAAAGTTGTTACAGTTTTTTTTTTTTTGTTTACTTTGAAGCACAAATAGAAGCCACCAAATGCTCTATTTTGCTGGTGGTTGAGGGTCTAGTCAAACTTGAAGTGTTTCAGTGGAAATATTCCTGTTGACCTATGTGAAAAGGGGACCAGTTTCTAGACTGGAGAAGGGAGTGAATGCCCTTTATCTTCTCTCCCCGTGAGGCTGCCCAGCAATCTGACATGATTGCCTCAGTCTGTTTTCTTTAGAGGGAGGTAGGTTGGCCAAACTGTGCTGTGAGGAATAGCAGGAGAGGTAATGGCTGCTTCCCTGGCAGCAGCTCTGAATTTCACACCTTTTAAGTGTACCTGTGTTTGCTCCTTAGAGTTGGCAAAAGCTTGACCACGAGCAGCTGGAGGCTGGAGAAGAAAAATTAGAGTTCACACTGAGTTCATCAGGTGTGGTCTTAATTTCAGAGGCCAGTTTGCCTCGTCCATATAACGCTCTGCAGAAGTCAAAAGATGTAGCTTTGGGGCTCTTCAAAATGTTATTCTGGGATTTTGTATCTTGATACTAAATCTCATCAGTTGGTTTTGGTAGAATCAGTAGAATTTGGTTTCCCTTTGTATTTGGCCTAGGGTGGCGTCTTGACATGTTACAGAATGAATGAGATCATGCCCTGATGTCGGCAGGAATAATTGAGTCCCAAAGTCCAGCCCCAGCTGCAGCATTCCTGCGTCTCTGGCTGTTTGACAGGTTGGAAAACCCTCTGGTGTTGTTTGGCAGCACATGTTTGATAGCAGCCTCATGGAACTGAGAGCTTTCTTATTAGTGTGGGATTAATTATGTTTTAAAAGAGCAGAGTTGCTCAGCAGGATGGATGGATGGATGGAGGACATCTAGTCCTGTGTGTGGGATATTGGAATGGTTACCAGTGTCAGTATTTCTCTTGGGCTTGGATTCTGTTTTCCATACAGGACAAACTGTGAAATTCCAGCTCCTCAGGAGCAAATAGAATGTCTTGTGCATCTGTTTTAACTCGAGATAAATGAGATACATTATTTACAAAGTACTCAGCCTACAAGTTTGCACCCAGAGCTTGTTGGAAATGCGTTATGTGTTATGTTCTCTTATTTCCATGGCACTGGTGTTGGTGCAGATCTTCTGATTGAATGACCGTGGATTTCTTCTTGGGGAGTTTGGCTTGAAAGGGCAGCTCATTAAGCGAGACCTCCTCAGCTGTTGTACTGTGTTCTCACCGCAGCCTCTGCCCGCAAGAGCCGTTCCCGGTGACCTCCAGGTCGTGTGTCGTGCCCGAGGCGTGCGCCGTGTCGGAGTGGTCGCCGTGGAGCCCGTGCCGGCGCAGCTGCGGCTGGGGCAGCCCGGCCCCGGGGCTGCCC
>JBBMKD010000222.1:6144823-6157217 GCA_037834095.1 Argya squamiceps | reverse complement strand
GGAGCCGCAGCGTGCGCAGCCCGGCCCGGGGCGCCGGGGCGCCCTGCCCCGAGCTGGAGCAGAGGGAAGCCTGCAGCGGAGGAGGGAAGGCACCGCTGCAGCCCTGCCCCAGGTACGGCCACAGCTTCTCCCCTGTGCTGGTGTTTCTCACAAACGGGATGGGACTGCCGGGTGATGTGTCAGGGGCTTTATTCAGGCACCAGACTCGGCTAAAGGTAGATGCTCTCATCTACCACGGACAGCCAAAGAGCTCCTTGTTACAGGGCATTTTAAAAGTTTTCCAGCCAATATTGCTGAAGCTTACAAACAATTGTTCTAGCCAATCACTGAAAGCGCACCTACACCTGCTTCAAACAATGCTTGCTTGTATGATTTGTATTAACAATACACAATACTGCATTATTAAGCTTAAACTATCTTGCTGAGCATATTTTTCGACAGTCTTGAGCTCTATCTTAGCCAAGCCTAAAAATTCCAACTCCTAGAAGTCTTCTTACCTTTACTATTTCCCACACTCCCCCAGGTTCTGGAAGTAAAGAAGCCCCTGCAGATCCTCCCTGCTTGGTTTGTGTATGGAGAGCGTTGCATGTGGTGCTTTTTTTCTGTGTCTGAGAGATCATCGATTTGGTCATTGTTAGCTGTGATTAGTGCTATAATTTATTGTTACTAATGCTCTTCTAATTGTTGCTATTTTCATTATTCCCATTACAATAATTACAGTTATATGTGGAAATAAATTTGAATTACACCCACTACAGTGTACATTTTCATATTTTAAAAACAGAGCAGTTGCTCTTATTCTCTGAAATGGCTTTTGTACTGATTGCTGTTTCAGAGAATTTCATCAGCTGTGCAGAGACTGGTCAGGTCTCCACGGCTGAGCTTTTATTGGCTTTAAAATTGTAATTTTTACATAAGATTTAATGATTCTTCTTCATGTCCTCATAAAAAGTCCCAGTCCTGCTTGAGGAAGATGGGAACTGCTCGGAGGTAATAGCTTGGACTTGACTCAGCTTCCATCTGCGTGCTTCTTTAAATGGGAAACTTTGCAGTCCCTGAGAACTTGCTTGGTTTGTGGTGTGAGGGAGAGGATCTCACCTTTTGGTCTGCAAGCCCATGCCATTATGATTGGCCAGGCTAACAGAGGAGCTTGATACTGTGCTTTGCAAAGAAAATAAAATATTGCTTGATTTCCCGTGTGATGTGTTCTGAGATTGACTGTAAAATGCTTTGGGATTGATAGAATTTTATATGCATGTAGAAAGATCTCCCTGTCTGTGAATGAGCGTGTTTAATGGGAGAGCTGTTCAGTGCTCAAGTCATGAGTTTCTAGGGCTTTTGCCAGATACTGCCAAAACCTTCTATAAAGCCTTTGCAAGATACATTTCTTAGGAAGGCATCACCTGTAAAAGTGTCTCTGTATCACTGGGCTCATTCAAAATCAAATGCTGATCATTTTTATGCACCCTGCCAGCAGAAGAGAGGAAGTATAAAAAAATATTCTGTTGCTTGATTACATCCTGTGGAAAGGCTCTTACAGAGTGATTTTTGCTCCTGCCCAAGTGCACATCAATTTCAAAGACAATAGATTAACACATTGTCTTGCTGATTTTGTGCAGGAGCGTGGGTGCAGGTGACACCTGATTGGGGGAGACTGGCTGGAAGTTAATCAGGGAGTGAACAGACGTGGCTCTGTCCCTGGTTTCTCACTTCCCCTTTTTGACATTGCACTGTATTGAAGGGCAAATGGTTGTGTAGAGCCAGGAGAGCCCAAAAGGTGAGAACCTGCAAACCACTGATAATTTTTGTAGGTGCCTCTCTCTCTGTAGAAGAGAATCTGTTGTTGTTTCAGTGTTTTGCTGCTCTGCCCAGGCTTTCATGAGCCTGTGAACTCTGAAACCTTCCCCATCCTGTTGTGCCTCCCTACCTTGAGGCAGCACCTCCAGGGCAATATCTGCATGAGTGAGGATGAACTTAATGTGCTTGCTCAGAAAAATAACATTAAACTTGCAGGTTAATAGAGCCACTTAGCTGAAAATATTAAAAAGTACAGCTCTGGTATTTAGTTAATTGTTATTTCTAGGGATGTAATATCTCAAAATGCAGGTGGCAGGCTATGACCTTCTCACACTGTGCAGAAGAATTTTACAGCAGTGCCTGGTTAGTAGACTTTGATTGATTCACTCAGTATAAAGAAACGAGAGTGAAAATCCATAATATTGCAGTATGTGCTGTGTGTCTACTGGATGTAAGGCTGTGGGGACCAGGATTTTGTATGATTGAACAGAAGTAAAAAATGTATGTTATTTAGGTTTCAGCAGCTGGTAAAGGTTGCTATTGGTCCATGTTTCAGTTTGCAGCCTGGTGATTTGGTGTTGGTCCTTGGGAATTGGTGACTGAGCTACTGGAAATAGCTCAGATTGGAAAGCAGCAGCTTTCCAGACATAGAGAGATACAGTGTTAATCCCTGTGAAACAATACAAGAAACCTTAGATGCTCCTGTTCTCCTTATTTGACCACATTCTGTTTGTAGGGTAATACCTAGAAAGATTATGCTTTTTTCCCCCTTAAATATATGCCACTTCATCTGTGGTTTGCTGAGGCTTACCAAGCAATGATCTTTTCTTTCTTCCCTTTAAAAGAAGATGATGAATTTAAGGAGCTTCAGTAGCAGAAATAAAAGAGGTTCTCCTTCATCTGGTCTCAACACAAACCATTCCTTCATTTTTTCTATTTGCCTAATCAGATTAGTTTTTAAATCCTTTAAGGTGAGACTCCTGTTTACTTTCCAAGTTCCTAGAAGTCTTCTCTTTTTTTAGGTTGATTTGGAAACAAGTAGTCTTTCCTTTAGCTTTATTTTTAGGGCAAGAATTTTCCAAAGCCACAGCAAAGAAAATGGGATAGGACATAGACCAGAACAAGTCACTGAGCAGAAAGAGTGGGACTAGGAAGAAATTAATATTATGCTTAGAAGAATATTAGGAAGAAACTCTTCAGTGTGAGGGTGTTAAGTTGCTGGCACAGCTTGCCCCCAGCAAAGTTGTAGCTGCTCCAACCCTGGAAGTGTCCAAGGGTAGGTTGTATGGGGCTGGGAGTGACCTGGGGTAGTGAAAGGTGTCCCTGCCCATGGCAGGGGGTTGGAATGAGATGGTCTTCAAGATCCCTTCCAGCCCAAAGCAACCTGTGATTTTATGATTTTCTAGAGGCTGTTTTTTAGTGCAGGGGCAGAGAGCACCCCATGACTGAATGAAGGTACATAGTGTGAGCTTCATCCATTGACATAAACCAGCAGCAGCTAAAGAGGTAGCACTGCAGAGTTGTACTCCACAGAAGTTATATTCCAGTCTCCTAAAAGGATACAGAGATGACAAAAATACTTTAAGCTTCAGAACTGCTCAGTTAAATAAAACCTCTGTGCCCATGGCAAAGCTACAAGTTAAAGGTCCTATCACAGGTAGGTGGCACCAGTGTAAATTTGCAGTTAAATGGGAAGGGCTTTTAATTTTATGACTGAAGTGTACAATAACATCTATAATCAATAGTCTAAATGCAAGAAAATAAAACACTTTAACTGCATGTAAGACTCCAGAGCTTTGTGCTTTGTTTTACCTTTGGTTATTTGTTCTGAAAGGATTAAGTGCTTAAAAAGCTTAAACGCATAGGAGGTGATTCTACTTTCTTTTATTGTGGTATAAAGTTGGGATAGTTCAATTAAAGTGAGTGGGTATATACAGGTATAAAACTTGTGTAAACACTAAGAGCATAAGTCCTAAAGACTGAAGAGACCAAGAGGTTACTATAAATCGGGAAGATACTGAGCCCTTGTTTGTTTCATAACTGTCACCGAGTCATCAGTTTTAAAACAATGTATTGTATCTTTTTTATCCTTGATGTGTCGCTTTCATGCTCGCTGGGAATAGATAGATTTTCCAGAATTATGATTATGTCTTCATATCATTCATTTTGGTTGTGGTTGCTACGTTACCAGACAGGGATATAGCAAAAACTCCCTTTGCTTTGTTGGAAATTCAAAGCTTTTCAGAAGTTAAATGATGGAAAATGGGAATGTTTTAAGACTTGATTCTTTTTAAAAGGCCTATCGCTGAGATACAGATGTGATGGTATCACTTTGTAAATGAGGTTTATTTTGCCCAAATTAAAGATAAGGCATAGTGTGAAGTGGTAAAGACTGGAGAGGAAATGCAGCGAACTCTGCAGGCTCTGGATTTATACCTGGAGAGTGGTAGCAACACTGCCCTTCAGCCCTTTGACTTCCTGGTGGGCTCGTTAATGGCTTGTTATGGAAATGTGTCCCTTTTAATGCCTGGAGGTCAGGATTTGCTTTGGGAGCACTGGACAGCTGAGGACACGTGCAGGTAGGAGCAGACAGGGCTGAGGTTTGGAGCTGGTGCCAACGGCGCTGGCGGAGCGCCGAGAGCTGTCCTTGCACACTGCTCACACACAAGTTACTCTGGGAGAATATAGAAAGGGAGTTTTTTTTTTTTTAGAGTCAGGAGCTGATGAAGTTTAATTATCTCTCTGAGCTCAGATTTAGTTATTTTGCATAATTTTAATCACCGATGGCCTAATTTTCATAGGTGTTAACTCCCGCAGCTCACGCTGAATAGGAGAAGCAGATGCTCACACCTCTGGAAACGAGTCTTTAGGATCCAGAGTTCACAGCTGACTTCCTAAGGCAGATATTGATAATGAGTTTTGCCTTAGTCAATTTTTGTTTTAAGAGATACTTCCTTAAAACAACTATTTCCATGGCTGTGGAAAAATGTGTGCGTTCTCTATTTAAGATTTTAATTTCAAAAGTAGACCTGAAAAGCACAGAGTTCTGAAGGGATGTGGAGGAGGAATTATCTTCACCTGGTGTTTGATAAACAGCACTTCTCATTGCCTTTGTGGTTGTATTTAACACTGCAGGCCCGAGAAATGGGACTAGGAATTCCCAGAAGGAACTAATGAGAAGAAGAATTCATGGCTGTGCTTTATATATTGTGGGAGTTAGGTGTTTGATACTTGTCATGTGAAAAGTGTATTCTTTATTATTTTCTTTGGGGGTAATGAACCCTGTGAGTGTATCCAGATTTGCACAAGATGCTGTGAGTTATTTAAGAAAGCATGACAGTTCATCTGAACAGTACCTGTAAATGCAAGTAATTGGCAGCATTCACAGATATTTTCTGTGAATACATTACAAAATTTGGAAGTGCTTGGGGCTAATGAAAAAAGAATCATTCACAAAATAAGTTAAGAGAACATTGATGTTCATTGATGCTCAAATCAGTGTGTTTATTTTTCATATAGTTTTGAGATGCAGGTTTGCTTGCCATAGCTGTAGTCAGGAGCAGATACTCACTGTGGAGAACACACAGAATTATGATGTGGAAGGCTTTTTCTGCAGACACCCCACTGAGTTTGAGTTTACAGTGATCAGTCAGCAGTTAAGGAACATATGTAGTTTTAACAACTGTGGATCTGCTGTAAAAGGAGAGAGCATTTGTCTTGAGAGTAAAGGAAGGAAATTATTTTACGTAGTTTACATTACACAAAACCCAAAGATTCCGTGGTAAAAGTAAACAAGGAAATTTGGAGGAGTGGAGGCATAAAGCAGCACAAGTGTGAACAGATTGGTTATAAAAACAATATTGCCTAAGATTTGCGTTGGGGAAGCTCAGGAAGACTTTGGGCTCTTATTTACTCCCCTCATACTGTGACCTGTGACTCAAAGAGAACTCTGCCTGGGGAAACAGTTGTGTCAGAAATATGCTCTGCATTTTCAGTCATGATGGGGAGATAAATCCTACTTTTCACAGATACACAGCACTGTTTTCCCTGTGGTTTTAATAAGTTCTTCCTGGCATTTCAGCTGGTACACACTGACAACTGTTGTCTGTACAGCATTCACCCACCTGAATAAAAGCCTTAAAGTCCCTGAAAACCTTTAATGCTCTTCAGATGTGAATGGAATATAGAGTGAAAGTATTTTTTGTATCACAACTTGTGGAAAGTGGAATTAACTGGGATGCTTTAGCCAATCCCTTGAAGGAACTGGCAGTACCTTAAGCACTTAGAAAGGTGCCCCTGTGGAAAAGCTGCAAGTGCTCGGAGCTCCATCCACTTATGCAGGATTTCAGCTGTTAAGGACATTTCAGAGTGAGGTGTCCAGCTCTTAGCAGAGAGGGGTGGTTTAGTGCTTTGAGACACATGTTTGAAAGCTACTGTTCACACTTAATCAAACCTCTTAATCTTTGCTCATTTTTTACACTGTGCTCAAAGGTGCTGTCAGGATGATTTAGTGTTTTAGAATGCTTTGGAGATTGGTGCTCTGTCAAAAGTTTTACACAAGTGCTCCAGACAAATAGCACATGCTTAACCTATGTAAATTTAACACTCAGAATGTTTCCAAACATTCCCTGTTTTGGATAGGAAAGTGCTGCTATAAAGCTTAAAATCTGCCATAAAGATTAAACCAATTGTATTTATTCATCTAATGAAGTACCTCTCCCTTACCCGTAGCCTTTCAAAAACTCATTTCACCTGTTCTCTTTCTATTTCCCAAAGGTTTGCCTGGAGGACTTCTGAATGGAAGGCTTGCCAAATGTCTCTGCTCCTTGACCAGCAGGACCGTCAGCAGCAGAGGCAGGCAGGGCTCTGTGGAGGTGGGATCCAAACCCGGGTGGTCTACTGTGCCCAGATCGTCGTGGAGCTGGGGACACACCGGCTGAAGGAGGGTGCGTGTGCAGGGTCACTCTGAACTGCTGGCCTGGGAATATCTGAGTGGGAAAAACAGGGGGAAAGAAGGAGATAAAGGAGTGGAGGCGTTGATGTCTTGCTGATGCCCCCCTTGTATCCATGCTCACACAGGGAGGTGCTGCTCAGCACTGGAGGAACTGCCAGGAGCCACCACCTCCTGGGATGAATTGCTGCCAGTTCTGTTGTTCACCTGCATTGGGAGAGTTACAAAGGATGAAGGAACTAAATTATGCTTGAAGTTGACTTTTCTTCCTGTGTCATATATCAGGAAACCCAGCCCCCTGGTAGCTGAATGAACTAATCTGTAGTGTAGTCTTAGTTTGGAATATAAAACAGGCTGTCACACACCATTCCAGATATGGCTTTAGCCTCTGCTTCAGATTGATACACAATCTTTCTTGTGATTTGAAGGGGAAAGCAAAAATAATATTGTCACAACTTCTGAGCAGACAGATGGGTTTTGGACTCTGGAAGTGAGTTATATTTCCTTTAGAAGAATAATAAGTAGTTACAGATTCACAGTGAATAATTCATCATAGGCTGTTTTATTTACTCAATGTGGTGCTCTTGCAGAATGTGTTTTTGAGCAGAGATGTAAGATAATAACAACACAATATTGTATCTTAGATTTATTTACTTACAGAGGAGAAGCAAGTGTTTCCTGGATGCCCAATGTGTGTCCCAGCATCCCTCACAGACTCTGAGGTTAGAGAAAACCAGACCAGTTCTAATCTCTATTCAGTCCATGCACAGAGGCTGATTCACCTCTCCCAGACATCTGGCACTGCTTTGCTCTCCCAGCACAACCCCTCTCTCTTGTTCCACACAAGAGTGTGATGCAGGGGGCTTTCAGAGTTAGAAAAGTGCTGTTGATGAAAGGTGTGTGGCATTTATTGACTTCCTTCATCCTTCTGAGCACTCCTGTGTTCCTTGCAGCCACTGTGAGGCAGGTTGGTGAGCAGAGAGCTTGAACTGACTTCACTGACACTTTATTCTTTGTCAGAATTGTGAATTTTTCAGGAAGACTAGAAGAGTGCCTCTGAATGCCTTGAGCATTTACTTATCTCTTGACTAGAGTGGTGCTACATATCCAGTGTGTGAGTCACCTGCAGCATTTTCCCTTGCTCAAAGTTTACTTTAGCTTAAAAGTTGCAAGCCCTCTCCCCAACTAAAAAAAAACCCCAAACTGTGTGATTTTCCTTGTTTTACACTTCTAATCTTGATTTTCCTTGTTTTACACTTCTTTCCTTGATTTACACTTCTAATCTTAAAAAAAAAATTCATCTAGGCAACTGAAAAAACCCAGATGTGCAGAGCAATTGTACAAGGTATGAACTATTACTGTGATTTCAAAGCAGTGAGTGCAGATGTACAGTAGTGCTTGGAAAGTGAAAACCCCATCTACTGCCAGCACAGTCACATGCATTTGGAAACAGGGAAAGCCTTTCCTATTATCCCTCCTTGTCCAGTAATATTCAGTGTGTCTCATTTACTAGCTGACTAATTTTTGTTCTTTGAATAAAGAAGGAATTGCATATTTTTTGGCTTTTTTTCTTCCAGCAGTCAGAACTGGCAGAATACTTTTATTCATCATTAAGGCATGTCATCTTTTACTGTACCAGTTTTTCAGTGATGAGGAGAAGATGAGGAAGTTAATCCTCTCTATATAAGCAAGTATAGTGTCTAATTGCTACCATGGAAAGCACAGTAATTTCTCTTCCTTCACCTCTTGAGTGTCCTTAAAGGGATCATTCAGGAATCAAACAAGTGAGTCTAATGGGATATTACCATCCATCACAGTTGTTATTCTTCTGGTTACTTCCAAAGAGAATTTGGAGCTGGGCCCAATGACATATGTGAAAGAAGATTTTGTCCCGTGGTCTCTCCAGCAGCATTCTGGGATAAAATATGTTGAATCCTAGTTGGAGACAGGTACCATCTGTGATGTGTTTATACATACTGCTCAAAGCTCTTTTATCCCCCAAGGATGCCTCTCCTATTTTTTATTTGCTTAGTCTTCCCATCTATTTCTTCTTTTATTAAAATGTGTGTGTTTGGAAAGGGAGCACCTGTTTCCTTGAGTCCCTATATATCAGTTGTTCCGTTGTTTCAGAAGGTTAAGTCTACTGAAATATTTCTGTATTTTCATTATAAGGTTCCAGCTTGAAGATACTGAAAATGGAAAACTCTCACTCAGGTATTACTTTAAGGATTGCATTGATAAGATTTCATATTTTTTCTCCCCCAAGGGGTGACCTAACTAAGAAATCCCTGTCTTGATCCAAGTGAAGTTATATGTTTTTTAAGCCTTGAGGAGGAAATTCATACTATTAATATGAGTATTTGGAAGGAGATCTTGCAGTCTTTGAAGTCCTTGGAAATATTCCTGCATTCTGAGGCTGTTACAGCTAAATTTACATTGATAAATGTGTAAAGTGATGTGTAGTTCAGAGGTCTGTGTTCCTGTGTGTGTAGGTAACCTGAGTGAAGAGACCATGTTGTTTTTAATGCTGTTCTGTCCAAGGAGTCCACATCCCTCCTCATTGTGAGACTTTTGTTAACCTGGGCTGAACTTTAACATGATTACCTTTCAACAGATCCTGTTGGTTTTAAGTATCTCACTGAATTTTAGCATGTTGAAATTTATAATTCTTAATTTTCACAGAGAGGTTGTAATCTAGTAATTCCAGAGATGGAAGTGGCAAATCTGCATGTATGAAATGATGTTGCTTTTAAAGAGGAGACACATTTTGCACAAAAAGCAGCACAGAATATGCAAGTGAGCTACTCGTGGTACAGCCCTTTCTGCCCTTCAGCTCAGGGCACTCCCTGACCCCTGTGCCTGGACATCCCATTTCTGGAACAAACTGTAGGAATGGTGGTAACTACCCTTCTTTGTACCTCTTTTTGAAAGAGGTACCTCTGTTCACTCATATGAAAACTCTTTTAAGCAAAGTAGAAATGCACATTCTTAACTTACTGTCAAAGCCAGACACTGCTGCCACAGGACACAAATGCTTTCTTCTCTTCTGTAAGTGAGCTTACAATAAGAGATAAGATTTTTGGAGTTTTATGAAATTTTATCTGAAATGTATTCTTCCATAATAAATTTTAATTGATCTGGGTGAATATCACTAACTAGCAACCCCCAGTGTGCCAACACAAAAGACACCTGGAAAAAGTAGGGAAGAATATTATGCAACAGTCTGTTTTTGAAACCTCTCCTTGTTTGGCAGTACAACTCTCCTCTCAATCACAATAAATTATTCCAGTGATATGGGAATGAAAATTCCTCTTCGAATCTGGGTCTAGTGTCTGTATTTATGTTCAAACAGTTAATAAACATATGTAGTTCCTAAATTTAATCTTCTACCTCAGGATATTTTTACTTTCTTTTCTGAATACCAGGGAGTATTTTTCTGTTTTCTAATTAATTTTGCTTTTTGGATTTATCTGGAAACTGTATCTCTTTATCACTAGTCTGGGAGATAGCAGTCTTTATAAAATACTCCAGAAGCATTTCCTCTCTGCTCTGAACTAGTTACCTGCTGTCTCTAGTGGCTGGGATTGCTTCTCTTTCCATATTTTCTGTAGTTTTCTAACTAGGGTTCTGTCTGCCTGTCATTCTTCCATAAAATTTGTGCCTTGGCATTTTTCCTTTTTTTACTTGTTTGAATGAGATCCAATTTACCTCTTGCTTTCAGAATTTTCTTAAAGTGTTTTTGGATCCTGTCTGCTTAAGTGTTAATTATAGGACTGAAATACATTTGTGAAATATTGCTTTGCTTCCTTGAATCCTCTTTATTGTTTACTCAGCACAGTAAATTTGGCTAATAAAATCTATCTTTTATTACCTGCTCACCAGAAATCATTACAGGTTCCTATCTTCCTAATTTTTGTTATTTTACATCTGAAAATCATGTAAAATTCTCATGCCTTTACAAGGTTCTAAAGCTTTTTTTACATTTTTTTTGTGTAATGAGTTTCTCTATCATATTAGTCTCCATATATTTATTTTTATTTGAGCTTTAATTTCAATAGCAGGTATGTGACATAGTTGTGCCTTCATTTTTTTGGAGAGCTTTTAGTGTTACCTGCAAAACTGTTCCTTACAGAAGTCTCTATTATTTTTATATTCCTCTTTCCTTTGAGAGAGGTTCAACCCTCACCTGTTAGTAGACACAATACCTTGCCTGACTTACTCCACTGCAGTTCCCCAGCTTATACTAATTTTTGCTTTATTTTTAGGATGCAATTCCACCTTGTTGATTTTACATCAGATTGTTTTTTTATATGAACTTGTGTGTTGCCAGCTGTAGCAGCAAAACCTCCTTTAGTCTGTTTACAGCTGAGGATTTGGAAAATACTCAAGTACCTGTTCAGGTCTAATGGTTGCTCTCTGATCCATCCCTGTGTGTATTCCCTCATGTAGTTTTGTCTTACAAGCCCCTTTACTGACAGAATCACAAAATGGTCTGAAGCTGAAACTGGTCCCCTGCTCTTTCATCTAAGTCCTACTTCTACAAGTCTCAAAATGATTGTTTTATGGCCTTTATGCCTTCTTGTTTTCCTCAAAATATTGAGCTTTCTCCCTACTGCTGATAGACAAAAATGTCTATTCCTTTCTTTTCTGATGAGTGAATTTTTCAGACTCTTCTTGATTCCCACATGGGAAATATTTTGGCACTGTGTTTTCTTTTTCAGATTTTGGTGCCTCTTTGGGCTTGCACAGAGATTAATTTGAGGAGTCCTTTCATTAATATGTTATTCTCTATTTATTCTCATCCCTTTTTTTCTGCCCTGCTGTCTTTTTTAGCTCCAAAATTTGCTGCTTTACTTCCTTTTCTCTGTCTGTGCTATTTCCTAATGAGAGTGCCACAATTTTTTCCCTGCAAGTTCTTTGTTCTGCTCTGAATCATGACCTGCCAATGTGTGTCTCCTGGGGGATTAGTGTTTCAGATTGGTGCATGTGGCATCTGTTCAGTAAACTCTGGAAGCGTTTTTGGGAAGAGGACAATACCAGCAGAAAGTGCCACCATCCCCTTGGGTGCCAGGGGTCTTGTGAAGCACCAGGTCAGGCTCTTTAGGAACTGGAAGTTGGTTGTGCAGGTTGTTGTTGTTGTTTATGGCTGTTGCCGTCCTGCATATTTATAGGGAAAGGACTGTGTTGATGGAGATCAGCTGCCCACAGGAGTTGATGCAGGTTATGCACTGTTGGAGTGAGTAGGAATCCTGTGTGGACTGTGAGCCCTATAGTAAATGCACTTTTTTCTTTTTTTATTTTAAATTTATGCTGGTGAAACTGCAGAAATGAGAAGATTAATTTACTCTACGGAAATTAGAATTTTAGGACTTTGATGTTTAAATCCTATTTTCCTTGTCTGGTTTATGAAATTGAAAAGGAATAGGTTAGAATATATTAGTAATGAGAAAACTTTGACTAGGACTGCAGGAGGGAGAGAAATGATGGTCAGCAGTGGTGTGAAAAAAGCTTTGTTGAGCTGCTTCTGGTACAGCAACAGGAGCATCCAGCCTGGGGCTAAGCTGACCTGCATCACAGAAACCAGGTTCTCAGGTGGAACCTCTCCCCCCCAAGGATCCCTCTCATCCCAAACTAGTTATTGATCAC